>JAPTGW010111894.1:0-14286 GCA_029814545.1 Apogonichthyoides opercularis
CTGCACCAAAGGAGGACACACTAAATATTGACATTTTTGGTTATTATTTGTCAACAAGGACTATTTTGTTATTCCAACTGTTCATTTTCTTAATGAATAACACTGAAATTGTTAATTTGAAACAAGTTTTTGATATACTATGAAGGTATTTCTGTTTTCTTGTTTTTATGACAGGTGGTCTAATACATTTGTTAAGCACTGTATGCTCTAAAGAAAAGGCTCAAACAATGTGGCATTCTGTTTCTGCTCACTTCCAGATCGCAGAAACGAGTCACCCTGGTTTGTACAAGTTGTGGGCTGTGATTGGGAACGACCTCCACTGCATGAAGCTCAACATCCCACGAGTCTTTTATGTCAACCAGAAAGTCCCAAAACAGGAGGAGGGACTCACTTACAAGAAGGTACTGAAATATACACTGAACTTAATGTGAATTGTGCTTTAACACTAACTGAACAAAGTAAATTAAAATATTTTTTTTGTCAGGTGAACCGCATGCTGCCTCGCTCCAACATGGTGTATTACCTGTACGAGTACAGTGTACCAGAGGACATGTACCAGGAGCACATCAATGAGATCAACGCTGACCTCTCTGCCCCAGACATCGAGGGGGTCTACGAAACACAGGTAGACTGCAAAAGCTCTCAAAAACAAGAGGAATTGCTATAACACAGGAAAATGGTTATCAGACTTAAAATCTTATTGTCTACAGAATACAGTGATGATGTGATCTTTTCTTCCTCTCTTAGGTCCCCCTGCTGTTTCGTGCACTTGTGCAGCTTGGATGTGTATGCATGGTTAATAAACATGTTGTGAGGGACGTTGCTGGCAGGGAGGCTGATACTTTTGACCTTGACCATCTGGAGATGCGTTCTTTGGCTCAGTTCAGCTACCTGGAACCTGGTAAGATGTAGATTCATGTATCATTTTAAACTTATGTCCTAAATAGGTTCTATTTTGTTTCTCATTTTACAACGGTATTAACTGTTTAAACATTAACAAACTTTGTTATTGTTCTTAACAAATGTTTTAGCAAGACTTTAGCTTGGTTATATTGTATATGTAAAAATGTATAGTTTTAGCTAAATTGAAATGCATTTTCTCTTAATAAATATGGAGTTGGTTGCAGTGTATCTGGAACTTCTTAAAATAACAAGTAAAGAAATCCAAAATCTGACTTTTAAGATAAACTGCCTTAGAATGTCTTAAAGACACTGTTGACAGGTTTGAAACATTGATTGAATTTAGTGTTTGTTCAATGCCGCTTAAAAATGATTATCTTTTTATCCAGGTAAGCCTTGCACAAAAAATACCCAGATTATTATTAAGACACCAGTAAACAGCTGGCATCACCCAACCATCTGACTCATCTGTATGGCCCCAGTGCAGTTGGATTCATAAAAGTCTAAATTTAACATGAAACCTTTTAGAAACTGATCATTCATACATCACATATTACGGGTTTATGTTTTGAAGCTGTTACTTGTTCAGTTCCACACATTCTTTAGGTATTGATAGTAAAACAGACAGCTGTTGTGAACACCAAACATTTGTGATATGGAGGGCTCGTTATCATTTTGCATATTACATGTTTTAATTTCTCTGATTTCAGGGAGTGTTCGCCACATGTACCTGTATCACCACAGCCAGGGTCACAAGGCTTTGTTTGGTCTTTTTATCCCATCTCAGCGCAAAGCCAGCATCTTCATCCTGGACACAGTAAGAAAAACAATTGTATTTCCCTGCCATCATATTGGGATATTGAGTCCTTTGGTCCAGTGAAACCTCACTACCTGTTTTAATTAATACTCATGTTGTTCCTTATTTTGTCTCTTAAGGTTCGAAGCAACCAGATGCCAAACCTGAATAATGTCTACACAGCTGAACGCACCGCCCTCCTGGAGAAAACCACGGAGGAGCTCCTCCCGCCACAGAATCACAATTTTGAAGTCCGAGCTGAAAACGATATAAAGGCTATCAACCGTGCACTTCAGCGCATATTACTGAACTACAAGGTACAAAATATTAACATCTGTTTCATACTAATGATGTCAAGAATGAGTCCAAAAAATATACAACAATGTCATGTTGTTCCTGTGAACAGGAGGAGCGGCGGGGACCCACCCTCATTGCAGTGCAATCAAACTGGGAGTTGCGACGACTGGCAGCAGGGATGCCGGTGCTTGAGGAGTTCCCAGTTGTTCCAGTGCATGTGGTCGATGAGATCAGCTATAATGTGCTGGACTGGCAGCGCCATGGTGCGCGGCGCATGATACGCCACTACCTCAACCTGGACAGCTGCCTGTCGCAGGCTTTTGACATGGCAAGGTATAAATGATACCCTGGAATAATGTGCACCGTTGATCCTGCATCCAACTACAGTAAAGATGGGATTGTTATTAACTTCATCTTAATATGCAGTCTTTTTATGTAGGTGGTCTTTCTGATAGAACTTGTATGAACCTTTTGATCTTTAAGAATGAGCAATGATTCTTGTTTTTAGGTATTACCACTTACCAGTAGGGAACCTGCCTCAGGATGTGTCCATATTTGGTTCAGACTTGTTCCTTGCAAGACATCTACGGAAACACAACCACCTGCTGTGGCTTTCACCCACAGCCAGACCTGACCTCGGAGGCAAAGAGGCTGATGACAGTCGTCTGGTCATGGAAAGTGATGACAGGTGCTCTGTGGAAATCAATGCTCAAGGATGCTATTCCACAGGTGCTCATACACATAAATCAGTGACATTTAATAAAGCTTAACAAAAGTATTCAGAGGGTTAATAGAGCAGAAAATGGTGTCATTAACAAGCTTGTCCTTTTTTTTTCTCAGTCTGTGTGGAGCTCGACCTGCAGAGCCTGGCAGTGAACACAATCCTCCAGTCGCAGCATGTCAATGACATGGAGGGCGGAGCCAGTTTGGGTGTCAGCTTTGACGTGATCCAGCAAGCCTCTTTGGAGGACATGATGTCAGGAAACCAGGGAGCCAGCGCTCTGGCCAGCTATGATGAGACCGCTCTCTGTTCCAACACATTCAGGTGGGAAAACCTCTATACTACATAAAATTATTTAAATTCACTATACAGATGAAAAGGTGTAGATTTATTATACGCATAGACTGTGATGGATAACTAACTAGTACTTGTTGTATGAGCAGAATTCTGAAGAGCATGGTTGTTGGATGGGTCAGGGAGATCACACAGTACCACAATGTGTACGCGGACAACCAGGTGATGCACTTCTACCGCTGGCTGCGCTCCCCCAGCTCTCTGCTCTACGACCCTGCACTGCACCGCACACTACACAACATGATGAAGAAGGTCTTCCTCCAGTGAGTGCTTCATCATCCCCTTTGCTCTTTTATTTAGTCTTAAAGATTTGCTCACATGGATTTCTTGAAATGTTCTCTCTTCACATCTCTTTCTATTCCTGTTCTCTCCACAAAACCAACAGCTTTGACTTTGGTTTAAGCTGCTCTGTATTAGCCACATATGAAAGTACTACAGTGTCATGTTCCTTCATTAGCCAACATACTTTTCTGTTTTCAGGTTGATTGCTGAGTTCAAACGCCTTGGCTCCACTGTGGTGTACGCAAACTTCAACAGGATCATCTTGTGTACAAAAAAACGGAGGATAGATAATGCCATAGGCTATATAGAATACATCACCAACAGGTTAGACATTAAACACACCGCAATAGAGGTCAGTAGATAGATTATTAGATGGTATGACTAAATGTCTGTTTTAATTTACAACACAACCACAATGTTTATGATCCCAAAAACAATTATTCTGTCAGAATAGAAATATTGTACAATACATAAATACTTGTTTTTCCACAGTAATTGGGTGTGGCACCAGAAAACTTGACTGTATGATAAACATAATTCCCATTAGACATTTAGACATGTGTGCCAGAAATCGAACTCTGATCTCCATCATAGGAAGTGGATTCAATTAAGCAAAATTACAAGCTGAGAGCTGCTCAGTACACTAATGGGACTCAAAATCAAATGGTTAGATTCATTAATGAACAGGAAAGTGTATCAATAAATATCAAGTTAATGGTTATGGCTTTATTAATGTTTCAGCATCATTATTGATGTCAATATATTTGGTACAAAATCTTTTTTTTGTGTCATTCTAAGTGAAATACTGTCTGTTCGACCATTTTTACAAATGGAACTATTTTCCACTACAGCATCCACTCCAGGGAAATCTTCCACTCGTTGTCTATCTCCTTCTCCCGATGCTGGGAGTTCCTGATGTGGATGGATCCTGCTAACTATGGCGGGGTGAAGGGCAAGCTACCATCCAGCGTCTTGTACGGAGAGGTACTTCAAACATTAGAGCTGCTCAGTTTGATTTTAGTGTTTCACACATTAACCATGAACCACAACGTCTTTGTTTACATGCAGAAATCTTTGTCCAATGTCATATCTCATCTCTCTCTTTGTTTTGTTGTGTCTTCTAAGTTGGTGATTCCCAACCAAATATCCCTCTGCAGTGGTTATGGAGTATTTGTTGATTTGATATGATAAAAATCTACAAAAGGCTAAGGAAGAACTGTCAAATAAGATTACAGTTTGAGCTCACTCATCTTTAGTAAATTCAAACAAAATGACTTTCAACCTGTTAATTGAAACTCTTTTAACACCTCATTGTATTTTAGAGTACATAAATACTAGTTCGCAAACAGGTGAAGTAGTTGTCTAATTGTGATATATAATAATACAGATAAATATAAAATAGTTGAATTAATAGATTATTCAGTGTATGCTAACAGAAATTCTAAAATGATTACCTAAATATGTCGGTATACCAATAATATTAAAATAGTAGATTTGCATGGGGAATTTTGTGACACTTTTATATTGCATTATTAATTAAGAACATTTAATTAGTAGTCCATTAGAGCACAATTTCTTAGGCTGACAATGTTTGGGGGTATACCAGACCAAAAAAAAAGAGTGGGAATCATTACAGAGTTCATTCTTCCCGTGTGGTCATTTTTTAGGGAGGAGCCAAGCGGAAGAAGACTCAGCAGCAAGAAGGAGCAGAGGATGGCAGTGAGGATGAGGAAGAAGATGAAGACGCCAGAGCTGAGGAAGAAGATGCAGATGAAGAGACAGATGAAGTGGAGGAGTTGATCGAGAGCAACTGGAACATCATGCAGTATCTGCCTCAAACCGCCTCCTGTCAGAAGTACTTCCTCATGATTGTCTCTGGTAAACGTAGTTTTACATTTGTGTTGCACTTTTTTTTTTCATCTGATTCTACAGGGGTTTTTTTATTTTGTCACCACTTTCACACAAACTTTCCACCCCAGCCTACATTGCAGCCATCTACCACAGCATGAAGGAGGAGGTGCGACGTAATGCACCTGGAGCAACACCCATTAAAAGACGTGGAGGCAGCCAGGCTTCCCAGCAGGCAATGGGGGACATGAGTGCTCTTCCTGGTGAGATACTGTTGATACTGCTTGGGTTTCTAAATGTTGCCTTTTGTTTCTCAGGAACGATACACTGATTAGAGTTGTTGCCAGCTTGTGTTTGTTACACTTAAAGTTTGATGGATTGCTTTTAATCTCCTTTCCATAGATTTCCCCTCACTCCGTGATGTTTTGTATAATTGTTTCCCGCAGGAATGATCTCCTTCTCGCAGGAATATGTGTCCAGTGAGCTGACTCAGAACTTTTTCACCATTACTCAAAAAATCCAAAAAAAGGTGACAGGTACCAAAAGTGTGACGCAGCCGTCAGAGATGTTCCCCGTCCTACCTGGTTCACACCTCCTACTTACCAACCCAGCGCTGGAGTTTATCAAATATGTCTGCCAGGTAGATCACACACTAACCAAACTATATTGTGTTTTACTACTTTGTAAAACTCACTAAAATGTACCTCTGCAAATTAAGTTGTTTTATTTTTCTTAGCATTGGTAAATGCATATTATCTTATCACTATTACTTTAACCTAACAGAAATATAAGGTTTCTGTGGGACTTAGGAGCTGTGTTGGGAATGGGGTAGATGTTCTTGTTGTTCTAAGTCCTCCCCTAAGAAAATCAGAAGTTGTTTAATTAAAAAAATACTGTGCATTAACTTTTTACAACTGTATAAATACTTTAGTTTTACATTTCAGAATTCTTCTTCCTCTCATTATTATTATTATTATTATTATTATTATTATTATTATTATTAGTATTGTTTTCCCTAAGATTGTGGAAGACTTGGGCTACAAATGACACTGCAGGCATAAGTGGCCCAAATCTAACTGTTCTACCCATATGTGACCCATGTCAGATTTTTTTGCACAGCGCAAATCAGATTTTTTCAAATCAGACCCAGGCCACTTTTATATGTGGTCCTAAATCTGTGACTTCAGTCTGATTTCATTTCATCCATCTTTTACATCTTGTAGTGCGACAGATGTCACAATTCTGCATTGGAGGACGTGGGACCCAGCAAGGGTGAACTTGCTGAGCTATGTGTGACGTCATATATTCTGTGCATGTGGGTCACTCCAGGACTGTAGACTGTTCAGACATGAGTCTGATGGTGATCACGTTTTTATATATATATATTTGTAATCACCATCTGATCTGTGTCATTTATAGAAGCTAGAGCAAATGAGCTTAAAAACGTAATTTACTAAAGCAGACCATCAAAGACCAGCTACAACTATTAGTCGCAGGAAAAGTCCTGTAGTTTGTTTTGATGCTCTCCAAATTGATCATACATTATTTTGGTTTAGTTTGTATCCAGAGTGACTTGGATGTTGTTCCTAATGATAGAAGGGAAAACCCTGCCTATCTTATCTCTTTGTTTTTTGCTTTGATTTTACAGCTTTCATCACATCAAATTATGTATATTGTTTTGGTTTTTTTTCATGTGTACACCAAGCTGCCTAAAAGAAATTGACATTAGGATTAATAACATTTTTGTATTGTTTAGTAGTTGGCACATTAGCAGTGATACAGGCAAAAAGTTGGACAAATACAGATGTACCTTCAAAAACTTATCTCGTGCTGCAATTTTTTCTTCTTTCCTCTCCAGGTCCTTTCGTTAGACGCTAACATTGCAAACCAGGTGAACAAGCTAAAGAGAGACCTTCTGCGCCTTGTAGATGTTGGGGAGTTCTCTGAGGAAGCCCAGTTTCGTGATCCGTGCAACTCTTACATATTACCAGAAGTCATCTGCCATCACTGTAATTTTTGCCGGGACCTTGATCTCTGCAAGGACCCATCTATGGCACAAGTAAGTTCAAATACTGTATGTCAAACTGAGGTTAAATAAGTCTGCCAGAGGTAAGATCCTAGGAAAATATTAGCGCCATTAAAGGTGTAATATGTAACAATGTGAAGAAATATACAGTTGTTAATCCAGGCTGTCTGTGGGTAAATTTGATTGTCCTAAATCAAGGCTTTAAGTATTCTTGAAATTGAACATTAATCCTTAAAGCCAATTAAAAAATTCCAGACACAATAAAGCATATTGCTATATTTGCTTTGGAAATCTTTGTAAAGTTTATCCAATTTATAATTAGTGTTTAGCATTTTATTGTAACAGAGATGGGAATGAATGGAGCCACCGAGTATCAGAAACATTAGACTGGAGAACATGGAGAAATGTAAATGTAATGTTAGCTGGATTGAAACATGGTTACAGCTGGTTCAAGGCAATAACTGAGACTTGTTGTACTGTTATTTTTTAATGTAAGGTGTTCAGTTTGATCAAAGATGCCTCAAAAACATTCTTAAAAAATCATAAATCTAACTTCCTCAAACCTATCAATACCCTAAAATCACTTGTCTGCTTTTATTTCCAGAGTATGTGGTTAAAAAAAAAAAAGTATCTTCTTAATTCCCGACATCCATGATAACATGATCTTTGTATTTGCTCCAAAGTGCATCAACATTAGATACGATACACAATCTCTTCCTGAATGTACAAAGTTACAAGCATTAGCAACAGGATGCTGACTGCACTTCACTCAACAGCCACAGGTGTCATTGATAACAAATGTTTCTTGAATATTAACACATTGTACTTTTCAGATACAGTCAGTCTGTCCACATTTTCTGTGATGTAAACTGTCTTTCCCTCTTCAGGATGGATCTGTTTTGCCTCAGTGGTTCTGTTCCAACTGCCAGGCTCAGTATGAGACAGAGTCTATTGAGATGGCGCTGGTGGAAGCCTTGCAGAAGAAACTCATGAGCTACACATTGCAGGACTTGGTGAGTAACAAATGCATATATTTACTCAATAGATGAATTGACCTGCTCAGATAAGAATTTTTAATATAGACTAAAAGTGTATTAGGATATATTTGCTTGTGATTGAGAGTGTGGCAGTGATTATTGTAAAATAAGAGACTCCTGATAGTCATTCACCTTCTATTCTTTATGTTTTTTTTAGGTGTGCACCAAATGTAAAGGAGTGAAGGAAGCCAACATGCCTCTCTACTGCAGCTGTGCAGGAGACTTTGACCTCACTTTCCCAGCCAAGGTTTTTGTCTTTACATGGCTTTACTGTATTTTTTTGTAATAAACCCTAACGAGTTGTCCCACTTGACACTTTTCTTATTTCTTATTTCCTGAAGAGCTTCTCTGAGCAGATCATGGTGTTTCAGAACATAGCATCCCACTACAACATGAGCTTCTTGGAGGAAACTATCGAGTGGCTGCGTGGGATGAGTCCACAGATCAACCAGAGCGCTCGCAAAATATAACATCTTCCACAGACGTCAGTTTTGCTCTTATTACATCTGCAACAACTGCTGATTCATTTAATGAGGGACATTATCCGTGTAAAGGTTTTCCAGTCAACGCACTTAAATGACTTTTGCTTCTGTGATAAATGTGATGGAGAGTGAGTTAGAACAGCAGAATGCTACATGTACATATGTTTGAATTTTGTCATACATTTACAAAATGTCTGAATCTTAGCTGTTAAATGTCAATAAATAATGAGTTTTAAGTGGTGTTATGAGCCTATGTGATAATTAACATAATATTAATATTTATTGCTGGTTTGAACTTAAGGTCCAAATTAAAAACTCATAGTAAAAAAAACATAAAAGTCATGAATACTATTTTATCCTGGGTCATGTGCTGACAAGCCTCCTTCCTTACTGAGCCACTAATATCTGTCATGGCTCAAATGCAGTTAAAAACCTACATCAATTCAAAGGATCTTTTTTTTGTTTGTTTTTGATTCCCTGCACTTCAGAATCAAATGCAGATAAACATGGCTTTCCAAGACATACTATAAAAATGTATGACTGAACTCAATTTCATATAATTAACAAAGACAAAACGATTTATAATAACAATAGTAATGACCTTAACTCATACACTTCCTTTGGATTAAACTCATTGTCCCAAAGATGACTCACTTTGTCTGCTGATGGGAGTCTCTCAGCTGCATAATCACATTTCAGTCTCCAAATGAGGCATAATTAGATTGGCTGCTTCTCACTGATACATGTATGGAGACTGACAAATGAGGGAACGGGAGCACTTAAAGGCCTTGTAACTAATATTCTTTATATTTTAAAGCCTCTCAATCCATATTAAGTTAATCACTTTTTTTTTCATTGTAGTAGTGACTGAAAACCACTACCCTTTTCTTGTTCCCCAATAATAAATCTTCTCAGATCTTGACAGATAAACACAACTTTCTGAGCCGACGCTGAGTTTTCCACTGTGCCCCCTCTTCCTTTGTGGTAGATAACAATCCATTAGACATGAGTGTAAGTCGTCTTTCACCACTCCAGCGCTCCAGATGGATTCACACTTCCCCACAATCTTATTAGAGAAACCATTTTATAGGAAATGTTGCAGTTATTTGATTACTGCCAGTTGCTCTTCTTGTGCGTCTCTTGAACGTTTCCTCCTGTATTCGTCTCATTGGGTTGAACACATTAGGTTGAAAGACAGCAAACGAATCTGCATGAGATCAGCTGAATGTTTACATTATATCTCATTCAACATACCATAAGTAATCAGAAAAAAATATTGTATCAAAGATTAATTTTAAATCGCAAGTTGATAGAAGATGTTTATTGTGTTGAATGATACACTGATACATTTGTAAAGAGGTTTCTGATTATTATGCACTCAAATTTCTCCAGTTATGAAATGGCTTAGTTTGTTTTCATATTGAGAAAATAAATGTGTTTTGTATGTATTGTATAGCTGAGATGTGTGTAGAGATCTACACAGTTGGAGATAAATATGAGCTGTATCTGCTGCTCGGGTAGAGACAGACAGAAGTAATTGTAGTTCTCCTTCAGTTCATTCCCACTGCAGTGGTCAGTTCATTACTTCGCAACACCTGAGACACCATAGTCAGCTGATGGAAAAGCATCCACACACACGGCCGATGAGGACTGACGTCACAGTGGCACGCCATCCGACAGGTCTGAGTGGTTTGAGCCATAGTTTTTAATGTAACCAAACTCTGTGGGAATTGGCTCTGTGGGCTCCTTGACCACCTGAGGAAGGTTACCACAGATGTTAAACAGAACTATTGCAATATGCCTTGAACATGTTTACACTGATGGTTTTATATCTATGTTTTTTACTCACTTCATCAAACTTTCTCTCACTGTACACTTCATTCTTGTCGATAAATGTCAACATGATCCAGTCGCAGATGATTGTACACTAGAGTGATGAATTGAAAAGAACTTTGTTTAGAAAAGAGAAATATCTTTCACTGTGAAACCACAAGGAAATCGAGAAAACAATGGTTAAACTCACAATCCCAACAGAAGTCATTGCAGTCACTGTGCTGATGATGGTTGGGATGGGGCTAAATCTTCCAGCCTGAAATTCAATTAAATGAAAATATTCTGATATCTGTAATAACAACAGGCTGAAAATGCTGAATATTCTAATGAATGAAGTACTAACATGTCCATGAACTATGACATCCAGACGGATACCAAAGGCTTTAATAAGTGTCCGAGACTCTACCCCATCTTTGTTGTAATATTTGGCAAACCTGAAGGACAACATAAAGACCACAGGGGGGGAAGTTTTTTAAAAAAAAATACTGGTCTGTCTATTATTGTCAGTATTCAGTGTGGGTATATATGTTTGTGTTTATGTACATGTTGCAAGTGTATGTACGTATATATGTGTATAAGAATTATGGGGGGGCGGGAGGCGGGGGGTTTGGAGCTGCCTTTTTAAGTTGTGGGTTATTTTGTTTTTCTTTTTGTCTTTCCCTTGATAAAATCAATAAAAAATAAATGACTAAAAAAAAAAGTATTCAGTGTGGGAGCTCACCTGTAATAATAGCCAGAATTGGCCTGATCCTTTCGGACATCAAGACGACGGAAGGCGTATGTGGGTTTACAGCGAGATGGATCCAGGTCCAGATCACATTTCCAGTTAATGAAAACCCCAATCACTCCACCCTGAGTTTAAACAGCAGTGATTATCTTAACAAATATGCTGCATTATTATGTAGCATGGAATGTTAACACAAGTACAGCATTAAAAAGTATGTGTTGTGTTCAGAGTAAAATAAAACTAAATCATAAATACACTTACCGTTCTGCAGAGCTCATTGAAATTCTCCCTTGCCTGATTTGCGATGTAGCCCAATCGGAAGTTTGGACAATATGGCTCATTCTCCTCATCATAATGACACTTATTTAAGTATTTATGCATGTTACGCTTATTTGAAGCATCCTTAATGTTTCCTCTGACAAAGACAAGAAAAGAGGTGATCTGAGCATCTGCTAATCAAAAGCCCAAAATACTGTTTCTTATGATCTGTGCGTATAAACAGTGTATTTACCTGAGCACTTTGAATTTGGGGAAGTGGATGGAGTTCCTGATGAACACTGTGAAATTGATGGCCTCCACTAATGCTGGTTCTCTGTTGAAAACACAGATGAGATGAGTTAATCATTACTTAAAGTAACAACAAACCTGTCTCAGGGAATAAATAGTAAAGATTCTAAATACAGTTACCAATATAGTTACTGTATGTTTTACTTTTTTTTTAAATGAATAAGCCAAGGTTGAATCCCTTCAATTATGTTGCAAATAAATAAAAAGCAGAGAAGGCTGGCTATGTTTTTTGGTTTCTTTATCACTTGAAAATAATTTATGTCCTAGTTAGGACCTTCATTACCATGGTAACAGTCAGTTACATCAATCAGTGGCTCCAGCTGACTTAAGTGAGGCAAACAGATCAATTTGTGGTTTGTCTGTGGTTTAATAATATTGTAGATCAAGAGAAAGAATAGACTTGGTGGAGATTCCTGGGGTAAATTTATGATTCCGCTTGGGATTTCTCAAATTTTCCCTGTTTTACAGCATTTGAACCCCCTCTCTGAGTCCTCCAATACTGATACAGAAATACTTGGTGAAATGCATAGGCTTATCTGGTGCATTTGGTATGGCCCAAGGCCTGGGTTCCATACCAGATCCAAGTCCTTGGCGGCATTTCACCCCCTTTTCTCTCACCATCTTTTCTGTCTCTACTATCCACTGTCTCTAAATAAGGGCAAAAAAGCATAGATGTACCTTGATGACTTGGTAATACAATCAAACCAGACTTGAAACTGACCAACAACCTGGTTGGACAGCACTTACCGTACTGCAGCGTGCTCCTCAACAGGACACCAGGTCTGGACCTCACAGGTTTTGAAGGTGTAATTGTAGTACTGGACACATTTTCCAGTCCTCCTGCCTGTGAAGAAGTGTGTAAAACAGACAAAAACTAAAATTCTAAATTTGCAAACCACCAAAACGAGCAATAAAATATTTTGATAGCAACAAAAACAGTACCATGGCCATCAAAGTTAACCTCCCCCTCAACACAGTCAGAATCTGTTGTACAGTTGGCATTTTCAACAAGGTAATGCTATAGGAAATAAAACATGTGTTATGGAGGAAGGAGCACTAAGTGTCTATGTAACTGATATACTTTTATCACATTATCCCTTCCTGGATCAGAGAAGTTGTGTTATTATTAAGAAAGCCACTCTCACCTCAGCACAGGTTCCTTGTAGCTGATCATATGTAACTTCTCGTCTCAATATTGTACTGATCACATCACCGCCCTGTAAGTAAAGTGTCACAAAACAGGTCTTACACTGATAGGATGGTACAATCATCATGCTGCAGCATTTATTTTGGACTCACTTCTGAAGGTCGAGCATACTCCACAGTGTCCAGGATGTGATCTCCATGAACCGCTGTCCCTTTCATCCGAGTGTACACTGAGCTCTCTGGACGAGTTTCACTGTCTTGGTATGCTTTCTGACTTATGAAGACATACCTACAGGATGATGGAACACAGAGAGGATATTTCACATTTTCTGTATTGACATAAATTTTTATTGGAGGTGTCAGATTACAGTGGATCTTCAGCCCCCTTCACTGAAGCCAAGAAACATGACGCACTTCAATTACACAGTCTTACCGAATGAACCCTGTAAATCATGTTTTTGTAATTGTAAACTAAAACTGTTGTCCTAAGACCAAAAATGATGTCTCATACTGACATACTAAACCACACTTCTGAACATCAGTTGTTAATGTCACTTATGCTCTGTTTATTCCCAAGAGTTAATTGTAAATGGGAGGCATTTCCTCTCTATAAAACTGTAATTTCCCTCTTCTTTTTGAGAATTTAAAGTGACAGTTTACTATGTATCTTGACATTTTATACTCCTGCAATCCTGAAAACATACATTTAAACAATTGCATCAAAATAGTTAGAAAAATCAATTGTGACAAACTTAAGTTGAAAATCACCCTAATGTCTTATGTTTCCAAGCCTTCTGGTTTTAGCACATACAATTTGTAATAACACAAACATGAAGCTTACCAGATGAAATAAGTGATCACAAGAAATTGAACAGCTCTGTAAATGACTCCAAGAGTTCTGTTCTTAACCACCATCACCTTGGGGGTTTCATAGTCCCAGAAACCAAGAAAATACTCCGTTATAAAGCTCCGTAGTCCCATGATGAATTTGTTAAATGCTCCACTCATGTTCAGAGATGAGTATTTATCTCTTTTTATCCAGTTTTCAAATTCTTTGTCTGGTTCTCGCTATCTGCTCCTGCTCGACTCCACAGTGCATCACTGGCACACAGAGAGACTGAAGCAGAAGACAGGGGGTGGGGTTGAGATGCTGTTGAATCACGCATCTTGTGTTTTTCAATGTGTTCTTCTGATTTACAGCTTTAATGCTGTCTCAATGACAATACGAAATTAAATTAGCATAGTTTTGCATATTTACTGTACTTTGGAG
>JAPTGW010114649.1:0-14249 GCA_029814545.1 Apogonichthyoides opercularis
CCTGATTCAAATGATGAGCCTATCATCAAGCTCTGTAGAAGCCTGATAATGACTGTCAGGTGTGCTGGAAGAGAGATACATCTAAAACATGCAGGATACCGGCCCTCAAGGACCAGGAGTCCCCACCCCTGATCTAGTCCATATGACAAGTTTTGTGTGTTCTTATTTTTTTACAAAACAGAATACTCTATAACACTGTGTTCTCCTTCAGTCATCAAAAACACAGCCACAGATGTGAAAACAGGTATGTCTAACCTTAAGATAGTCGAGTTCCACCACTGGACCTGCATCTGTGTGGGCAGATGAGGGGTCGATACAGACCCTCTGTCCCAAACAAAACCTCTTCCAGCCCTCTTCATCAGTCAACTTTGGCTATCAGACAAACACACATACATGTCTAAAACCTGTTCATTTTGCTCATGGTACAATGGATTCAGAAATTGTCTTTGAATAATATGCCATGCAGTAGTAATGAAATAATGTTATTTGCTATTTTCTACAGGAGAAACAATCCAACAGAACTGCAATTTTCTCACCATTTGTACATTGTCATCCAGAGTCTGACTGCTCCAATGTTGTCGGTTTTTTGTGATTCTCTGAAAGCAAAATATAAGATGAAGAAGACCAAATTGAAAACTAAACTGAGTTTGCAGACAAAGGAATGTTTCGTGTTTTGCTTTGTTTTGGATCTTTTTTAACCTGTCTGACATCTGAGAAGTTGCTAACTTGCTGCTGCTGCCATCTTAGACTTGGGGAAAAACCTAGTGGAGCAGCCTGGCAGCCTGGTACCTGAAAAACACACACATACACAGCCCTAACAGGATTAAAGGAGCTGCACATACTTTTCAGAGATTTGTCTTTAAAAAAAGACTTGTGTGAAATGTGTACACAAATGTTTTATATGTAGCTTACTAGAAGGAAAATGAAACTAAGTAACATCGTATAGCTATTGACTCACATTTACATTAACAGTTTGTTTCTTTGTCAGTTTCTTGGGATCAATCTGAGCAACGACCACCTCTGGACACAAAGACGCCTCCAGCCTATGAAAAGAAAACACATCGTTATTGGTAGATACTTTTGGCTGACAAATTCAAGAGATAGACTACATAACGAAGAAGGTGTAATGAAATAGTTATTACTGTCTACGACTAAATAAAACTAAGGCTGAATTAGTGGAGTTAGTCCCAACAACGAAGAAGTTACGCGTGCATACTGGACTTGTCTGAGGTATTCCTGGGGGTTTCTCGGAGGTCCATTCAGGTTCAGGTCTTCTTTATTGTCTCCAAACTCAAAAGGCAACAGCCTCGGCATTAGGTCCTCCACATCCGACTTCATTTTGGCCAAGTTACTGCTTGTCAGAGCTTCAAATTCACCGGTGCTGACTTGCAACTATAAGTTTTAAACACGGACGTTCAAACTACTCGCAAATAAGCAGCCATTTTGCTGTTGAGCGCGGAATGATGACGTTTTATTTGTGAGACCCATTCGTGACCGTGGTGATGAAAGCATGCCTGTTGCCCTTCCTCAAATGGACAAAGTCCACAAAATATTTACTTTTTTAACTCGCCAAAACAGTTATTTATCTCCACCTCTATCCTTGTTTACAGGCAAATATGAATTACAGATTTTCATGTTACATTTGAAGAACACAAAACCTTTGGTCAGAGATCAGATAATGTTTTTTATTCCAAGCAGCTTTTTATGTTAATAATTATCCCCACGCTTGCCTTATATCTTATCTCGCTGCTCACATTTGCCATTGACTCCTCATGACAGCAACAGTTTGGAGGCAATGTCCACTTGTCAGCACAACTGGCTGGACTACTTACTGTACTTCATGAACATTTTCTCTTGAAACACTCCAGTTCAAATACACAGAGGATGGCTTCTTCACTGGTTTACAAAACTGTGTGGATTATAGGAATAACATTTATGATTTTACCTCACTATAATCTGGGATTCTTGTCTGACTACAAAATCTGTGGACATTCAGAATGTGAAAGTAAGTCAATTCCACTGTATAATTGTGATTTGTCATATATTTTAGTATTTCATATAAAAAGCATGTGAAGTCTAATTCACCGGGCCTTGATTGCGGCAGCCTAATCCTATACATGTAACCAACCTAACGTCTTATTTACCACATCAATCTTCTACTCCTCCTTTTTGTTTGTGTGTAAATAGGCCTGATGAGCAGGGTGCTGGCCATCAGGGACCACCACAGTAACGACTGTCGCTTCTTGAGCTTCAGACAGGGAGACACCATATTTGTTTACTATAAACTGACGGGAAAGAGAGAAGACCTATGGGCAGGCACTGTATGTTTGATATCTCTGTATGTCTTTTTGATTTTGTTGACTCACTGTTTACAGAGCACAATTTAATTAATACCGTAATATTTGTAAAATAGGTATGTCAATCATAACACTCTAGGAGCCTCAGATCTTGTTTATAGACTTATAGGCAGTCATATAATAATAGATAAAATAGTGACTGATGGTAACACTGTCTTGTTCTTATTGTAATAATTTTGTTTACTTTCTGATGAATATCTCATCTGTTGCATACAATATTTACCGTAATTACTGATGTAGTGAGATTATCTTGAAAATATTTTAATACAATAAATCATACAATAAATACATTAAATCACGTGTTAATTTTTTTTAGCTTTACGCTTTAAACCTTGCTGATTTAAACCTTGCTCCTTTAAATTTACCAAGTCCAAAGCTCTCTGGAAGAATATAAGCTGTTTACATTTAATAATACCGAAGGGCTGGTATGGCATGACATTATGTGACTTTTCTGAGCAATTCAAACAATTCTATACACATGTACAGCATATAATTGGGTGCAGCCTAATCTCCAGATTCAGCATTATAACAGAGATGGGTATCCAGTCAGTCTCTTCCTTTCCTTTTTATTCCAGATTGATAAACAGTTTGGCTATTTTCCAAAGGATGCTGTAGTAGAGGAGCAGATTTATGCAACTAAGGAGATACTACTGGAAACACAGGTAAATGGGTTTGATTTCAGTAGGTTTTAAATTAAGAGCTGTGACCAAAACATATTCTTTAATACACATTTTACAGGTTTAATAAAAATTAAGCCATGTTACATCAGCTGTAAATGCTTTGGTTGATAGCATAACAAAATATTAACCTTGAATTTGTAAATCATGTTGTTTAATTTTATTTTATCCAAATACCATTGTCTCTTTATTCAGAAATCAGATTTCTTCTGTATGGATGAGCATGGCTATCCTATTGACTCCAGTGAAGTGGATGGTGATGAAAATGGTCAAAAAATTCAAATCCAAGAACCAGAAACCACCCAAACCATCTCAACAACTGAAAGCCCCTCTACAGGATCTTATGTTTTAAAGCAGGAAACTAATGACATATTATCAAAAGGTGATGAAGAAAAAAATTATGATGGTGATGTTGCTGTGGGGATGAATGAGGAGGCACCCGCGGCTGAGAATGAACAAGAGTGGTCCCCGTCCTCCTCTTGGATAGGTTCCTCTGTGACAGGGTGGTTAGGTCTGTCGGAAGAGGAAGACCTTACAAGTGTGGCTGAAGGAGAGAAAATTGATGAAAGTGAGAAGATAAAAGAAGAAACACAGGTTGATACAACTGTGACATCTTCAGTAACAGGGTTGTTTGGGTTTGGAGGGAATGGTGAACCCAAAACTGCCAAAGATAGTGAAACGACACAAGACAGAGAAACCTCTGCGTCTCTCACTTCAACAATGACTGGGTGGCTTGGCTTTGGAGGTGAGACTGAAAAGGATCAATCAGTAGAAAAAGAGGAAGAAAAAGAAAGGAAAACAGATGAGGGAAATGAAGAAGTAGAAGTATTTAGGAGCAGGAAACTCATGCTGGATCTGGAAGGCAACCAGTTACACGCAGAAGAAACAAAAGAGATGGGGACATTAGATTGGCTGGGAAGCGGGCTTTCAAACAGACTTGGATTTGGCCCAAGTGATCAGCACTTGGGACATGAGATAATAACTGGAGGCAAAGCTGAGGAGATGTCTCAGGAGGACCAACAACCAGTTTCCAGCTCTTGGTTGAATATTGGGGTTGACATATTAGGTTTCAGGAAAGATGAGCATAAGGCTGACAAGACTACAGGAAGTACACTTAAGGATAATGATGAGGTCAAAATGATAGAAGAACCAACAATAAAGCAAAATTCAGATGCCTCTCAATCTCAGCCTCCACTGACAGAGAACAAAAGCACAGACCAAATGGATGAGAAGGCAGTAGTAGAAGAAGTAGATAATAGTATCAGCAGCTCCAACACAGATGCCAAGGTATCTATGGCAGAAAAAAATCAACAACATGAAACCCCTACATCAGAATATAGCGTCATAGCATCAGTTAGCACAGATGGTAATGGTAACTACGGTACAGACAGCAACATGGATAGCTTTTTGGCTGCAGATCCTTCATCTAAATTAGTTGAAGTGTCTGAAACTGCAAGTGAAGTGTCCTTCAAACCTAACTTTTTCCAAACAACTGTTAAGGAAGTTGATAGCTCAGATAATAGAAATGATGAGACACACTTAGTAGATGAGGGAACATCTGAAGAAACAGAAGATCATCAGATCCCTGAATCAGAAAAAGAGGTTAATGACAAACATCAAGATTTAGTAACAGAATCTGACACCAGTTCAGAATCAGTTTTGAACTTTGCGAATGTAAACTCTAACTCTGTGGGCCCGTCTTTAGACACTAGTGGTCAGCTGCAAAATGAGATAATAGAAAGTGACAAAAAAGGAGGAGAAATCCAAAATTCGGCTGATAACACAGAAAATTCTACAGGTGTGTTTGCTGAACCGTCTGGTGGGTTTAATGAAACAACAGATATACCCACAACTGAGAGTGATAAACCAGAAGAACAAACCAATCCAATAGGACAAAATGAAGGCAATGGTTTTACTGAGGCCAGCAGTGGAAAGAGTACAACTTTATTATCACCAGGCTCACTGGAGGAAAATAGTGAACTATTCACTGGTGAGAGTGATAGTGTAAAAACTAATGTAGAAAGCTCAGATGTAATAGCCAGTACAGAGAGTAATGCGGAAAGAGAGCAGACACTGGTGAAACAGGAGGGTGAAGTGGGAGACTTGGAAAAAGTGCAGCATGTTGAAGACAGTGTTCAAGAGTTGGGATCATCCCAGATAACAGATAGAAGTACTAAACTGACGCATGAAAATGTCTCAGAGGAAAACAGAGGAACAGTGTCCTGTAGTGAAGATATACACACCCACAATACCAATGTGATCGTTAATGATCAGGCATATGGGTCTTCACAGATACAACAGAAAGTCATAGATGGTAACTCTGAACCACAGGAAGAAACATCAGAAATTTTAGGTTCAGTCAAAGACACTTTGATTGTCGAAAATGGGTCTAAGGCAGAGTTAGAAAGCAACGAGGAAGAGAATAAGGCTGTGAATGTCTTTGATTTAGAAAGCAACTTGGAGAAGGAAGACACAGAGACTGAAAGCCTACAAGTAGAAGAGGACAGAAGTCAGGAAACGGATTTGATGAAGGAAGAAACGACGCAGGATGAGGTGGCGGTGTTACAAGAACAGAAGGACCAACAGGAGGTGGAGGAGCTAAAGGGATCAGAGGAGACACCGAAAATGGAGACGTTAAAAGAAGAGATTCATCTGGAGGAGGTAAAGGCAATGGTGATGCAGGAGGAGGTGGAGAACTTAAAGCAAGACAGTAGGCAAGAGGAAACAGAGGGGCTGAAGAATGAGGACAAACAGGAGGAGGTAAAGAAGGCAGAGGAGCAGGAGGAGGAGGAAGAAAAGCAGTTAAATGAAGGAGATGGTGAGAAAATAGAGGGGGTAGTGGAGGAGGAAAAAGAAAGGCCGATTAAAACATCACTTGATATTTATAATGATACTGGTGTGTTTGAGGCACAGAGAAAAAACCTGCAAACAGAAGAACTGAAGATGGAAACAAGCCAGGAGGAGGCAAATATTCAGGGTTGGAGCAAAGAGCAAGAGAAAAGTCTTAAATGTTCAAATGGGCTTTTTACTGAAGCTAATGAGGAGAGAATACACTGTGACCAAAAGGCAGACATGGGGGAAGACTATGATATGGAAGTGATGAGGAGAAACCACAATCAAGATAATGCAAATGAAGATGCCGATAAGCAGGTGGTAAGTAACGGTGGTGATATAGACGGACCCACTGTAGAGAATGAGGCTGTCACATCTGCACAAGCTGTTTCACAAGTGTCTCAAGATCTGTCTGAAAACAGGGGAGCATTTGGGCTTTTCCATAATGCCCTCAGCTTTTTTAGCCAAAAATCACAGACTGAAACTAAATCCACAGAATCCACCCTGAACTCGGATACAAACACAAATGAAAAATCACAGCCACAAGCCTCTCTTAAAACTGAACAAGAAATAGATTCCACTACCAATACAGATCAAGTATACGTTCAGGATCTGCCCACAGATTCCCCCATCGCCATGTCATCTTCATCATCATCTCCATCCTTGACACAGCCCCATTCTCCAGCTCCCACCACTGTAAAATCACTCTCCAAACATTACCCAAACCTCCTAAGCTACATGAGTGCAGATGAGGTGGTTACTTTAATTGAGCTCTTTGGACAACACAAACTGCAATTTTTGGATTACATTCTCGGCAGTTCTGATAGTGTGACAGATGATCCTGATAATGATGAATCTATACTGTTGGATATAGAAAGACTTCTGTATTACCACAGAGATGCACTGTTTGCTCCTAGTATGAGGCTCACTGATGCACCTCAAGAGGACAAGGGTAAGACCAGAACTGTTATCGCCCTACAGAAACTAGAAATGCTTTTGGAAAGAGTGAAGGAGATGTTCAACACAAGGAAATCAGACATTAGCAAAGCCACCTCTCAAGGTACTCTATTCTCTCAAAGTAATAATTTTAATTTGATTCACTCGTATTTTCAGTGTGACTTTGACCTTCATTTGTCTAAGTCAGAATGCATGTGTTCTCAAATCCAGCTAATGCCAGTTGTGATGGTTCAAGCTGTTCATCTCAGGGCATGCATGAGGAAGGGACAGAAACTACCAAGGAGGAAGACTCTTCTGTAGGTCTGGATGGCAGCACTCACAGGATTGAAGAGACAGGGGCTGATAATAAAAAACATGATTCAGAAAAAGACGAGGATGCTGAGAATGACAGTAGAGAAGAGATGGTGAAAGGAAACGAAGATGAAAGTGTGTCCTCTGAGGAGAAGGGTAAAAAAATGTCCATCCCTTATAATCACCCAGAATCACGAAGTCAACTAGAAAGTATCGTTTAATATAATTAAGGCAACCTTGATCAAACATAATTTTTAAACAATAATTAAAAAAAAAAAAAAAAAAGTTAAATAATAGCCTCAGTCTGCTGCATTCATGAGTCATGTGACAAACTGCCTCTTAGCCTGGAACATGCCATGTACTTTATCTGGAGTATCCCTCAAAAGTATCATAAAATGAACTTTAATATTGTATCACCAATCACATAGTCACATATGATAATATAGTTTTAAAAACCCAGGATGCTTAAATGTTCATGTATTATTAATAATTTTTAATTTAATTTAATTATCTCTGATCATAGGTGTAACAAAACAGATCCTGCACATCCTCCATCAGCTTGTGGAAGGCTCAATCACCCATGTTGATGCACTGTGGGAGCTCCTTGTGTGGCTTACTGTACAGGTAAAAGCAGCTTGAAATGATCACTAACACATAAAGGGCAAAAGTGTCATGTTTTTGTCTACAGCAAATTACATCAAACTATGAAATATGATATGTCTATTCCCCTCAGTCTGGATAATCATAGTCTATGAGAGATTGATACACTTCACAGTACTTCACTGAGTGCATCCAGGTTCCATCACAATTCAGGCTGAACCAGCTTTATTATGTTTAAATATTTGGTCAACTTCACATATATTGGTATCAATGACACGATATACCTAAAATACCCAAGTATATTTTTGAAGTACTTGTGCTTTACTTAAGTATTTTAATTTTGCTACCATATGTATCAAACCCACTATGTTTCAGAAGAAAATATTGTGCTTTCTACCAACTACTCTAGTCTGAAAATGTATTGTCATTGTCAATTTGGATAGTCCATCCTTTAAAATATAATACAATATTAAGTGTTTATAATTTTTATGGCTTCTTATGACTTCGTACATAATTTGATTCAAATAATGTACAGATGTTTTAGTCATCCAGAGAGAAAATCCTCTCCAAAACCTGAAGACAGACTTGCCTTTTAGGATATTAGGTTTGTTTCCCCTTTTCTTTCCTTTCATATGTAAAGTGCACTATAAACATTAACATCCTGTTTACACACTAATGAGCTAGTATTAATAAGTTACTGATGCCATACACATCACAAAGTATGAGAGTGTGAGGTCCCAAATCCATATTTTCCTCATGCACTTTTGCGTAAGGGAGGTTTTTCATACAAGGATGAGGTTCTTAACCCTTTTTGCACTATTTGCAGCCTTGACTCCACCTGGATACAGAATGACAAAAACCATAATTTATCCACATATCTTCTTTTTGAAGTGTGCACAAACAGTGAGGTCTGGTTCTTTAAGACTCCACTGAACTTGTGACATACTGTCCTGACTGTCTTCTCAGCTGTCAAGCTGGTTTGGCTTTCTCAACATCACTCACATTCTTCAGTCCTTCTGGGTCTGTTACACACATCAAGCCAACTGGCAGGCAGAACTGCCATCAACACAAATTGTATTCAATGTTCTTATGAGCCAAGGGATTCTCTAGTTTCACATGGACGAGAATGATGCAATTTCGGTGAGTGTAAAGTTTTTGGAGCAGTGACTGGATGTTAGAAGTGAGACTGAGTCAAGCTTTAACCTGTGTCCTACTTAGACCAGTTGAGCCGGTGGCCGTAACTAAAAACAGGTGACAAGCGATTGAAAGGAGAAGTTTGTGTATGTTTACGTCGCTATTTGTGTTAAATGCCAGATAAATAAGGACAATATCGATAGTGTTTTAATTAAATGACACCTGTTTATTCCGGTGTCACACTGAACGTATTCCGATGTGCCAGTGTGGCGTTTTACAATTGGTGACGTTGCGGTTGAACCATCCATTCTGATGGGGGGGGTGTTATTTTCCAATGAGTATTTGAAATGTGGGAAAAATATGTATATAAGCCGCACATTTTTTCATGTATTGTTTTATATGTACTATAATGCCATATCTAAGACCCAGTAATTTATTAGTATCATTACAGAGGGTTCTTATTACAGTTCAATATTCTCTCTCCCCCTTCGACGTACAATAGGATGTGGTCCACTCTTGAGCGTCGGTGTTGTGAATAGGATGTGAAACCACCGCTAGCCCGGTGTACGGCTAGTTTTGGTTCATATGTTTGTGTAAGAAATATAACTATAATATCAGCCAAATGAAAACTTTTGGATATGGCGGAACATCCGGCAAGTGACCATTTGGCCAGTAAAGCGGCTGACTTCCAGACGACGGCAGAGGCATACTACAGTATTGCCGTGGAGAAAGTGAAGGATGTACGTTATGTGGCAGATTTCGTTAGCATTTCCTAACTAGCCGTTCCATACGAAATAACGTAACGCTCAGACGAAAATTACTCAGTATTAATATTTATTCTCAGTACGTGTAGTAGGTTTGTAATGTTACAACAAAAACTTTACTTGATATGTATTCTACCAGTGTTGTTAACCAGCTGTCAAAGTTGTTTTGATATTATATTTCTCTCTGAAATGTTTCGGTGACTATTAAAAGAGTTGGCTTGTATTAACCGGTAGCTAATTGGCAGTAGCTTTTGTGCGACTGGTTTTGAACCATTTGTTTCTGAGGCTCTAACCATAGGTGTAACTACCTATTATTAAACAATTGTTACAGCTTTTATTTTGGTACAGCCCTGACTGCCAAAGCCACCTCTTTGTTTCTGACTTCCAGGAAGACACAGAACTGAGCAAAAAATATTTTTAACACTACACCAGTTGTTAAAATGGTGTTTGTTTGTTTAACAGATATTGAGTCCCAGTACTTTGTATGAAAGGGTTCAATGTTGGCATAAAACCTAGAGCCAAAAGTCAACATTATGTATCCTTCTATGTACACTTCATTAAGCTCAAAGCATCAGTGAACTTTACTTTATTTCCAGGATAACAAAGAAGTTAAATCCTTCATTATAGCTTGCCCAGAGTAAACAGCCCTCTGCTCCTGTTCCAAAAGGTTGTATCCTTCCTGCCTGATGACATCAGACCTGGGCCAGACCTGTATGGGGTGCCATGGGAGCCAGTCATTGTCTCTGGTCTGGTGGGACTGGTAACACTGCTGGTATTCAGCTGTAGATGTTATAGTTCTGTGAGTACTTTATCTTAAATGTGACCTTGATTGAAAACAGGGACACAAAGATCTCGTGATCTGTTCATTTATCAAGCCACTAGTCCATCTAATGAGCTTTTCTTCATTGTTGTTTACATCTTTTTCCATTCTACAGGTCAAAAGTAGGATGTATAGAAGTAAGTTATCTCTCTTATTTCTTTACATCCTAATAATGGCAAATATGTCATTTTCAGTTTCTTGTTCCTTCAAGATTTTAGTAGTAACTGAAAAACAATTACGTGTCATCACTTTTGTCGTATTATCCGTCTTGCAGGTAGAGAAAGGTGGATGGCAGATCAGGTTGCACAGCTACTGGATGAGAAGTGTAAAGTGCTTGAGACTCTGAGTAAATGTCAACAAGAGGTTGGTACTTGTGTCACAGGCAACTAGATATAGAGCCTGTCTGTAAACTACAAAACTACATCAGTGTTCATAGTTATTGAATGTACAAGACTGAAGAATTTCATCTTGTCAACATTAATCAGATATATTTCTTATTCTTTACAGCATGATCAGCTAGAGAACTCACTTAGGGACAGTGGTGTGTTGGCTCAGACTCAAAAGACAGTGCAACTTGAGGTAAGAAAAAGAAGGAAGGAGAAATAATTTGTCTGTTTCCATATGCACATTTTCTGAGGCATTACATGAAGTATAAACTATGCTGGTCTCCCAAACAAACTACCCTTTTTTATTGAGCCACCAAACCCAGCTTTGTTTTTTTATTTATTTTTTTACGTTTTGTGACTACAGACACTTGTTCTTATCGTTGTTGTTTTCTTTACTCCATTTGTCAAAAGTCACTTTTTTCATGACATGTAGCTCATTACCCCTTTAATTGCTGAATGTTTTAAAAACTAATTAAAGAGAAAAAATATGCTATATAGAATGTTATATTCTTGTGTGGGCTTTGTCTACATTTTACATTGTAGCCTACCTTACTACTATTATTCAAAAGATGACAATCTGACAACAGTGTCATACTGATTTTTTTCTTTTTTTTTCCTTTTTTTTTTTTTTTTGTTGCTTCTCCAGACCAAAGCCAAACAATTACACCATGCTAAAAAGGAGCTACAGAAAGATCTTGAAGAGCTGAAGGACCAGTTGGAACATCAGAGAGAACATAGGATCAAGCAAGAACAGAGAGTAAGAACACACGCAATCAAAATGTATTAATAGATTACATCTTGATAGGTGTTAGAATCACGAGAAAATGTGTGATATTCATCACTTGTCTTGTTCTGGTTATCCTTCAGATAGCAGCGCTTGAGGAGAGCATGAAAAAATGTGAAGAGGAAACCAAAGATCTCCAGTCACAGGAGGAACAGGTGCATGTCATAACTTATAACCTCATACGTCTCCTTTTTTATACTCTCACATTTTTGACACATAATTTTTCTTTATGCTATTTGCTGTTCTGCTTCCAATACCATCACACCTTTCTTTTTGTTAAGGCACAAACCACAATTAAAGTCTACAGTATGAACAGTGACAGACTTCAGAGAAACCTGGAAACATCAGGAGAGGAGAACACATTGCTGAAGGAGAGCAATGATCAGGTGTGATGCTGCACACACCATTTGTAATTTCATTTTCTTCCCAGCTCGATCTCATTGTTAACATTGTGTTATTTCTTTGCCTGTGTGTTATACTTTGCAGTTGCGGCAGCAAGTGGAGGGATGGGCAGAGCGAGTGAGTGAGTTAGAGGAAGAGATGAGAAGGTGTGAATTTTCCCACAGCGGGATGCTTCAAGATGTGGCCACCAAGGATGAGCGTATAATGGTATAGTTGGCTCTAACAATAGTTAGTGAGCATTTAAGCAACTTGCTGCATGTCCTGCATTTTCACATACAATTGCAACAATTGGAGAAAAAAAGACCCTCAGAATATTATAAACTACAAAATTATTTCAACACATTTTATTCTGTCATTTCTTAATTGGTTGTGGTCCTGAGTTGCTTTGATAGTTTTATTGAAACCAGTTATGCATGTTTCCAGTCCCTGACTGATCGACTATTGAGGATGAAAGCTTGGGATTCAGACTTGGAGGAATGTGACCAAGGAGGAGAGAAGGAGACATCCAATGGAACAGCAGGAAGGGGTAATCGGAATGGAAAAGGACCTGATGCACAAGTCCATCTGCAGAAAGTCCAGAAACTTATCTATGCTGCTAAGGTGCACAAATACACAGTATTATGACATGACATTATACAGTGCTGATTCACAAAAATGCCTATGTGGAAAAGTGTTAAGAATGTTAACAAACTGAAATGCATATTAGTTGAGAAACTTATCTGTACCCACTTATACACTGTGTTTGTATTTCTGTGTAGCTGAATGCAGACCTCAAATCAGTTGATGAAGACAAAGACAGAGTGTTTGCTAAATTGAATGATGAAGTCAAAGCTATAGAAGACCTCCAAGGTAAGTAAGCACACTGATATCTGTCTTATTAACTTTAGGATTGTGATAGATATCTGATAAGCACTGATCTTTTATTTAGAGGTAAATATATGTTTTTGGTCTCTGATGTTTTTTGTTGCATCTGTATCTCGTCATGTTTGTTTTTTTCACTCCAGTAAGCATTAAGGACTTGGAGAAGGAGAAAATATCTCTACAGTCAGACTCTGAGCACTACTCAGAACAGGTAATGGACCTCAAATGTTGCGATAGCTCTGCTTTTGTTCCACATTGATTGCCCTTTATAATTATATTCATATTCCATATGGTCAGGTCCAGCGACTACAACAGAAACTCCAAATTATGACAGAAATGTACCAGGAGAATGAACTGAAGTTGCACAGGTATACACATACAAGTAAACACATATAAAGGTATGTTTGAGTTCTTGATCAACAAAGATAAGGAACTAAGGACTTAAATGAACTTCCGCTTGCAGGTTGCTGACAGTGGAAGAAAAGGAGCGCTTGCAGAAAGAAGAGAAGTTGAATAAAGCTGATAGAAATATTGCAATGGCCATGGAGGAACTCAACAATTACAAGTAGGGTAGCTGCTTCTTCAAAGTGTGAAACCGGGTATTTTTTTATATATACTATTACATGTACATCACTGTGCTTCTTTAGACAACGAGCAGAGGAGATGGAGGAAGAGCTGGAGAAAACGAAACAGTCCTACCAGACTCAAATATCAGCACATGAAAAGAAGGCTCACAATAACTGGGTTAGTACAACTTCCCCAAAGCACAGAAACATGGGTGTTTAACATCCACTATTTGTCAGCTAGTGTGGCAGTTATAACATCAAGATCAACATCATCTTTATATTTTCAATAGACAGTATGAACCTGATCGGACAGTTGTAACATCATCCTTCAATTTCATCATGGTTTAGAAATGCTTTGTGGTTAATATGCAGTGGGTACAGGCCACGAGTAAATGAAATGAATGGACATTTGTTCAGCTGTTTAACAATGCAGAAAAAAAGTGAATTATGATTTCAGCTGAATTCAGACATGTGACACAAGCACCTATTGTAGCACTTGACTAAATGGATAAGTAACATTTGTCTGCACTCTGACACTAAACAAGATTAAATAAGTTAAGTTTGCAGTCTAGAAAATAGCTGTCCCTCACTAAAAGTGACTGGAAAACCCTGTGACAATTACTCCTCATTACTTTTTAATCAAGAATGTTACCAAGCATTCACCTAACTCGAAATGTGCCCATTTCCTGAAAGAAATCATTAGATTATTAAATGTATATTTTTAATTGTATCGCCCGTCCGACAGTGATACTATGGTTTAGCGATCGTTCGTCCGCGTCCATAGAGATTTCCTTGTGAACGCTCTACAGGTCACAATT
>JAPTGW010121550.1:0-14181 GCA_029814545.1 Apogonichthyoides opercularis
TGAATGAGACAAAAAGCTTCTGTTTCATGTCTCTACGACATTCCTACTGGCCGTAGGAATTTTTCAGTTATTTTTCAAATTAGTCAAGGGTCATATTACACTGTGTTGTCATTTTTGTCATCTTTTAAGCCTGTAAATAACAATAAATGGTTAAAGTTAGATGCTGTCATTTTTTCAGGTTAAATTTTTGCAGTGCATGCTTGAAGTCAGAGCAAAAATAAACTCTGTTTCTTTCAGATGCTTTTTGTGTGACTTGAATCTAGCAACTTGACTTTGTTATTGAATCTTAAAACAAGATTTATTTTTGATGAGACTTTGGGGGAGAGATGTAATATATCTTATTTTAACAGTTATTTTCCTCATTTTAAGATTTCCTGCCTATTTGAGACAAAAAAGATAAGGTTGTGCTTGATTGAAGATTATAGTCTAAAGCTGAACACTTAAAATAAGAAATTAACTCTTAAAACAAGATAAATTAACTAAATCTATTTTTTTAATCTTGGTAAGAACCAAATAATTTGCAGTGTAACAGCAGATCCATGGGTCAGATTCATTTACCTCCCATAGATGATCAATTGTCGTGATATTGGGATGTCCTTCCTTAGTCCATTTTTGTTTGATACTAACCACTGCAGACCAGGAACAAACAAGATGCTCTGACTCATTCACCACTGTTACAATAAATGGACCTGGTCAAAGACACTCAGTTCCTTATGTTGCTCATTTTGCTGCCGCCAACACATCAGCTTCAAGGACTACATGTTGCATAAATGTAACCCAGGGAAAGGAGCCACAGTAATGAAATCAGCAGTGTTATTACCACTTCGCCTGTTCGTGGTCATCATTTTATAGCTGATTAGTCTGTATCACCCATTGGTTTCAGAGGTCTGAGATCCAGGGCTCACACACAAGCTACTGACTTAGTAAAATGGTAAACTTCGTCAAGCACGGTGTAACAAAGTAATTTCACCGTATTACTGGTGGAACCACAACTAAAGTCAAGCTGTCTGTCAGGGGAAAAAAAGAGTTTCATGAAATAATCCAAAACTCTTAAAGTCTGACTTGGCAGCCACTTGTCGATCAAAGCCCAATGTGGTAGATATCAAAACCTTTTATCCAACCTGAGATGGAGGAGCATTTTAAAGCTTAAACACCAGATCACTTATTGGAGGTATTAAATAAGTCAGATGAAATCAGAATGACTCCTGGGGAAAAAAATTGTTTCATTTTTTGAGGGAAGTTCAATGTAAATCTATGGCAGCCAGGTTTTTTTGTGCCAATTCCAGTGGCTGTAAGCCATATTACACCTTCAAAATACTTCTGCATTGGCTTCATTTTGGAGCCGAGGTTTTTGCCCCATGAGGTTTACAGAATAATCAGTCTACCTTCAATCTTCAGGCTAGTCTTCAGTCTATCTGCCATTGATTAAGGTGTTGTAGAGTCTGATGTAGTGGGGACAAATGATCTTCAGTCCTGCAGCATAGTGAGGTGTCGTCCACTACAGTTGAGTCTCTGGTTAAAATGTGGTGAAGAGGATGATCTGAGGCAGTGGTGCAGTCCAGGGTACATGGTAGTATACGGTGTATACCTATTTATTTTTCAGTCAGCATTGCGTATACCCACTTCTAAATCCCCCCAATGCGTATCATTCAGTAGTAGAATCTGAGCCAAATTGCTAATTTTTTCCTCATAGGATGTTGAAGCCATGACCCGCCCTACTCTGCCTCTAATTGGCTAGTACTCGGGGCCTTCAGTGAGTAGATTGGTTAACTTTAGGCATGAGGACGGATGAGCAAATCAAAGGCAGAGTAGGGCGGGTAATGCTGAGGAAAACAATTGCTAACTAGCACCTCTGGTACCTGATTGGACATCTCAGGTGCCAGTGCCACCCCAGTTGATTGACAGATCAGTGCACGTTTCGTTGAAAAATACGCGATTATTGGAAATGTGAAGGAGAAAGGCAGAATAAATGTATCTTGAGTGGCCCGTATTAAGAGAACCTACTTTCATGGAGTACATAATTCTGACGTAAGTTTTAAGGTGTTTTCGAAATGAGTCATTGTTAAACTACTGCCCATATGACTGCACATTTAGAGGAGAGCAGATTTTATCGCCAAACTGTGTGTGCAGCCTAACATTATGAAAGGCTAACGTTATGAAAGGCTAACATTATGAAAAGGCTAACGTTATCTTATGCTTGTCTCGTGTTGAATACATTTACATTCATACAGCTGCTTGTTTGACCAATAATACCTAAAAACCGCTCCTGATCAAGTCATGATCATTTTTATTATAGTGAGCAAACACTACTGACAGATATTTGGGTAAACTAAATAGAGTAGTCATGTCACTGTTTCTAAAACAGGACGTTTTTTCTGGACTACTTAAAAATAAATAAATAAATAAATAAAATTTAAAAGGCAAAAATTTAAACTATGCCCACTTCTCCAGGGACCCCTATGCCACTGATTTGAGGTAATGTCCATGATGTCCTCCACTTTATTCAGAGTCCATCTCTCTACCACAGTCCGCAGTGAGTCTAGTATCCTACCAGTATGTCTAGGTATCTTGCACCTGTGTGTTTGATATTGCCTCCCCCAGCAGACCTCAGTATACAAAAAAAAGACAGTTTTGTTGAGCACCAGACTGACTTTTTCTTATTTCTCCCACTGTTAGGGCAGGCATACAGTTTTCCATGTTCCACAAATTTAGGTCAACTAAATTAAAACCTCTCACGTCATACATATTTCCAGTTCATAGTTTGAGAGAATCTTGTTCAGGTTTCAACCAATCCATCCTTCCTATGTTTTTAGTACGTAGCCAAACAAATAAACAGCAACAGCGATTTTTATTTTTATTTTTTTTTTCCACACAGTCTGCCTGTGAACAGGACAGCTCAGGCAAACACAAACATTTTTTACGTGAATTATTAATGGAAATCTGGAAACCTAGTCTCCATGTGTTCAGTTGTGTGCAGTTTTCATAGACTGGGTAAATCCCTCCTATTTTCTCCTCAGGCATTGAGTAGTTCACAGAGAACTGAAGAAAAACTGTTTGAAAGCACATACCTCCGCCAAGGCTGCACCCATCTCGCAATGTTAGAAATGAAATGAAAAGAGAAAAAAAGAAGATATTTTCCTTGACAAGACAATATCTAGGGTCCATCTCTGGAAGAATCTGTGGCAAAACATAGTAAGTCTATCCTTGGGACAGGCTATGCACTTCCACAAAGTTTGATGAGAATTAATGCGGTAGTTTTTGTGTAATCTGCTGAAAGACTTGATAACAAAATGAGGAAAATATAACATTCCTTGGTGGAGGAAGTAACACTGATAAAATGCTACTCCTGCTTCCATGTATTTCATTACTAGTTTCCATGATGAAGACTGCACTAGTTCTCACAATGTGGACAAAACAGTGGGGATAATGAAATGTTTTCATCATATCTGCATCATATGAAGGTAAAGGATGACTTAGCTTTAGACAGTAATTTTAATCTAAAGGCAGATTTAAAAAAAGGTGTACTGTATTGGGTGGCAAGCACTGCACACAGATAAGTTGTGAATTATTGTCGAAAAATAACACATAACTTGATCTTGGAGAGGTTATACAGCAGTTTAGTATTGTTCTTATTCAAAGGTGAGGCAAGTGGCTGCAGAGGCAAAGATAACCCCCAAAACCTTTAGTTTTTAAGGAGGAGGAGTACAAACTGACTCAAGAACTACAATACAACATCACCCAAACTTTTCTAACATTTGTTACCATAGTCAGTGTAAGCCAGTCATTCCACACTCCCAGGTTAAGGTTCTACAAGGATGTACTATTAAAATCACCAAAAACATAGAACTTTTAAAGTAACTTTTGGGTTTGTTTTTTTTGTTTTGTTTGTGGGTTCTTTATTTAGTTCTCTATTTAAAAGGAAGTTAGACGCTGTGGTGTTGTGCATACTGCAGACTTTTCACACCACAGAATTACTACAGTTTCATACAATTTCAACAGGCAGTGTAGATCACTGTTGAGTATTCATTTATGTAAACTGTATGCAAATGCACTCCTGTGTTTGGTTGTTTGTATGCATCCTTTGTAATGGCCAATCTTGCCCTTCATATTTGACGTGAGGTGACTGGTTCAGCCTTGATCTGAGAGCTCTGCCTCTCACTCATGTTGTCAGATGCAACAGAGCATGCACTTCACAAACAACTTGGTCATTGCTTCAATGAAGGTCAAGAATCAAACAGCCTAGCGGAATCAGGCTGGCTTCTCTGTGGGGCATTATTTAAAACGAGATTCTCACTTAGATATTAGCTACTAATTGGTCTATGCGGTTGCATTTGGCTCACTGATGTGAATTTATTCATAAATCCTTATGTATAATAATCATATAATCCTAGCTCCAGTGCTAGAGGCTCGTGGGTGGTCTGCTTTAAGGTTACCTTCCTGACTCAAAACACAGTGCACCACAGAATGTCACCTAAAAGCCTGGTTGAAGGATGGTCAACCCCACCGATGACAAACAAGGGGGATTAAAGTGATAATCATTACTCTTCCCAGGAGGAATTAGCTGGTGGGACATCGACATTGAAGAAAAACCGCAGGTGAACGAGGTCTCTGATACCCCATGCTTTTTTCCTTCCACCCAATACCCTATCTGCATGGCCAAGGGGCGATTTAATTCACAGTAATTACTTTATTGACTCATTTTCAGGGCCGTATCACTGCAGTTTCCCATCAATAAAACATATGCCAGGATGAATAATGTGGTCAGACACAATGGGGTGCCTTCTCAGACAAAAGACCACAAGACTGCATCCCCGTGGAGTGTGTTTATTTCATGCTCCCTTTACTTCTTCTATTTCCTCCATAAAACTCCTCACAGAAACTCAGCTCATGTTCCACTCCACCCCTTCACATTAAATCCCACCACTTCCCTTTCAGACCGTGCCATTCCATTCAGTTCCTTCTCCCTTCCCCTCTTTTCAGGTTTGCAGGCCCAGCAGGTCTTCAGGACGGAGCCCAGGAACGTCACAGTGCGGATGGGAGCCACAGCTGTGTTGAGGTGTGAGGTGTTACGGGCCTCAGGGACTGTGCAGTGGGCGAAAGATGGCCTCCTCCTGGGACCTGATAGAAGCTTGCCAGGCTTTCCACGCTACAGCATGATAGGAAACCTCAAGAGGGGTAAACAGGGTTACACACAGAATATAGATGATGGTATACTGGGTTAAAGTGGAGCTTCTCAAGCTAAATAGATGAACATATTAAATAGGGCCACTAAAAGGCACCTGGAGGAAATTGTCAACCATATAGAAATTCAACTCCTACAATAATTACACAGTGTAATAGAACAAAACAACAACTTGCTGTGAGTATTAGATGTCCCCAGTCGTATTTATTTTAATAGCACTCCCAATGTGTTAATTGTAATGTATATGCTTACAGCTGAGAAAACATACTACAGTATAGCTCAATACTGGCTACTATAAAAGTAAATTATATTATTTTGGTTTCTATGACTACTCTATTAAAGGAAAGGGACATTATGGTAACCTTATGGCATACTGGCTCTCTACACACAGAGCATCTGGGGCTTAAGAGATGGTGTGGTTGTCAGCTGCCTCCTCTCACACATCCCCTTCACTGTTAATATCATGTAAAGACAAAGGGAAAAAATTACATTAAAGCAACAGAGTGTCAACAAATCAGTGAAATGTAGCAGGGAATAACGTGTGTCGCAGATTCTGCACAATAGTCTATAAAAAGTAATAGCCAATTAGAAGGCAATCCTGAGCAAGAGAAGAGCATCTGTTCCTGATCAGCTCACAAGTAGACAAGCCGCACATCACTGTCGCACAATATGGGAGACCGTCAAAAACACATAAACACTCAAGAACCATAGATGCTCATACACACATAGTCAGGGGTTTATTAATGCCTAGATTTTACACAAACAAACGTGTAATGTGCTGAGATGTCATTTGTCAGCTGATTAGTTGTCAGTGTGTAAATTACATGGAGGATTACATCAGGTATGGGTTTTTACATGAGCAACAACATCATAATGATTTATATACACATAAACGAAGGCCCAAAACAAAAGCTGTCAAAAACTCCAAAACACATGTCAGTGATAAAAACCCATCAACACTGGTTTACGACAGAAGGAAACTTGAGGCAAATGTATGCAATCACTCAACACTGCACAGAAAAAGCAAAAATCATTTAAGATGACACTTGACTGCTCTTGATACTCAGCTGGCTCCCACTGATTGTGTCTGTCAGTGATGTTTATTGATGCTTTAAAAAGCCTGAAAACATACATTTACACACACAAGAGGGCAACGTTGATTTCAACATATACTTAAAGTAATTGCAGCACCTTTGGTTTCACCAGGCTACAGGAATAACAGAAAAATATATCAGCGTAATCTGAAATATAAGGATTTCATGACATTGTGTGCAGCATTCTGCACCGTATAGTAATATATGCAAATAAACAGATGAATGAAAAAAAGAAAAACAATACTGAAAAGACACAAGACTTTACCTATTCCAACCATGTGTTTTCAGGCTATTCAAAATCGACTCCATGATGCAGGTTTGTGTCTAATCACAGGTGTGTTCAGACAGGTAGTGAGGTTAAATGCATGATTAATTGCTGTAATTACTGATCAGATTTGTCAGACACGACATGGATACGATTCTACAGCTTCACTCTGTCTCAACAGAGGCTCATGGAAAAATGGTTTCATATTTCAGCATGAAATTACATCAGGTTCATCTATATCTATATGCGTTTGTATAAATTCTGTCATTTATTCTTTTCTTCTTTTGCAGTTTTAGGCAATTGTTGTACACGGTATACATCATTTAATATAATCTTAAGCCAACATTTAAAATACAAATGTTTACATGATATAGAGTAGGATGTAAAAATAGATCATGTGTTGATGAACAGATGCTCTAAATGAATTCAGCTACCAAAAACCAAAATCTCGAAATGCCTGTATGGTTTTAATGTTTTCAACACAAATGGATGTTGAGATTATTTCAAATAAACATTGAGATTTAACACCTTTATGCTCTTACAAGAGAATCAGAAAATGTTACAAGACTATATCCATTTATACCTTTGCACTTTCATTTTGTGTTATGTGGAGTTGACCTTTCCCAGTTATGTAACAATATGTGTCTTCAGTTTTAAGGTCAGTATAGACATGCACACTTAGCAGAGGCCAGAGTACTTTCTCCCATAGACAAAATAACTATGTAGATATACTGTTTCCTAAAACATTGATGGCAATCAAAAAAATACAGAGTAATGAATAAATAAGCAAGTTGTGCTGCAGCCCTCCACGTGTCTTCTTTCATAAATGCACTGCAACTTGATTACACTATTTGTGAGTAATTTCAGGAAAGAGGAATATGATTAATAACTGCAATGTCTCTCTCTCTCTCTGCGCTCTATGATAACTTAGATGTGAAAATTGCTTCTGGTTGGTGTTAATTATCTTGCCAGCTTACTTGACACATGCATTTTTAGGCCTGGGTGGTTGTCAGACCAAGATACTATTTTGCACATGTTAGTAGGCTGTGAGCCAGAGAATCAGAGCTGGAAAACCAACACTGAACATCATCTAATCCCCACAGGTTATGGCAATGCATCAAACAAATCAAGGCCTGTTGGCATGCCAGGCTATCAGAAGAGAGATACAGAGAGAAGGACTCTGCCTGGCATCAATTAATAGACCGTTAATTCAGTCGATGTTGTAAATCTCGGATTGGCTTTCATTTACCATACCGGAAATTCATTCTGAAATAAAACGTCTCTTCTATGAGTATATGCAACCGCATGCATGTAAATGGGGAAAAAAACCTGCACAGCCAAGTCCTCTGCAATTAAAATAGTCTGTTTACAAAATCAAACCTCCAAATATTAGAAGTGGAGTATATTATAGTAGTGTGTATTATAGTAGTGAATTGAAATGACAGCCATCATTGTGCAAATTGGTTCTGTTGTTATTTTTGCAAATTCACACATTGGAAATTGCCTTTAATTTGGACAAAATATGACTTAGAAGAAGCATGTGCTTGTATAGTGTATGTACAACATTTCACATTCAAGTGTTCAGTGAAGTGTGAACAAAAATGCACTCCTCTTCTTTCTAATTATTTATATGTATTTACTGAGCAGATTCTCACCGCAGTATAATGTGCTGAAGAAATAATTAATTCCTCCATCTTTATTCCAGGGCAATGTCATCTTCAGATTGAAAACGCCCAACTGGAAGATGACGCCGCCTATAATTGTCAAGCGGGCCGGTCTGAGAGCAGTCAAGCAATCATTTCTGATACAGCCTGGATCAACATGCTAAGTGAGCAGGACTGTGTAAAAAGAGGGAATTTTGGGGCATATTACAGTGACAGCAATACAATGGTGTACTATGTAATAAAGCAGAGCGAGCATTTTCAGTACTCCAGTAACATGCATGACCTTCTGACCAGCAATCAGCATATAAAGAGCTGTTTAATATTCATTTCTATTGATAAAAGAGATGTAATTTGCTTAAGATAAGGCAGCTGCATTTGAAGCAGTGGATATTTGAATGCGGAGCATAAATGTAATGTGTCCTTGGTACAGTAGAATTAAATAGTTCTATTAAAAAGCAAATTTCAAGTATATGTGAAGAGTGGAGAAAGTAACTCAGTACTAACTTTTCAAACACTATTTATTCCTTTACCAGGCACCATGTCATCCCTGCATGTTCCAGTAGGTCCATGGCTTTAACCAGCAGCTGCTCAGTATAAAGTATCAGTAAATTCTCTGGCAGCCTTGGGGTGATCCATGTCTCCTCCTTGCACAGGAATAAATTATCACAGGAGTGATTGAAAAGTTTCTTCTCAGACATGAGCTGGAAAAGATGTAATTGTGTGACTACGTTAGAGAGCCTGTTGTCGCGCTGTAACAACCGGTATCTCTCTCTCCCTATTCCTCTTGCTTGTGGGAGTGAGCCCATATGTGGCAAGGAAAGAACTCTAAAAGAACCTTTCTTCTGCAGGCGAGCAGTTCATTTACTTACACACACACACACCCCCCCTCATTCTCTCCGTCACACAATTTCTCCCTCTCTCTTCGCTTTCAGGCTTTCTCTTTGGTGACCATGGAGAGGGGTTTTGTAGAGGGGGGTTGCCGTGGCGATCCTAGCAGCCCCACTCTCCTCTGGGAAGAAAGCAGGTTTTTCTGACATCAATGGGCCGGTGGGAGGGATGGCGGGTGGTGTGGGATAGGAAGAGGCATAGACCGCAGACATCTCCTTTGAATGGCTGTGTTCTGTTCTGCAGTCTCATGTCCTACAGCAGGCTTACACCTGCAGCCACAGCAGGCTGGACTCCCACATTTATTACCTCTGAGTTGTCTATTGCATGTGCGCCCACATTCGCCAAGTCAACAGGATTGCCTACGGCTTTGTCGAAAAGGTCAAAATGTGTGGGAATTATGTACGTGTTGCATCAGGGATCGCTGGTTGTTGTATTTACCGTGACTGAAACCGACTGCTGCCCCGTGTTACTGGCATGTTCACGTCTGAAGCTGCCCCACAAGTTCTCAGCTGGTGTTTTTGTTGGGCGTTTTGGGAACACTTTCCAGCTGTTTACTGTTGAAGATGGGCAGTTGCAGCTGTGCTTGTACAAAGGGCAACAAGAGAAGGGATTGACTTAAAAAGTGCTCTACACCCTTAGTCCTAAAGGGTCATTTGTTCCACCCCACCAGCTCAACTGATTCAGAATACGTGACTAATCTGGAGCTTGATAATGAGCTGATGAATTCAATCTCCTGTTAGTGCTGAACTGGGACTGGAAACTGTGCATCTTTTTGAAGTGCACTGTCTCTGATGAGTTCCCCGTGGACTTCTCCATCACTGAACTACAGCTCCCAAGGCTCCACACCCCTGGCCAGTCAACCATGGCCATATCCCATCAAGCCCTGCATCAAATCAAAACACTATAAACTCTTTATGATGAGATACAGTGGGGGAGAGAGGGGGAGAATGTGAAAACAAAACAGAGATTGCTGGTAGTATAATTGGATTCTTGGGTCAGAGGGAGTGGTATCATGACTGGCTAATTCGAGATGGATCACCAGAGGCAGTAAATAGCAGGGATGGAGGCAAAAAAATGTCAATAAGCCCCATCCATGGGCTTACAAAGATATGTTTTCAAGACATTTCCATTGGTGCAACATAACTCCTATGTGTTTTTGCCTTCCTGCAGAGCTTAGATAGGGGATTACTGCAATAGGCAGATCAAGTGGCAGTGAGTAATCCATGACAATAACAACCTCTACCCCCTCCACTGAGACCCCCTCCTCAGCTAAAACTTACCCCACACTGTGCCCGTCACATACCTGACACATCCTCTGTTTCGGTTTATACCATTAGCCTTAGCATTTAATCCTATTAATGAACAACTCTCTCCCTCACCGCGCTGCATGCCTGTACAGATACCTCCTGCAAATGTTCAAAACAGTTATTTGATGTGTTCTGGTTTTAGACTGTGTTACTCATTCTGTTGCCATAGTTGAGACGCGTGTGTGTGTATGTGGGTGTGAGTGTGGGTACTATGTGTGTAAGCTTATTATCAGTGTTGGTTGGAGGTTAGAGGACATTTTAGGAACCACGGCTTTGCTGAGGTTTTTGCGGTAGCTAATGAGTTTAGCACTTGAAGAGTATATAATGAGCCTTCATTTTATGATTCCCTGTTATGAATAATGGAAGAACTTATAAATGGGGGCACAGGCAACGTAGAACACGGTGACTTTATTCATCTTCGTTCACAAAAAGTTTTGACAGTTGCCCAAGATATAACCCTATCAGAGGATGATGTGTTAAACACTGGTTAGACGGTGTGCATATTACAGTGACAGACTGATGGTGCAGCGTCAGGTTGTTAACAATTAGTGAAGGAAGCTCTGCTAAATGCTGGAGTAAAATGAGACATGAATAGGAGCACTAAAACATGTTCTTTTATTCCTTTGATTTCAACTTGACTTTGACTCTATCATTAAGGTAAATTTTCCAGAGTCAGTTCATATTGTGTTTGACATGTTCTCTAATGGCCATTTGGAGGGGGAACGCTGTCAAATAAAAATGTAACTGCTATTTAATGGACACAAAACAAAAGGGATGAGAGGTAGTGAGAGTGGGGTAGGGAGTAGTGATGTCGGGAGGTGGGGGGGTGGGAGGTTCTTATTTCTGTCCTAGACACCTGCTCCACTTCTCCCCAGAACAGAGGGGACGCAGACGGGAAGGGGGAGTTAGAGAGGAAGGGGAGGCAGAAAAAAAGAGCACTGTTTCAGAGGCTTTCATTGCCAGAGATCACACACCTGAGACCTACAATGTGTGTGTGAATGAATAAACGCACGTGCATCTGTTTTTCTGCACGTATGAGTATAAAAGTACATCTCTCTGTATGTACATGTGCATGCACGTGTGGTTTCAGCCCAGCTTTGTTTCCCACACAGAAACCCAATGAATGGAGTCTGTTTGGTCTTTAGAAGTCTGATCTTCTGGTCTGAATTATCTTCTTAATTCAGCATAATAAGCATTTTACAGACTGCTGTATCCTCTGGGCCTTCTCCAATATTTTCTGGAGAATCAGCTTGATATCACATGTTAGACTGTGCACACACACACACACTGGCGCCAGTTTTTGGAGTGAAGTAAGATGAATGTAGCTTGTCTGCACATTCACTCGCCTGTGTCAGTGTGTTTGTGCGTACAAATCTGCATGCGCTGTAGACTCGAGTTTATCTTTGGGTGCTTGTGTGCAAAGGAGGAAAGTGAGTGTGTGAATGTGCTTGTGAATGAGGGAGAAAGATAGGTGGAAAGAGCTGCTTATGCATATTGATGTGTGTCTGCTAATCTGCTTCTTATCTTCCTTATCCATCCATCCGTCTGTATTTTTGTAATGAATCGAATTTCGCGACTCGTGTCTCTAGTCTGAACTGTAGGAGCAAGTCTGTGCACGCTCTTCTATTTTTGTGTTCATATATGTACCTTAATCACAGAGGTAGCGCTCAAAAAGAGAAAAGAAAGAGTGCAACAAAGATGAGATAAAAACCAGACAAGCAAGACGACAAAGATTGGGGTGAGAGAGTTAATTAAGAGGATGTCGTGTTTGCTGTCTCTTCTTTGCTTCAAGTGCAAGTCTGGTAAATTGAATAGAATGTGTGTTTGTTGTTGTCCACATGTGCTATCACATTTGTAGAAATGTGTGCATGCGTGTAAGTTCATCCTGACTGGACTGATTGGGTCACATGGTTTGCCTGAGTGGATGTGATGGATGTTGGGCTGTAATTCCCAGTCCAAGCTGGAACACACCTTCCCCCGCACTTCTGCAGTTTAACTGCAGTGGTCAAGAAGGATAGGGTGGGGAGAGGGTGTGTGCACAGCCTGCTAGAGAGGGATGATGGAGTGAATGAGAGATAAGAGGAATAGGCCAGCACAAGTGAGCAAGGAAAAAATTAGATACCTGCCTGCCTCATTTGGGAGCATATCATTATTCTTATTTTAGGATTTGTTAGGCTGCCAGACACTCTTCAAGCACAACAAGTGATGCGCCTCTGTGGATCGTGCATGGCCGGGTAGATTGAGAGTGCAGGGGCTGTCAATAGATGCATGGCCCAGTCATCTTCTCAGGGAAGAGGGGGGTAAAACAAACAAATGCATCTCATTATTGCATCGTGCGCCTCTGCAGTGCTCTGGGTAAGCCATCACAGTCCACACAGATTCAATTGCTTCTTTTAAATCAGTTTGAAGCTGCAGCCACATCTCATCTGTCTCAATAGCAGACGGGAGCCAATGGGCGACCCTGCACACAGCAACAGCTCCTCCTAGTGGTCAGGAGTTGATCATCTGTGCCAAAAGTCAGTGGAGAAAGCCTGGCAGGCTGGTTGGCCGCTTTGGCTTCTTGTGGTCCAGCTGTTTATACCCACACATTAGCAGTTTATCTCACAGTTCAGCAGCAACTGTCTTCCAGCCTCGCTCTCCTCTGTAACCTGTCCTACATTCACTCTTCATTCTTGCCATATGTCTTTACTTCACTGCCAGAGTCTTTCATGTCTGTCCTATACATGTGTATCCTTCCTGTACTTTCCAACTCCCTCTTCAGCTTGAATTCTGATGAAAGAAAAACAACCTTAACAGTAACCATAGTTTCGGATTCTACAGACTCTCCCACTCGCTAAAAGCTGGCACAATAAAACAACCAGGTTTTTGTAATGTGTGTATGATTGGATTGATAGTGTTGGTTAAGAGTGGCTTGCAGATCTGAGGACATGTCTTTGATGATTAGTTGGTGACAGATTTCTTAATTTACTGCCAAACAGTTTTCAGTCCCTTGTGTTAAAAGCTTTTTTTTTTTCTTTTGCTGGAATTCCTATTTATGGTCAGATAAAAGGATTGTGGAGTAGAACAGTGGAGAAGTGAAGACTGCTTTGATCAGTCCAGAAAGCACATATTTAGCTTGGGGGTGATCTGAGAAGAGAAGTGTTTGGTGTTTGCTATGATAGATTAGCACTGGATCAGTTTCATCACTATTTCATCTCTGTATTCTCTTCTTGTCCACAATTTGTATTCTAACTCAACAGAACATCAAACCTCTTTGTAGTAAATCACTCAAAAGCTGACAGCGTGACATTCCAGTCAACTGTGATAACGGCAGCTTATTTTAACCCAAAATTAATGTGATGAATGATATGTTATTGTAATAACAAATATGAAACAAGAGCTGCTGTCCTCTTGATGCAGTTCCTCCTTCTAAGCCGTACTTTGAGATGGACATGGCAGAACCTTGGGTGGCTGGGAAGAAGTACATTGTCATCTGCGTGGCCCCTGATGCAAAACCTGAGGCTGAAATCACACTTTACAAAGGTGAGGAACAGTTTAAACTGCACTAAATGTGATACAGGGGCCTAGCCAAGCAAAAGTGAATGTTAGGGTCAATTTCTTTTTTCTATAAAACAATATGTTTGATTACTCAGCATGAAAGACACAAATCTCTAGTTTCTAAAAGTGTGTTTATTGTATTGCCCGTCCGACGGCGATACTATGGTTTAGCGATCCGTCCGTAGAGATTTCCTTGTGAACGCTCTACAGGTCACAATACTATTGCGATTCTTTTCAAATTGGG
>JAPTGW010125813.1:0-14140 GCA_029814545.1 Apogonichthyoides opercularis
CCTGAAAATTAAATACAACATTTTGCAGTGATATTTATTGCCATATAAAATTCTATTATAACATTTGCCATTATTGTAGAAACACCATGTCCAAACAAACAATAGTAAATGGAATAAGTACCTAAAATTATTGCTTCATTCTTTACTTCCCCATTATAAGCATTTCAAGTTTGAAATGTGTTAATATATAAAGAGATGAAAGTAACAATAAAGTTTCATTTGCCAAAACAGTTATCTGTAAATATTATTAATGCAAATGTTTCCTACTTTTCAGGCTGTGTAGTGAATGTTATATTTTTATTTGACTGTTGTGGTTTTTCTGTCTGAAGGCAAGGGCAGACAAGCACAATCGATGAACGGGGTGCATCAGCTATTTTCACTATCGCCTTAGACGAATCCATGGGTGGAGTACCAACTCAGGTACTCATTCTGTAAAAAGAACCTGCGTTACAGTATTAGTCCTTTATTTCTATTGTCATTTTACCACATATTATTTTGGAATATTTGTGCCTGTATTACTCAGTGGACAGTGACAGAAATAGGATAGATGGTGAATGACCTGCCACAAAGGCCATGTTGTCGCCCTACTTTTAAAAATGTTTTTATTGAAGAATACATGAGATGATGAGATGAACTTATTTATCCCCTCACTGAAATTCAGTTATAATGTATTGGTCCACAACTTTACCAAATTTCTGCTTCCTATCTAACAATGTCATAGCAACAAAAACTCAAAGTACATGGATTTCACTAACTATGGACAGATCCAGGTCAGCAGTTTTCACTGTGGCCTTTCTCTTAAATAAAGCCATCATTAATAAGATTTATGTATTAAATTCAATCAGTTTGAAAAACATCTACATTCAGATTTATTCTTTTCCTTGTCATTTAAAATGATTTTAAATGTATTTATAGGAGGAGACCAGCTCCTTCATTTTTTTTAAATGTGTGTATTTGTACATATCATATATCATATCAAACATTTCCATTAATGTTTGATTCAGAATAATCTGTAATGTAAGACAGTTTAAAATAATTGAATATTGAGGTGAATTATATAGATACTGATTTTTAGGCCAAAAAAGGTTTTAGCCATTTTTACTTCTCTGTCTTGGCAGGTTCGTGTCACTCAGGGTCAAGAACCACCTCATTTAGTCAGCCTGTTTAAGCACAAACCAATGATCATTCACATGGGGGGGACATCACGTTCTGGTGACGAGACTGAACCTGGCAGCACACGGCTCTTCCATATCCGCATTTCTAGTACTAAAGCGACTCGGGCTGTTGAGGTCAGTCATATTTATGACACTGAATGTGTATGTATTGAATCTTCACAATAAACAATTCAAACAACAGTTTGCTTTCTTTTTCCCAGGTGGAGCCCATCGCTCCTTCTCTGAACACTAATGATGTCTTTGTGCTGAAGACACCAAATTTCTTGTTTGAATGGAAGGGATCAGGGGCAAATGAGGAGGAGATGAAAGCAGCTGCAGAACTTGTTAAGGAGCTGTGGCCCACAGACACAGTGACTAAGGTTAATGAGACGATGGAGCCAGGTGAGTTCTGAAATAGACCTTTGTTGTGTATAAAAAAAAACTGTTAGATGCAACAAATTACAAAAATGTCTTTTCTCCTCGTTTTCAGCTGATTTCTGGTCAGCACTGGGTGGGAAAAAGGAATACCAGACCTCCAAGGCTCTGCAGACAACAATTAAGAATCCACGACTGTTTAACTGTTCAAACAAGAGTGGGAGGCTGATTGTGAGCATTTAAATTGTCATAACTTTTAACTAATGGATATCAATTATTACTGATGCCAGTAGAAGATGACCCTTTGGCTGAAGGTTACACTTGTTTTTTGGCTATTTGATATCAGCATCTTAAAACAATTCGCTTTTTCATAGCTGCTCTACTGCACTATTCATTAAACCAAACTTTATCAGCAGGCTTTCTGGTGATGGTCTTGCTTAGTATAAATCATTCTATGGCATCTTTTTCCTATATGTCCACATTCATTGCTTGTAAGGCTTACCTCTGAACACTGGCATTTTTAACTGAACTAGGTTATGATATGATTTGCCTGTTTGAAAGGGTCTTGCAGGGTGTATGTTAGAACATCTCCTTCAGCTGACACAGTAAAAATCTGATCTAATCCAGTTGGCGTGTTGCAGAGCACATCATCCAGGAGTGTGAAGTGTTGCAAACCAACCATTTTTCAGGATGTGCCCTGAGATTCATCAAAAAGCATTACAGACTTGGTTCCAAAGTCTTCCATTTATGAAGAGATCCTACCTTGGATATGGATTTTCTGGCCTTCACTGTTGCTCTCAAGACCAGGAAACCCATTTCAGGTCTATGCATTGGTTGTGGTATGTGGAACAGGCAAACTAACTGTAGACTGTTATACGTCTAGCAGATGTTCTTATGCAGTTTTTGCTACAGCTAACCAAGTAGCCAAGAATCTGGATCCAATTGTCCTCATGGTCTGTTTGTCTTTGAATCCTTGCGAAACAGACCTGAGCTGTACAGCAGAGAACAGTGCATTCAGAAGCATCATGTAAGGCAGGGGACTCATTATGGATTAGGTTTCAGAAGAAACCACTTGATCAAGGATAGGGTGCTCACCTACATAACATATAGTTATTTTATTTGTTTTATTCATTTATTTTTATGTAGCAACTCTGTAACTGCTTTATTCTGTATGTAGGCAGAAGAAGTGCCTGGTGACTTCGGACAGATAGATCTGGTGCCTGATGATATCATGATTCTGGACACCTGGTATGAGGTATGCTCTCTATTTTTTTCTTTACTTTTGTTTGCTTTCGTTTTTTGTTTTTTTTTTTCTTCTCATTCTTTCTTTCCTTTTTTTTAGATCTACATTTGGATTGGAAAGGATGCCAATGAGGTGGAGAAATCTGGAGCACTCAAGATTGGTAAGATAAACACAGCTCTTACGAAAGGCAGAGAAATTACATGGGAAAATGTATTTACAAATGTATCACTGATTTCCTCGCAGGTAAAGACTATGTGAGCTCATGCCCCTCTGGCCGAAGTGGTATCCCTCTGGTCACCATTAAGCAGGGAGAAGAGCCGCTTTCCTTCACTGGCTGGTTCCAAGGCTGGGACTCAAAGATGTGGGACAATATTATGGAAAAATACAAATGCCAAAAATAAAATCTCACAAATCTGTAACTTCTTCAAAATGATAGCAACTACTCATTGCTTATCAATTACTTCTGTGCAAAGCATATATAAAATCATAATAACTCTGAAATTTCCAAGCTTCAGTTTAGGTAGAGGGAAGGCTGGTGATGTTGCGCATCAAAGTTCTCATATGCTACTGTTTTTTTTCAGTTTTCTTCAAAGTTTTAAACATCACCAAAACGTGTAAGGCAATAATCAAACTATCACATTCAAAAAATCACAGAGAAACTTGATTATAAAAAGGGCTACGATTATGATTTTCATTGTTGATTAATCTGTTGATTATTTTCACTATTAATTGATTGTTTGATCTATATAACAACAGAAAGTGATGCAAAAGTCTTTACCAAAGCCCAACATAATATCCTCAAATATTGCATTTGGTCCACAATTCAGGATATATACTCGACTGTCGTAGAGGGAAAGCAAACACACAAAATCAATTCAGATTTTTATTTAACAAGGTGGCCTTTTTTTCCTCATAAAAACTCACTCAAATCAATTACTGAGGATTAAATTAGTTACAAATTGATTAGTCAATTCATAGTTCGACTCTACTGACAGTAAGCTGACAGTGTCTGAAATGTAATGTAGTAGATCAAATCTTGCTGTGATGCATTCTGGGTTAATATTCTTTGAATTTTGATTATGGTCTAGTAAAAAAAAAGGAAGTTGATTATCATATTCAGGAAAATATAAGCTTCAAAGACAGGACAGTGGCATTTAAATTCTTTAATTTGTTGGTTTTTGTAATTTAAAAAAAGGATTGTGTTAAATTCTCCTTCTACACAACTTGGATTTCATTTGATTAATTTGATAAATTTGTCATTATAAGAATAAAATCTTGAAAATTATCTGACTGAGTGGTGTTTTTTTTGTGCAACAATGTTGTTGTTCTATCAGTATACATATTATCTCTACTTGGGAATTAGTGCAACCACAAACTTGTTATCATCAGCCCCTAAATCCCAGTTGGCTTCTGGACCACATGTAGGCCCATGCTTGCTCGGTAATCTGCAGCCCATGTGTGCAAGGCTTTTGCTGAGTTGCAGATCTTTGGATTAAGGAGCAGTTTGTCTCCATGCTGTGCACATACCTCCCTTCTATTGTTCTCTTGTATTCTCTGCTACTGAAGCTGGAAAACAAAAATTAACCAGACCCGACACTATGAACCAGAAGGTGGTACTCATCACCGGCTGTTCCTCTGGGATTGGCCTCGCCTTGGCTGTTCGCATCGCCAAAGATGAGAAGAAGAGATTCATGGGTAAATTAGATACCACTTAAAAATATCATCATACCGTCATATCAACTTGCTGAGAATTATTTTGGGACAGGTCTTTGTTAATTCTGTGCAAGTAGGCTGAGAAGTAAAGAATGAATAGAAATGAGAAAGGTTCTCATCTTTAAGGGATCTCATTTTTTCAAGTTGTAACTGTAGTACCTGCTCAAAAATGCTTTTTAAAACTGACCTTAAACACTAAATCAGTTACATCAAACTTTGATAATGAACAAAGTCTACAGTAGTGACTGACTAAATACTGAGAGACTATCAGAGATTAGTGCAGACATTTTCCACCTACAGCTGCCCGGGTAGGCTAGAATTTTTCAGAAACAACATTTAATTCAGTAAAAAGCTGCATTTATTTATGCATTTTTGTGTTTCAGTTCCTCATTATGTAACAGTTTCAATAGGTTTAATACATCCTTTGTCTTACCATGTAAATTTGTGCTAGTGATAACTCAATAGCCTGTTATCACTGTATTGAACTATTGTCCCATTTACTGTGACAAACTCATCTATCCACTTCACTCATACAACTCTCCTTTATCAGAAGAAACAGTCTCAGTATCTGCATCCTGAAAATGCAATCTGATAATCCTGACAATGATGGCTGGAATTAGTTCTGGAATAGTGTGGCTTATCCACTATCATTTTTTAATGTTTTAAACATCATATATTCATTGACCTTTGCAGTAATAATTAGACAGCAGGGCTTTTAGAGGTGGATATCTTAAACCCAGAGTAAGTAAAACTGAAACTATGTACAACATCAGATACCATTAAGGATAAAAATCTGTAGTTAGCATAGAGGTGTTAGGTGTCATTTGGCAGACTTTTTCTTGAGGAGTACAGCTGCAGAAGTCCAGGAATCAACTGTAACAATGCTTCTTTCATGATGCAGGGTTAATCTTTATTTTGTTTGTTGCAGTCTATGCAACCATGAGAAATCTGAGTAAAGGTGAGGCTCTGGTCGAAGCAGCAGGAAAGACCCTGGGCAGGACCTTGGAAATCAAACAGTTGGATGTATGTAATGAGACATCCATTAAAGACTGCGTGGACAGTCTGCCTGAGCGCAGAGTGGACATTCTTAGTAAGTAAAAAAAAAAACTTGAAAGATACACAGAAACTAAAGTATACAATTACAATGGTGAATATTCTCAAAATACTGTTGTAATATGTTATCTTTTATTGTTTCTTACTCCTGGATGCTATTTCTTGCAGTAAGTAATGCTGGGATGGGGCTGATTGGACCGATCGAGTGTCAGTCCATTGATGAGATGAAGACTGTCATGGATACGAACTTCTTTGGACTAGTGCGGTTGCTGAAAGAAATCCTACCAGACATGAAGAGAAGGAAAAAAGGCCATATTGTTGTTATCAGCAGTGTCATGGGCATTCAGGGTAAGGTGGTGGATCTGTTGACTGTGACTGGGTCAAGTAGGGTAACAAAGCAATGACTTAACAGTGTCTATATGTTTTTCAGGGATTTTATTCAACGATGTCTATGCAGCCTCTAAGTTTGCTGTGGAGGGTTTTTGTGAAAGTTTAGCTGTCCAGGCCCTGAGGTTTCATCTCAAGTAAGATCTTCTTTCTCCTGTGTTTCTGAGTAAAGATACAAGGGAAAGACATTTCAAGCCCGAGCATTTCTCTCCAGGAAGGACATATAAATGCTATCACTGTGGCTCACTCACATTGTACAAAAAGGCTCACCATTCTCATCACTCCCAGGAAACAAAAAGCTATTTTAAGTATGTCATAGCAAAAGCAACCACAACACACCCAGATTTTTTTTGCAAGTCCAAACACAGCGTCAACCAGTAGTCAACCACTTATTAAAGACAACAGCTCAGCAATGCAATGCTGCTAGCTTTCATAAGCAAAAGAGTAGGGTAAGTAGTACTTAGCACACAAAGTGTTCAGCTACACTTTGTTCAATGGCAAAATCAAAGGCACTGTATGCTTCTTTAAAGAGATACAGCAAAATAAGATGAAATGATTGGGAGAGGATAATGACAATGTTTGGCCTCTATTTTTCTTCTTCTCTCGCCTCAGTATCAGTCTGATTGAGCCAGGCCCAGTACTTACTGAGTTTGAGCGTAAAGTCTATGAGGAGGGCTTGAAGACTGATCTGAGCAAGGCTGACAAAGTGACGGCTGACATGTTCACAAACATCTATCTAAAGAACTACAACCAAATCTTTGAAACCCTTGGGCAGACTCCTGAGGATGTAGCAGAGGTACTGTATAGACTTTGTCACCTGCAAACATTACATCATTAATACATTTCAACCTTAAGTGAGATCTTTTCTTATTTCAGTGTTTGCTCTCTGTTTTGTCTTCTAGCATACTTTTAAGATCATCACCATGGAAGATCCTCCTTTTCGTCATCAGACAAATACGCTTTACACACCCATGACCACTCTAAAATATGCTGATCCTAATGGTGACCTCCCAATTGACACATTTTACAAAATGGTGTTTGAACATGACAAGGTCTTCAATGCCAGTCTGAACTTCCTCAAGCTGCTGCGCTGGAAGAGTCGGAAGAGTTTTACTTTGGACAAGGACAAACCAACTAACTGATTCAATGCCACAATGGGAAATATATCTGTGACCTCTGTGTAATAGATATTTATATTGTTTCATACTGTAGGGCAATGTTGTAATGAAACACTGAAACAATGAAAAGTGTAACAAAATAAAAAAGTAGCCATACATATGCAGTTTTTTTTCACATTTATTGTGATCCCCTACTGAAGGCTTTAGATCACATCCTGCCTACCGTAACTGTCTTAATTTGTTAAGCCTCAAAGCTGTACAAGAACACAATGTATAAGCAGTAAATAAAATCATTAAGGACAGCGGCAACACCAATGCATCAGATAAAGCACCATTAAAATCACTTCTACACTTGACCTTAAGTTCCTGCATATACTAATTGTTCAAATGATTTCAATGCATCATTAAGGGGCCATATGAATTATTTTAAAACCTTTCAACTAATCCTTCAAAATGTATTTGTAAACCTGTTACGTAGTGAAACATTGTTTGTGACCATGGATTATGTATTTAGGCATGGCCTAATCTGAGATGCAGCTGCTTGCTCTTACATTGTGACACTACTTGGATTTGCAAATCTCCTGTAATACTAAACTACAGTGTTTTCATAATCCTTTCATTGATTTGTTATGTGTGAGTAATACTACCACAGATCAAACACACAATAGGACTAATGTAGGTGCTGTAGGTATGTAGCTGGACTGGGCAGGCTTGCCCCCCCTCTGTAGACCCTGACCTGGATGACGGAACTATCACAGACTGTGAAACTGAGGGTGTATGTTTGTAATTCAAGTAATGAACGGTAGATGGCAGTATACATTGGCAACTGCAATACATCCTGGTAACAATCCGCATCCGGCTCTTTTATTGACGTTGCATCCGGATAAATTTGAGCTAGCATTGTCTGTACCAGAAATCTATTAATGGGTTACTATTGGCTTGTAATTGTTTAACATGTTTGACTTATTTGGTCAGTGAACGTGAGGCGATCTCGCCGTGCTGTATGAATGTATTCTACTTGACGTCTTCCTCCACATTCAGTATTTATGTGCTGATACAGGGACAGTTCATTGTTAGCCTAGCGGTAGCCATGCTCTCAGACTCCGCTTTCACTTGTCTTCTGGGTTGTGGCTTGCTTGCAACAGGGACAGCGGCTACTAGCTAGCTTAGTAGTTAGCTAGTCCAAGCATTTTCACTATATTGACGTTATTGTGCTTTAACGTTTCTTGAACAGTTTATTTTGTCACATTCCATGTTAAGGCAGCGGCTCGCTAAAACTGCGCCTCGTTTGTGTAAACGCACAGAATTAGCTGTCGAGCTAACGTAGCTAAGCTAATTAGCCGGTTAGTTGTCTTTGAGGAAACGTCTTGCTGCTTTGTGACATTTAATTTTCTTGTTGTGACGCTGTCTACACCCGGGCATCACACGTTAAATCCAGTAATTCTAGAACGACCGGCCTGTGTTTACTAACGTTTTAGTAGTTGTGAACCGGAGTTCTTTATCTGTTTAGTTTGTGGTCGTTTTCTGCCACGATGGCTTCTTCATCTGGAAACGACGACGACCTCACCATCCCCAGAGCAGCAATAAACAAGATGATTAAAGAAACTCTTCCCAATGTACGGGTAGCAAACGACGCTAGGGAGCTTGTGGTTAACTGCTGCACAGAGTTTATACATCTCATATCCTCAGAGGCGAATGAAATATGCAATAAGTCCGACAAGAAGACCATATCTCCTGAGCATGTCATCAATGGTGAGTCCTGCTCCAGTGTGTTCCGTTCTTGCTGAACTCGTGCTGTGCATGTTTTGAGGAATGCAGGGCGGGGAGTGTACTCCACCTCAGATTTAAATTTTTTCACTTTCACCCACTGTTTTCACACATCAGCCCTTGAAAGTCTTGGTTTCGCATCATACATCACGGAGGTGAAAGATGTCCTGCAGGAGTGTAAAACTGTAGCCCTGAAGAGGAGGAAGGCCAGCTCTCGACTGGAGAACCTCGGAATCCCCGAAGAAGAACTCCTCAGACAACAGCAGGAATTGTTTGCAAAGGTATCATATATAAAACGTTAAGTTATGAGTGTACATCTGATGTAGACTCGATGCTGAATACTTAACGCAAGTCTGTATTTTCAGTTTTGTGAGCTAGTTTGGGTTGAGACATACCATTTAAGTTTGGAATGGGTAGTTGTAATTAGTGATCTGTTTAGTGTCTGTAAAGACTATTTACGAAGTCCTAACAAGGTACATTTTTAAATGATGGTTATACTAAGAATATATTTACTCACAAAATGAATTCAGTCTATTTAACTGAAACATAATAAATACGCAGTAATTATTTGTTATGCTCTAAAATTTTACACAACCATCACACAAATCTTATATGCTGTATTTATGTGAGAAAGCACAGTAAATGTACTCAACCTATTTTAGTGATGTGATATCTGCAGCAATGGAGGAGGCTCCTCTCATGCTCATGGGTTATAATTGAAAAAGAAATGCACAAGTACTTATCAGAGATATTGAAGCATCTAAGGTTTCTGAAAATATGTAGTGGAAGTGATGGCTGTATGTCAGGAATAGTAAATGGAAGATGCAGACGTTATCTTCACTCAGGTGTCTATAAAGTAAATAAGACAATGTAAACATGTGACATGAAGTATATTTGAAATGCACAATGTTTAGTAATTCATTAGAAGTATTGTTGTTAGCATAATGAACAGGAAATGAATCCCTGGGCTCAAGTTTATGCTGAATTAGTAATATATTGAAGATTCTAATTAATTACAAGATATTACAATGTGGTTCTTTGCAGTTTCCTAATAGGTTCTTTGACTACCTTCCTATGTTTCTGCAGGCGCGACAGCAGCAGGCAGAGCTCGCTCAGCAGGAGTGGTTGCAGATGCAGCAAGCTGCTCAACAGGCACAGATGGCAGCAGCATCTGCCAGCGCTGCCCAGCAGGCCGGTTCCTCTCAGGATGAAGACGAAGAGGATGACATGTGATCCCAGGGTGCTGTTCAAGTTGTCTGGATTCCTTCCCGGGACCGTTTTTGGCACCCAGTTCTCCCAGCGCTGTCATAAGCAGAGACATTACATGTGTTTGACTGCTGGTATTATATCTGTGTGACATTTACAAAACACACTTGGGAATGGACAGTGAAGAGAAAAATGACGGGGGATTACAAGACAGCCACACGTCAGATACAAGAGCCTGATTTTTTTTTTTTTTTTTTGAGTTGGACAGCTATTGGGAATGTTTTTGATTAATCTTATATCTCCCCTGTTTTATGGTTGTTTATGTTTAATTTCGTCTTGACATTATGTTGTGAGTAATTTGTAGATTTCTGGATGTGTTGTGGACACACTGGAGGCAGTCATGGCTAGTTCTGGCGACAAAGTGATCTGGTACTGCCAGTTGCTTATCTGATCCGTTGCCCTTCTGGTGGTATATAGGAATTGTTTCAGAGCAGCCGATTCCTCCTGTCTTGTGGTTTAGTGGTCATTTTTTTCAGAAAGGGTTTTCATTTACCCTCAACTTGTTTATTTCTTTAACAGAGAATTGTTTGAAAGCTTGTGAGTATCAGAATAGTTTTTGTTATGTAGTGAAATAAATGGAAAATCTTTTTTTGTTATTGTTTCAGAATCTCTATATCATTTTACTTCTTACCTTGAACCACCCACAGTATTGCCTATTAGCTACACCTTTCAGAAACAGAATATTTTTGTCTCATAGAACCAAAGATAGAGGACAGATTTAACAGCCCAGAGTTAGTGTTTTTTAAAGGTGTAGGTGCTACTGTGATTCTCATTGCTGACTCCAGGTCAGTGTAAAGGATGTTAAGGATCATTAACCTCTTGACTTTGTAAAATGCTTTGATATACAGGCTGAATTTGTTATTTCCCTTCTTTGGGTGCAGTATCAAACATTTGCATTGTGACTGGTAAATCCTCAGTGTAAAGACAAGTAACTAGTTGTGATACACTTTCACTCACCTATACTATAAAACTGTATTCTTTAAGCAATAAAGGAATCCTCTTTTATACGCAGTTGTGTCATTATCATAACACAAAGACATAATAGATAACCCCTTCCCCCACCCATTATGACATCCTGCTGAGTGAAGTCGTATGAGCACATACTGTAGAGTAGCTTCAGTGGAGCATTCACCTTGTTGGGAGCAGATGTTTTTAGTTCTGAGCGTCACTTTTCCATTTTACAATAATGGCAGGAGCAATCATAGAGAGCATGAGCACTAAAAAACTCAGTTTAATGGGTTTTTGTATTCTCGGTTTTCAGCTTCTATCTATCATGGTTGGAGCATTTATTGGTAAGTAGTCCTCTTAATGACACTCATTAATATTTGTAGGTCACTGTACTGTAGTAAGATTGGAGCTACTTGTACAGCACTGTTTCTGTTTTATTAATCTTTGCTACAGGCAAGTAATGTGCAATTTACTGCTTTTATCTGTTGCATTTTAGATTACAGTTTTAACCTCTGTTCCAGTCCAGTACAACACATCTGTGCTGATTTTGAAGATTTGTTACTGAGGGATTATGTATATTTGGAGAAAATTCTCCTTGACATAAATACACTCTCTAAAATGCCTCTTATGTGGAAAAGACTTTGCAATGATGTTAAAAACAGACCTGTTTTTCTGAGATCAGGGAAAGCTATTTTATTTATTTTATGAAAATAAATTTATTAATTTCAAACCAGTTCATGGAAACGCATATAGTCTGACATTTTAAATTTAAAAAAATTTCTAGAGATATGCGGTTCCTGAAGGACAGTGATGCTACAAACCTGGTGAATATGATGCATTACTGTTGTGTATATAAAGTCCAGTGAGCTCAAACATATACAGCAATGCATTACAAAATGCAACTTAATGCTGCTGTAACATCAGCTCAAAAGAACTGAATTTCACTTTTACTACCCAATGAAGACTTCTCATTCTAAAATGAAATTTTGCTTATATTTACATACTTGAATGTGTTTTACTTGTAGTACTATAGTTGAGTATTTTCAGTTTGCTATTAGTACTTTTATTGTACAGATTGGAGAACTTGCATCACTTGTTAAAAATGATTAAGCCACCCTCCAACATAACAAAAATAATACCTCTTTCTTTGGTTTCCCATAGCTCCCACTCCCACCACTGCCATCCGCTACTTGGCCACTAAATGCATTAACCGTCACAGGACACGTGGGTGGCTCATGCCCTGGGGATCAAACCGGTGCCATCAGATCCACAGTTTTGAGGAACCTCTTGCAAAAACCCTGGATGCCAATGACATTGTCTTTGCTGTGCACATCCCCCTCCCCAACAAGGAGATGAGCCCCTTGTTTCAGTACATGCTGGCTGTTCTGCAGTTTGACATTGCATTCAAAATGATCAATCAGATCGGTAAGAAATGTGTCTGGCATTTGAAGTGTCATGTTTTTATTTTTTATGTCTGATAAGAATGTTTGTGTTTGTGCAGAAGATGGTGCTAGCATCACTATTGAAGCTTCTCTGGCGTACAAGGATGATTTAATGTCTGAGTGGACCACAAAATTTCACTCAGTGGAACAAAGACCACTCAGGTGTATATTTGCTGTCCCTAAGGTAAAAACATGCATGATTTCTCTTAATACATGCAAGACAGGATCTTTCACATTTGTGTAATGTATAACATCATTTTACAGACGTATGAAAATGAAGGTCGCTTTTACCACTGTGAGCCTATATCCTTATTGGAACTGGGAACCATGGCCCACAAGTATTTTCTAATTAACATACGCTTGCCAGTAAATGATACGGTGAATGTGGGCATTGGAGAGATTAAGGACATCCATGTAGTGGTGAGTTTGACTCTTACGGTTAGAGGTAGACCGATATATCAGCCGGCCGATATGTTGATTTTATTTTTTCAATATTGGCCTTAATTTTTTTTGTTTTTAATCTGTAGTAAAAATGTTATAAGATATTTGATCAGGCACCTGTGTGGGCAGCACTTGAACTTCAATAAATGTTAAAGGAGTACTATGTGTATTAATAATTTCATTTATATTGCTGCATAAAAATCTTAATTATCTGGTTGTTTCAATTATATTTTACAGTCAATGTGCTTTAAAAAAAAAAATCTGCCTTTAAACATCGGCCTCAAAAATCAGCTGTAGATATTGGACATTGGCTGACCAAATTTTTTAAAAATCGGCATCGGCCCTTTAAAAAAAAAAAAAGACATCGGCCTTGGAAAACCCCATATCGGTCGACCTCTGCTTATGGTGTATTTTATTGAACTAAAATCATTAAGTTTAAACCTGTAACACACCCTTCAAGAGTATCCACCAGAATGGAGGCTTCACTAAGGTGTGGATCACTATGAAGACAGTGTTCTGTCCCTGGATATTTGTGGCTACAGCTTGGTACTGGCACCGAATCCATCTTATGGCGAGATCACCAGTCCTTCTGGAAAAGTAAGAGAATTAAGGAAGTTCAGCTTAACGAACTCCTTTGCCTTTATACCACTAATACTGTGCACCTACACCCACACAGAAATGTCATTTGTCATACATATTGTCATGTGACCGTAAATGTGAACTATAAGGCAGTGTGTGTCACTGTCATGGTTATATCATTTTATTTACAATTTTAGTTTTTATTTGTATTTAGTCTTTCACTGTGGTTTTTGTTTTCAGTTAACTTTACAAGGGTATAGATTTTTTCTTTTTTATTTTTGAAGAATTGGCTTTTTTAGTTTTAATTTCAGAGTTGGGTATCCTTTTTCAGGTATTTTGAAAAAAGCCTTGATTTATATACAATGACAATTTAGGATGAAAGACTCCATTATCCATCATTTTATTCTTGTTCACCACAAACCATTAACACTTAAAAAAAAAAAAAGAAACAAAGCTGATTTTTCCCTGCCATTCTAAATTGCATTTTTCATTGTAGTTTTTATTTAGTTTAGATTTTTTGTTTTTACTTAATTTAATTACACTTTTATTTCACCATCTTTTTCAGTTGCTTGTTTTTCACTGTTAAATATGAGGCAAACCTATCATGCAACTTAATGTAATATGTCACAGATGAAATCATTTCAATTCCTAACA
>JAPTGW010137457.1:0-14007 GCA_029814545.1 Apogonichthyoides opercularis
ATCATCTTTATTCACCAAGTTTGTATGCACAAGCAAGGAATTTGACTTCGGTTTAACTTTGCTCTCTGTACAAAATAATAGAATAAAAAGACTAAGCACTAACAGTTAGGAGCTAAAATTCATCTATAAAATTCCATGTATCCAAGTTTGGCAGGCGTTCACTGACCTCAGGGTTCCTCTTAGAGTTTTAGGATCAGTAACATGAGGAGCGTTCAGTGGGAAATGTAAGGTGCCTTTACGTAAATCCTCATTTGGACAAACTACTTTCTCTGTTTGTGGAATCAACATGTACAACTGTTTTCCTTAAGAATTTAAACTGGATCCTGATCAGACACAGTTTAAATCAGTATAAGTTTCAGATTTTTTCAATAATCAATTGTATATGGACATCTAATCTATTATATTTACATTAGGTATTTACTACTTTACAATGCTGACTTAGATGTAAGTAGGGGATGTTATTGGAAGATTGTTTAGATATCAACTTTTTTCTGTCCCAACCTATCATTATCATAACATCTATTACAACTGCACTATGTGTGGATCTTTACTAAACTGGCTCTTCCAAATGTTACAGTTCTGACTAATGTCGTACTAATACAGGAAGAGTTATTACTAGCCATCCCTGAGAAGTTTCATAACTTAAAGTCCCAAAAAGCTTGAATAGATTAACATCTCTTTGCATTCTCAGAAAATGCAGTGAAGTAGATAAATGATTTCCACTATGCTAGGCTGAGCATCAGCTACCTTTTTCATGAATACTGATTTCAGCTAGTTTGTATTATTTATGCATTTTTCTCTCAAAGTCATTGTTTAAGAAATGAAACCAAATGGACTAAAGTGAATGTGCAAACTCTGGTCTGTTGTAATGTGTGCAATGCACTGATGCCCAAGTAATCACAATAGTAGATCACAAATAAGCTGAATCGAGAGCACATTCCTTTACAAATCTCCATCTCCAATAAATACCTGTCTCAGTTCAGGTGCAGCCCCTGATACTTGGCCCTTGATGTTGCCGTCCTACTGTGTGTCGCTGTATCTTTAGTTTATATGATGGCATTGGCCCCTTAACTTGACCACCCTGGGGCCCATCTCCACACCCTCTGGACACTGGCACGATCCTGAATGACTATCTTTCTCAAGATTCACAGCACTGTCAAGAGACCCATAAATAGCAAAAATAAAAGTGTTCCTGTGTGGCGTTTCCATAGAAACCGGGGTGGAAGTTTTTCTTTTGTCTCAGACTGGGAGGGAGACAACAGCTCCAGATGAGTAAGCGGTGGCTGTTGCTCTTATGAAAGTCCCTGTGTGACAACATTATTCAGATGTCAGTGACTCAAACTTTGACATATTATGATTGTTTGACTCTACTTACTCTTGAGTCATGTTCTTGATAGTCCTTTTTTAATGCAGTGTTAGTTGCATGGCACAGGGAATGACAGAAAGTTTGATTTCCATCAGTATATAGTGTATGTTGTGTTTTTTGTATTGCTTTGGAAACGATAACACTTTATGCCTGTTTCAGCTGTTTTTTTTCCTGTTTTTATTAAAACATAAAACATCTAATGGTGGATGGAAACGTCTTTTCAATATTTAACTCACAACTGATCAACTGTTTTCTTATTTGCTTCCTGGATTTTCTCATAAATCATGAAAATATGTTAGGTGGTACTAAGAGATAGTGTTGAGTGATGAGGAGGAGCACATTATTACTCGGTCTCATCCATGCAAAATCTCAGCCATTTCGATGGAAAACAGGAATGGAATATACCAGTTTACTGTAGCTGTGAGTAAAGTACCTTTTACCCTCTCTTTTTTTTTCAGCACATTATACAGCCTAATTTTTTCATTCCATACCAGTCGATGAAGACACGCTCTGTTTGCCTTTCAGATTTAGTTTTGTGGTAACGAAGCTATTTGATACAGAACTGAACTTGTGCTGTGAAATATATAAGCATCTATTGAACAAATGAATGCAAAGTTTTTACAAAACTTATGATGCTACTTTTGGCAAGATTTCAATAAGTCATGTTCCCCTCCGGTGGAGCAGGATAACTGCTTAAAGTCAGCATGATAACATCTCTTGCCCATTTCTGTGTTTTACATTAGGAAACCCTCAGGTTGTTAGACAGCGTGGGGAGGCTGTGAAAGAAGCCTGCTGTACAGTAGTCATTAAAAAGGCCATTAGGAATCAATTTAAAGTTAAGCAGCTCTAATGGAATCAAGATGGCTTCTGCTTTCAGAATTCCTCATTCTCATCATGTGTCATTACTTGTTCTGCAATGTTGGTGGCAAAACAATGAGTAAAAAAAAAAAAAAGTAACTTGGTAATGAATAACAAATGTCCAATGACCATCTGGTCAGTGCAGCAGATGCTTCTGGTTCCTTCTCTTGTAGGACGTCTGACATGGCTTGGTGTGGTGATGTTTGTAGAAAAGCAAACCAGACAGATTTACCCCCTACACACAGTGTTTTGGCAGCGGTCCCCCCTGTTCATTTCCCACCCCCTGTGGAGCTCCTGCAGGTCTCCATATGAGAGAAGATTCATGTCTGGCACTTGGACGTAGGGGGTAAGGGTTTCTGTCTACAGACAACCTTTGAACCACTGACGGAGCAGAAGTTAACTGTAACCTTGATATATTAGTGACTGTTCATGGTGTATTTAAAGCATTGAAGAGTCATTAGTAAGTGTGATTCTGTTTTGCTGTTTAGTTGTCTAGTTCACATTCGTTTTGACCCTCCAACTGTAAACAACTTAGACTTTATCCTTAAAATGCTTTTTCACTCGGATTGCGTAAAGACAAGCTGTTAGTGTAATTATCCCCGTATGACCCAGTGTTACCTCCATTGTACTACACTAATGTGTATATGACTGTATATCTCTCTGCTCACTGGTTGTTGGTGTCTGGCTGTGCTGTAGAGCAGAACACTCGGATAATTCAGTTATAATCCAGTGCTGTGGAAGACAACACTATAACAGCCAAATCCCTTTAGCACACCGGTCTAATTGCATTATCTGCGATACAGGAGTAATTGCGCACACCAGCTGATGCTCTGTACCTTGGACCTAATCTCTCTCTCTTTTTCCTCTCTCCGTTTGTTTTTCTGCCTTATGTACACATAGCTGCATGAGCAGACTCCACTGAAAATAAAAATGTAATAATGAAAGTTTACACAAGTTGAAGTTTCAGTACAGATGTTTGAGAACTCAGTCTAGATGAAAATATGGACTTCTCCAAAGGTGCAAACAGGCTTTTTGGGTATTGCTGGGAAGGCTCTCTCCTTACTCCATGTACACAAAGTGACTGTCAAGGTATTGGTACTTAGATTGATATTAATACTGGGTGTAGTTGTTGAGATCAGGTCTCTTAAGGAACAGGCAGAGTATGTACTAGGAATACACAATTTGGTGGAAAGGTCATTTTTAGATTTTTAACCTGTTTCAAACATACAAACTTAAAAAATAAGTCCACAATATCACCATAGCCCAGAGGTCTTGTTTATGTTTTCACAATTTCTCCAATTGTGTTCAAATAAAAATACTAACTGTAAATACAGATGAATCTGATACCATTTCACTCTGCTTCTGTGTTGAGCCGGGGAGTAGAACAAGTGAGTCACATCTGACTGAGTCTGATTAGAAATCGGTAAATGCAACTGTCAATCATGTTGTTAACACCTCCCTACCTGAAACTCCCCACTAGCAACCAACACTAGTATCACAGAGTCTGGTTTTCTGCAGCCTGAAAACAGACTTCACAGTACTGAGTAAATTTCTTTTTTTACTCTTAAACCACCTGAATAACAATATACTGACTGTTAAAGAAGTCATTTTTGCCATTTTCTTCTCAATGGACTTAATCAGATTAAGTACTGTTATTTTTATTATTATTATTTCTCATATTTTCTGACATTTCCTGTAAACTGTAATGGAAATAAATCTGTAAAAGGCCATGCTGCCATTTAAGTGCTACCACATTTTGCTTCAGTTTTCAAGACTGACCTTTCACTAAAAACTTGGAGTTGTCACAGTTGTTCAGTGATGAAATATGTGGTGGTGTCAGCGGGATGTGAAAGCACTTACCTGGCTTAATTGCTGACCTACTTAATTGAGCATTGTATCGCTCTATCTCTTCATCCACCTGTCACTGAGTGCTATAACATTTAGAGGACAAAAATTATGATTTTTAATTGGCTTTATACCTTAAGGATCGCTACATTCACCACTAGATTGCTGTCTGTGCTCAGAAAATTTTCAGCCACTGAACCATTCATCTGCATCCCTACAACTGCATATTTGACATTGATTTTGTTGGGATCAACATGGCATAAATTGTAGTGAACATAAATTTATATCCAGACATTGCTGGGGGCTGCAAAATAAATAACCACAAGCCTCTTGTGGTTTGCAGCTGTCTTTTGATCCAAGTGGAATATTGCCATTGTGTGTAATCATGCACTTTAAATTTTTAAAGCGGCTAGAAGTCATTAGATGAGGCCCACAGATTCTTATTAGAGAATTAGGGCATCCCAATTGTGGCTTACTATATGCTGTATTTTTATTACTAGCATAAATTTTAGCACAGTTGTAGAAAACAATTGGAAAAGTGGATTAAAGAAAAATTGCATTTGCCTCTAATTTGATCAGGACAAATATATCTGCTGTAGATCCTATTTTCATGACTCTGGTATTGGTGCCTGAATTTGTACTGGGGTTTATCTGTGGAAAAAGTCCATGCAAAAATGATGATCTAAAGGGTTAACGTGCACATATAGTGTGTGTGATTGTTTTATTTCAAATCACATCTTGTGTCTTTATGTCTTATATCTGCATTCCTATTCGAATTACTGTCCCTGCTCTTCTCCAGACGACTGCTGCTCTATGAAGGCTGATTTAGCCACCACACCAGTGTCTCCATGGCTGCAAACCGGATATTAACCCTAAAGCCAATTTTGCTTACTTACTCATTTTCAATTAAATCAAATAAAGAATAGACAAGTATCACTGCTGAGCAACTGATCTTTTTGGAAGCCCAGATGGAGAGACAAAATCCAGCTGAGGAGAAGCCATGAAGGCCAATTTTACATCTTGTGCAAATCTGCAATCTGTACTTCATCTTTATACTACTGCTTTATTTGAATTTTGACTTGTCATAGCATGGTCATCATCCTAGAAATGCAAAGCAGAAACCACTGTTGAGTGGTTAACCTTATTTTAATGCTGAGTACATTCAGTAGGTTGTGCTGCTCTGTAACAGGATCATATGCAGACAAGATTTCATTTGCTTTAAACATTTTATGAGGACAGTCACTTTTACCATGTGCAAAAGTCATTACATAACAGTGCTGACTTTGGTCATGGCGCTGCTACTAAATGTTTTATTAAGCCTTGACCTTGTACAAACAGTCACTTATGACTTTCACACTGCCAGGACGAAAAGCCTTTCACCAAATCAATCAGAGCCTACTGATTTGGTGTGGTGTCATTTGAAACAAAAATGTTAGCACTTCCACTTTGATTTGCATTTTCATCCCAAAACTCTCTGCCAGGGCTGGGTGGGCTCAAAAGCCAGTTTTCCCCCCTGAAAGGAGGCCCAGTTCTAGTGCAGTATGCAGGGGGCTGCAGTACCCCTCCTCCCTCCTCTCTCTTGCTACAGGCTGGGCCAGCAGAGCCAGAGACCGATTGGCTCTGCGCTTCAGGCTGTGTGATTCTCTGCAGTAGGGTAATGTCACCCTGGCTCACCATCACTGCTCATTCTGTACTTTTATTCTCCTCTGAGCCTTTAAACGGTTCATTAGTCTTTAACAAGACTGCAGAGCCTGCTCCAAACTCAGCTTTAACCCCTCTCTCTCAGGCTTACTTTATCCCTCTGTATCTGCATACACTGTAACCATTTTTCATGTCACTGTCAATGTTGTCCAGTGTGTTTGTTGAGATGCAGTCAGGTGGTAGTGTTTGTGATTCTGATCACTGCAAAGGATGTCCAACTGCACTTGGGATAAATGGTGGGGGGTTTGGTTTGGACTGCAGCCTTCCTCATGGACACCCACCCTGAATGGAGAACATTGATGCTTCTCTATCCTGCTACTCCCCCTACTCGCTGTCCCCTCTTTTCCTGGATTGTCATTCTCTGAATGGGCCTTTCAGGACTCCAGGACTCGCAGGCTGAGATACAAAAACACCCTCTGCAAGATAAAGGGACAGAGCCCTGAGCCCTCTGAAGGCGTTAGTCAGCTAGTCACAACCAGCGAGGCTCATCACCCTTTGACTGTCAACACACTACGTAGATCTTTTAATGATCACAGCACAAATAGAACAACTTAGAAATTCTTTAAAAATGAACAGATTTGCTTAAACTTTTGTTCTGAAGTGTCAGACATGAGGTGTTATTTCATATGTTTGTGCTTGCTTTATAGTTGATATAGGAAAAAACTGTGAATGCTGTAGATTAAGTTGCAGCACCTTGTTGCGCTTTTCTTTTTAAATATTTTCCATTCCACAGTTTGCTAGCACTACTCTTGTACCTTTCTGTAAGTATGCTCTCGATCGGCGATTAATTTTGCATGAATGCTGCATCTTTGAAGTAAGTCTGTGTCCCATTTTCTCACTGTATACCAAAACGAACTTCAGAAAGGGAAAAGCTAAATATTTTCCCACAGTTGTTATACTAACGGAGTGACTTCATTCTCTGTTGTTACTCTTAACTTTTTTGTTTGAAAACTGTCTCACCGCTGTTGAATTTGTGGCAGAGAAATGGGCTACATCCATACTGATATGTTTTTATTTTAAAATAATAATGATTTTCATCAGTCTCAGCATTTTAACAAACTTTCTGAAACATTCTCTTACCATTCTAATGTGCATAAAATGTATTATTCATGACCAGCAGGACTCATAACAAAGCTGGACATGGTAGAGGGCTATCACCAAATCAGGGAAGAATAGGTCATTACCGATAAGAACTTGTCACGCAGTAGTTTCTACATTATCCTTTCCAAAATTTTTCCCATCTGTCTATTCAGACTACACTGCCAGAGTAGTGCAGATGTTCAGTGGAAATGCAGCAGAAGTCGTGAAGCATTCTACATTCTAAAATAAAAAAATATTATTGCAGACATTGCCTTAGGCTTTGTGCTTGTGTTCATTCACTCTTACTCTGCTTACAGGGTGTACCTCAGCTCCCGTGTGCCAAGGCTCTTTACAACTATGATGGCAAAGAACCAGGGGACCTTAAGTTCAGCAAAGGCGACATCATCATTCTACGACGGCAAGTGGATGAAAACTGGTACCACGGGGAGATGGGAGGCGTCCATGGCTTCTTCCCCACCAACTTTGTGCAAGTTATCAAGCCGCTGCCACAGCCGCCACCTCAGTGCAAAGCTCTGTACGACTTTGAGCTTAAAGATAAGGAGGCAGACAAAGACTGCCTGCCCTTTTCTAAGGTGAGACACAGCAGCAGGAGTTGCACCAACCCCCCCCAGTTCTGCCACGTGTTGACTGTAGTAAAATAAAAATACCTCTCATTACTCTGACACTCTGTCTTGTAAGCATTCATTTTCTCAAGTTATGTGTTTTCCCGTGTGAGAATGTAAGCGTTGTCAGCTGAAACGCCCATAGAAATTGTTTAGATTGTGAGCCAGGCTTGTTGATGAACAGCTGTAATTAGGCTTGATAGAAAACTGCCAGACAGAGGCAGGCACGGCTCAGCTACAATAATTGTGTGGTTCCATAGCTGGTCACTGTCCAGCTTTTTGGGGTCATACTTTGATGTTGTTGTATTCTGTCATCAATTGCTCATGTGTGCCACACGAGCACAAACAGAACCAAGCTTAGTAAGTGGTTTTATCAAACCTAGTGTCATGTCTGAGACACTGGCATTTTACTCTTGGGCATGTTCTCTTTAATAAAACATCGCCTCTGCCTCATTATTTCACTTCAGTATTTGTTCCTCGAGGACAAGAAACACTCTTAGTAAGCAGTATCCATAATTATTTTGTCCTTCTTCATGCAACACTATACGTTTCAAATTTCAGGATGATATCCTAACTGTGATACGCAGAGTGGATGAGAACTGGGCAGAGGGAATGCTGGGAGATAAAATTGGAATTTTTCCCATCTCTTATGTTGAGGTAAGACATTTTGCACCAGTCATTAACAAAGTAAATGCTTATTGAACATTAGAAATATGCTAAGATCCTTTGGACAATGTTACAACCATTTTTTTCTTCTGCATCTTGCAAAATCTGTGCGGTACTTCTATTCCACTTTCTTTGATATGTTCCTATATTTCATAAAACCACTAAACATGTCTTTGAAGCTTTAGATTGTGACAGTCTCACACTCCCCCTAGCTATACAGCTCTATTTTAAAAGTATGTGGGATAATCCAGACTAAATGTATAAATCTTTGTCCTTTTAAACATTTTCCCCTAAAAGCTGTCAGACTGTTCGCTTTCCATTATTATGGATAACATAAACAAGCACAAAATATATCTTGTTGGGAAATGTATTCTGCTGCACCTGCACGAGAACGATAGTTGATAGAAACATCACAGATGCATGTTGAGGTTTGTCTAAAGACGTTCATTTCATTCTGAAGCTGTTACAGCTCTCTTTATTCTCTTCTTATGTATTCTGTCCAGGTACAAAACTTATTCAAATTTCATGCACCAAAGCAAGTGTTTACTGACAGTATGCACAATACTTGTCAGGGTATATATTTTTACAGAAGCAAGAAAGTCACAATAACAGAATAGGATATTTTGATTTCTCTTTATTCTGAAGTGTGCACTCATGTTCATTAACAAATAGAGAAGAGTCACAAATATTGCAACTCAAAAAATATGTTTTTGTTTCTGCATATGCCGCTCAGTTTTGTCATGGCTGTAGTAGACTTTGTTGCCCTTTGACTTAGTCAGACAGTAATCTACAAGTGCTGTTAAATGTGGTCTTAAATCTAATGAGCTTAAGCTTCCTCACCTTGTATATTCTACTTAATCCTTTCTGTGCTTAATGTGCTGGCATGTCACTGATGAACCTGCACAGTTTTTCTCCTGGATTGGAAGAAATTGCTAAGCTTTTATACCTTTTATGTCTTAAGTAGAGGGAGCAGCTTGGGGCAATGTGTGACAGCAAGTGAGAGCACCCTGTGATTAACTGAAACCTTTTTAGTGTCGTTGCTTTGATTTTTTTACCTTCCAGTCACACATTATGGTGCTTGAAAGGGTCGCAATGGCAGCAGTTGTACCATTGGATTAGAACTGTCAGCACCCTTAGACTTACTATGTGGAGTGTAAAGATCTGATACATCAGTCTGCTGCTTTTCTTTAGTGACTAGTTTAAGATAAAAGATCCATTATAATTAACTTTGTAATAAACATTACTATCACTCCTTACCCTATCTCTTTCTACCTTACTCCTCTCCTCATTGGCCCCTGAACCTGCTCCTCTCTCCTAGTTCAACTCGGCAGCTCGACAGCTTATAGAGTTGGACAAGCCATCGGACTCCAGCGGAGACTCTGGAGAGGGGGCCTCCTCGGGGCCCCAGAGCAACGGTGCCCAGCGGGCAGGGGAGAAGAAGAACAGCAAGAAGCGACATTCCTTCACCTCTCTGACCATGTCCCACAAACCCATGCTAGCTCCTCCCCCTCAGCGCCACTCCATGGAGATTAGTGGACCTGTTCTCATCAGCTCCAGCAACCCCACAGCTGCTGCCCGAATTGGGGAGATCAGTGGGGGGCTTTCCTGCAGTGCACCTTCACAGGTACGATACACCACAAAAAAGAGACAGTTACAGGACAACAGTGTTGCCCGTTCTATATATTGTAATTGTGGAGAATAAAATCACTACTAGAATTGACTGAACAACCCAAAGTAAACACTCTTCATTTAACCATTAAATCATACTTGCTTGAATTCTGTACAGGGAGTCCACCAAGGATTTCACACGGTTTGCTGCATATTGAGAATTTACTAGGCATGTTGTGGCATTCTTTAACCCAGTGAAGGGGTTGAAAAGACTCTGTTAACCACATGACTTGTCACTATCCTATTCAGTGGTGTCTAATTGCAGAACTCAAAGACAGAATCAAACAATACACAATCATGCAACACAAAAACAGTATCAGGCTTGGGCCCTTCTTGTTTTCACAGGATGTTTGTTGCTCTTTAAAAGCATCTTCTGTCAGCAGTTAGACTCACTTCCCCTTTCCTCATCATACCAAACAGGCCATTGCTCCATCCAAGCGTTTGAAGTCATGGGTGCGTGACTCCACTCGTCCGCAAAAACGACTCCAGCTTAGCCCTCAAGGTTTCCACACCAACCGTGAATTACAGTTACTCACAGCTGCTTTATGGAAGCCAGTCCCAGGAGATTGGCTTTGACTTGGTGCTTAACAGTAAGACAGACAGACAAGCAGGACAAGTGTACAGCCAACCAGAGCTTTAAAGTCATTTCTTCTTCCTGCTGAAAATCATTAAACGAACAAGAACTAGGCTAGGCATTTCTGGAACAGTGTGTAATGTATTGTTCAAGTCCAGTAATCTTAGTTAATGGATAAAAATAACAGTGTACTCCTTTGTACTATTTCCAAGTAGTTGGTATCTTTTTTTATGTGCATGTAGGACTATGAAAGAGTAATGAATTAAACATTCATCATTTGTTAGAGTGTTTTGTTTCTTACATATTTACCAATGGTGCACCAGCAAAGACCTATTGCAGCACTGCAAACAAGTGTATAAACAGTGCATTTTTGTTTTTATGTTGTTTATGAATAAACTAAGTATTGTCCATATCTAGAAATAATCCCCTCTACGTTTAACATAATAAGGTTTCAGAACAAGCTTAAAGTCTCGAAGGTGAAAGGGATATATCTCAGTATTTCAAAATTAACGTTACGTTAAATGTTTGTTAATATGTCCTCACTGTAGCTGCTGTTTTATGCTCATTTAATGAACATAGAGACAGTATTGAGGCTGCCCTTTGGCTTCCTACTTCATACTGTATGTATCAGCTGTGCCTCTTTCTCCTGCAGCTACCTCCTCATTAAGCGTAGCCATTAATCTTTAATCTACAGTGGATGAGGAGATGTGTCTACAGTATAGTGACTCGACAGGATGTTCCGTCTTTGTTTTTTCAGACCAAAGCCTTTTCATGTCGCAATGATTTATTTTTCTTTCCTTGCAAAAGGTGTAATTTAATGACTCCAGACTTTGCTTTCCCCACTAATGGTTATCATGATAGTTAGAGAATTAAAGAAACTTCTGTTTACACCTGTAAAATGATCCTCCCCGTTGACAACAGGCCCAGCAGTATGTCTGATTTACAGATCACTGTGTTTAATAAAAACACTGTCAAGAGTCTCTCCAGGCATGGCACAGCCTCTTTCTTCTCAACCCCCCTTCACCTCTGCTCATCTTCTCTCCTCCCAACACCCAGACAAAAAAACAACAAAGGTAAGCCCTAGTTGCCTAGGGGGCTGAGTTGTCTGTCTTAGAAAAGCACACCCCTCCCTTCTACCAGTGTACCAGACAAGATGAGCAATTGTCAAGGACAGAAAACGGGTGGTTGTTGATGAAAGCAAATGCTTTTATTTACAGCAACATACTCACAAGGTGTGCGTATACACTCAATTTACAGGCAGTCATTTCACTATCACTTATAAGCACATTGTTACATTTTGCTTTTCCTGGCTACACCTGGTGCACAGTAGATAAGGCAGCGGGGAAGAACGAATCAAAGGTTCACCTTAAGAGGAGGCAGCTCTGTCTGGAGCAGTCATGCATGTAGAAACCACAAGCTTCAGGGAGGTATTGGGTGTCCAAGAGTATGGCCTTGTTACCAGGACACAATCATGACTCATGTCGAATACTGGTTGGTAAGGCCACCTCTCTTTATGCGCCCAGTGAGATATTCTACTGGCTAGTCACCTGATTTTCATCAACCAATTGGATCACGGGGATAAGAACACTGTGGTGAAAACCGTCATTTTGACACAACTGTTGGTATATTTTTAAATGGTGTTGTCTTGTACAATACTAAACATTCATCAAACATTCTGCATATGCCTCAGAGTTGATGCATGTTTCATCCTTCTGCCGCTGTTTATCCTGTTCTATTCTTCATTTTGGCTTAAAATCAGACTTGCTTCATACTATTGATGGCTCAATTTTCTCTTCTCTTGACAGGTACACATTTGCACAACTGGGCTAATCGTGACCCCACCCCCTAGTAGTCCTGTCACTACGGCAACAGTCTTCACATTTCCCTCGGAGACCAGTTACACATCCATCCCTGTGGTAGGTGGAATCTTCAGGTCTCTTACATCAATATTGTTGGAGTGTTAAATCTTGAAATCACAATGCCAAAACAACTAAATGATTATAAAATTCATAAATATGTTTCATCTTGAATATTTAACAGACTGAATAGCTTACACTAATGGTTCCAACAAACCAGACTAACAGAGTAAACTGCATGTGCTGGCATTATTGGACAACCCAGTCTGCTTCCTGAGCCACAGCCGCACCTTCACAAGTTTGAGTCGATGGAAAAATGTGACATGTAGCAGTAGAAAATCAGCTTTCAGCAAGCAACACAGCTCAGCCTGTTTAGAGAAGATCTCTTTGCTCTTCCATAACTTTGTAACTTAATGTGACATCTTCACAGTACAAAATTATTTACTGAACAACACACTGCTCCCTGTTTGTAGTAGGGAAAAAAAACATCAGTACAACGAAAATGTCAAGAAATCCCTACAGCCTACACAACAGCCCTCACACTTCCTGTCTGTCTGTGCGTATGCTCTGGCATGTGGAGTTTCTGAATGAGCAGGAATGTGTACACAAAAGGTTGAGCTCTCCGCTTCACTTGGGAACCCTACATGATGTTTTTGTACAGATGATTTCTCCAGCCTACAGGCAACCTAATTATCTCAGCCCAAGCGTCAGCAGTGAACCAAAACGCACATCGACACTCACACATACACATAGGCCTATACACATACCACAGGGCTGTCTGAGTGCCACTCTCCTCCCCCATTGTGTCATGGAAGCTATTACTCTGCTGCTCACTGCAGTGTCGAGCTTGGGAAGCCTTGTCTGCTCTTAGGTGTAGGAGTCATCATTTCAGCTTAATAAAACACTGTTACATGGTTGTGTTGTTTTTCTTGTGCTTCATTGTATCTTAATTTTAATCCTGCAAATTGAAAACAACAACCATAAAGGAGCGCTAATTCGCCTCTACAAGTCAGAAACTTGAATCCCTTCTGTCATTACTGACATTCAACAAGGGAAAACAAGTGAGTCAAGATGAATCCACTCATGATTGCTTTGGGTTTCTTTCTGAAGTGTGCCTACAGTTTTTCATTTCATATGGTCCCAATTAAATACTGCAATGGATTTAACATCTAGCTATGTGGTTTCCTAGCAACAAACAAACAAGCAGAATAGGAGATTCTCAGTCGCAAGGGGAAGTCAGGGACAAGAGTACAGCGACTGCCAAACCAGACTCTCCCTCAGTGTCAGCAAACTGGAGGGAATAACCCAGATAACAGATGATCCCTCATTCTCTTTCCCCCTTTTGTTAAGGATAAACAAACTGGTTTCTCCTACTTATGTAACATCCAGTCTTTGTTGTTTTGAGGGTCTACTGTTACTTTTCGTGTGTTCTGCTGTAGTGACAGGAAATAGGTGATGGATGTGTGTTTTCTAAACGTACAGCACTTTCCAACTATCTTATTTTTTTGTTTGTTTTTTTGTTTTTATTACAGGATGCTCTCCCACCACCCCCACCGCCTCCCCCTCAGTCCTCTGCTGGTGGAGCTGCATATTCATTGGCTGCTGGACAGAGACCCTCCCCCAGTATAAGTGACCAAACTGGGAGACAAAGACCCACAGTGTGAGTTATAAAAACAGTCCCACACTAAAATATGTGCTCTTCTTAAATGTGCAGTGAAATGTCAGAAGCAGTTTGTGCACTGATGGCCCTGGGCCTTTCTACACATGCCC
>JAPTGW010141912.1:0-13962 GCA_029814545.1 Apogonichthyoides opercularis
AAAACATTGTATTAAATGCAGCTCTTTACATTAAACTTATGTAATAAAATTACATGGAAAATTTACATGTAATTAAAGTACATAAAGTCAACATTTTTGGCTTGATTATTTTTTTGAGTGTACATGATGTGATATGGGGGTGGTGAAGGGCCACTGTGTACTGTTATACAGTCTGCTGGCTGTGGGGAGGAATGACCTGCAGAAGCGCTCCTTCTTGCACAGGGGATGTAAACGTCTGGTGATGAAGGAGCTGCTCAGGGCCTCTACAGTGTGATGCAGGGGGTGGGAGGAGTTATCCATGATGAATGTCAGCTTTGCCAACATGTTTCTATCTGCCACTTCCTCGATGGAGTCCAGCAGGCAGCCTAGGACAGAGCCGGCTCTATCAGTTTATTGAGTCTCTTTCTGTCTCTGTCCGTACTGCTCACTCCCCAGCACACAATGGCAAAGAGGACTGCGGAGGCCACCACAGTGTCTTATGTCTGGAGGAGAGCCCTGTTCACTCCAAAAGACCTCAGTCTCCTCAGCAGGTGGAGGCGACTTTGGCCCTTCTTGAACAGGGGGTCTGCGTTGTTTGCCCAGTCTAGTTTGGACTGGACAGACCTGTGCCTCTATTAAGTACCTGGTTTCCACCCAGGTAGTTAATAAAGTCCACTATCTCAATGTCCAAGCCCTGGATGTTCACCTGTGTGCGTTGTGGGGGTGACCTGTGGAAGTTGATCACGGTCTCCTTTGTTTTCCTGGTGTTCAAGAGCAGATGGTTTCACCCATACCAATCCACGAAGTCTGTGATGACCCCCCTGTATTCCAGTTCATTCCCTTTAGACACAAGACCAACAATGGCAGTGTCTTCCAAGTTTTGTCCCTGTTCAACCTGAGCTTCAGTTGGGTGAGAGTTCCGGTCCTGTAGAAGACCTCCTGTGACCACCCCAGTGAGCTGCACCACTACAGACCCATCGCCTTGACCTCCCACCTCATGAAGACACTGGAGAGGATCATCTCGGCCACCTCAGCTCCCAGGTTGGTGCATTGGATCCTCTGCAGTTTGTCCAGGCATCGTGGTGGATGACATTGTTATCTACCTGCTGCATCGGGTCCTTTCTCATCTGGAGTCCCCCGGGGGCACTGTGAGAGTCATGTTCTTTGACTTCTTCAGTGCTTTTAACACCAGCCAGCTATCACTGCTGTGGGGGAAGACACAGGAGGCAGGCATGGACCAAGAGACCTGGCTGCATGGACCATCAACTTCACAACAGACTTCACAGTTGTGTGTTAGATGTGGTAGCCTGAAGCACAGGGGTACCCCAGGGGTCAGTGCTCTCACCGTTCCTCTTCACCTTATACATCTTCATACACCTCCACACACTGTCCCCTGCAGAAGTTCTCTGATGATACCACCACTGGTGATGGCTGTGTGTTGGAAGGGAACGAACAGGAATACAGGGGGGTTATCACAGATTTTGTGGACTGGTGTGAGCGGAACCACCTGCCCCTGAACACCAGCAAGACCAAGAAGATTGTGATTGACTCCCACAGGTCACCCCCACAACACACACAGGTGAACATCTGGGGTATTGGACGTTGAGATCATGGACTCTATTAAGTACCTGGGTGTTCACCTCAATAACAAACTGGACTGGTCAAATAATACAGACGCCCTGTTCAAGAAGGACCAGAGACGCCTCCACCTGCTGAGGAGACTGACAGATTCAGGTGGTCTCATCACCAAGCATTTATGGCATAGGTGTCATACTCATTTTAATTTAGGAGCTACATACAGCGCAATTTGATCTCAAGCACTGCAGACCAGTAAAATAGCAGCATAATAACCCATAAATAATAACAACGCCAAATTTTTCTCTTTCTTTTTGTGCAAAAAGTAAAATTACATTATGAAAATGGGTACATTTACAAACTATCCTTTCACATGTTATTATTGTGCCTCAGTTTATCATTTACACATGTACATTATAACTTCCAGATCGCAGTGGATCTACAAAAGACACAAAACATTTGGTAACAGGCATCTGCAACTGAAAAATGTATAATATGATAATCTTCTGTGTAATTTTTTTACTTTGCAAATTCATCCTTTGGGTCGGACTGGATTGGACCCTATGGGGGCCAGTTTTTGTTTGTTACTCCTGATTTATTGATTTATTATTAAAGGCAGACATTCATTAGGAGCCTATCACCAATTAGAAATTTCATGTAAAGCCATTTGCACTTAGAACAATCTGAGTCTAAAAAAAAAAAAAAAAATACAACAGTCAGTATAAGTATGTTCCATTTTAATGTAGGCAGAAATGTATATAATTATCAACAATGTACATGTACTACAATCAAACTATCTCAGCAGCTTTTTAGGCTAAGAACAAAAACTCTAAAAGATCCTTTTATAGTTTGCTAACAGACTATGACATCACAAACACCAGTCACTTCAGGGAAACATGGGAAACAGAAATAGACATGGACATTACAGATGAGGACTGGGACAAAGTCTGGGAGAGTGAAACACTCTGAGTGTTTGTAACAGGGTGAAAGCAATTTAACTTAAAATTCTACAAGGGGTCCACATATCCCCTTTCCAACTCCATAGGTTCAATGCAGACCTTTGTCCATTATGCCCTGAGTGCAAAACAGAAACAGGCAGGCTGACTTATTGTCTACGGTCCTGTAGGAAAATACAACAATTCTGGTTTGTTAAAATAACATTGATAAGATCCTTTCTGTTCCTTAAGTGTGATCCAATGTGCATGCTACTTGAGGTAACAAATGCCACTATCACTGGGAAATATGAGACAACTCTACAGGATTCTCACATTCTGTGCAAGAAAAAGCCCCATGTAAAATACAAAGGTACAGGACGGGACCAAATATTTGTCACGAGACTATTTGATAAGCCATTTACAAGATGGAAGTAATGTTTTTTCATAACATATGGGACCTTTTTGTGTCGTACATTACTGTGAACATTTCTATCATTTTTGTACGAGGGTTTGTATGATGTATAATGGAGACGTATAATTAACCTATCTTATGGAAATGTAGTTTTTCTCTTTTCTCCTGTGCTGGTTATAGTCTCTGGGTCTCCCACATATGAGAATCTATCTTGAGCCAAAATGCCTTTTCTTCTTTTCTTTTTTCATTCTAAGCTAATGAACATAATTTTTTTTTAAATAAGAAAGAAAAAACAACAACATAGAGGTAATAATTTGGAAAAAGAGAGTAAGCAAAACTTCTGATCAATGAATTTAAATAAACTACCTACCCATGTTGTCGGTGCTGTTTTAATGCTGTTTAGGCTTTAAATAGCATTAAAAATGACTGATGATGGGAACAACTGCACAGGATCTAAAATAAAATGATCTCTGAAAAATAAAGAATGTGAAATGTATCACTATTTGGAAGATTTATTGTACTTGTCCACAGTGTGCAGGATTTTTTTGTTTTGATTTAGTGCCAATTACGAACCACAATCTTATAATACAGTAGTTTCACCTCATAGATACAATACATAAGTGAATTAAATGATAAGTCAATGGATTGTGGCATCATTGCCATGTACACTGCTGCCAATAAAGTTGAAATAAAACATTTCTCTTCTCATGAAATTATTGTGACAATGATATTGATTGATATTGATAGATAAAGTGTAACTTGGACTCAGTTTATAATCATTGCATTTGGTCAAAGAAGTAAAGAAATCAACGTGTATTGTTCACATTTAGGTCATGGGAAATAAGAGGAAAAGAAGCTACATGAAATGAATCTCTATTTCTGTCTATTTCATCATATTCACTCTTATTCTGGAATTTAAATAATTGTTACTGGCCTTAAAGGGGGTTCATATATTGAATTGCAACATAAAAAGCACTAGGGTTGGAAATAGTGACTCTTTTGACACAGCGAGGATGAAGTAAAACAGGCAAAGATATGGATACCTGCAAATATTTGGTTAAGGGTCAGACTTTACTGAACACTGATGTGCACACTGTGAGTGATATCTGATGTATAAACTCAGACTAACCTGCCGTTCTGTGACTCATTCATTAACTCTCAGAGAACAGAGTGTGCTGTTAGTTATGTGGTCTACTGTAAGTTTTCTGTATCTTTTAACTAATATTATAACCCTCCTATACATTCTGGCCCACTCCACTACTGTTCTTGTTAGTATTTTTTCATCTCTCTAATGAAGGGTTTATACACTGCGCTCATACTGTATTACTCCTCTGTGTGTAATTATTAATGGACTGTCCTTACTGGCATTAGGATCACATCCTGTACTCATATTTGCCCTACAGACATTCATCGTATCTTTACTATATCACAGATGGGCATTATGTTTTTGAGTCTCATTATTGCCATGATCATACATTGTAATTAATTATCTTTTAATAAAGTACATTAAAAATGTTTGATTTAATAGGTTGTAAGAAATTAAGACATTGACTTACTTGTACTTTAGAGTCAATATGTTGATGTTAGATCTGAGCCAGCTGACACACAACATCATCCTCCACTGCCATGACACTGACATCAGGATCATAGGCACAGCTCTGAAGGTCTCCCCAGAATATGGGAAATTATAAATGGACTGCACTTATAGTGCATTTTGTACACCTTCATATTGCCCAAAGTGCTTTACAAAGCCTCACATTCACTCATACACCAGTGAGTGGCTGGTGCCGTGCAAGGTGCTGCCAGGTCCTACTTTATATCATGTGTTACTATGTGGTTCCATGTGGCGTCCCACAGGTGTCAGTGCTTTAACCCTTTCTGTTTTTAACCCCGTAGATCAGATCTTCAAGGAGGTTCCGTCGTTTTTGTTTCCAGTATGTCGTATATACGAATTAAGGGCTTGACATCACCAGAAATCTTGCTGGTTCCTCATTGAATATTTGGTCCATGTGTCTTGGTTGTAAAGGCTGCACAATACCACTCAAAGGCTTATGTACTCCACATCACAAATACTGCCCCATGTTGTAGAGCACCTGCATGTTCTATCACATTACAGACACAGGGTACTTTCATACAGCTACATAGAAGAATGTTCGTTTGTTATTTGTGTGTCCAGTGACTGCCACACAGTGATGTTTTGTCAGAGAATGAAATAAGAAACCAAGCGGTATAAATGCAGAGCACCTATGCTGTTACAACTAATTTATTGTGTTTTGGTTGGATATTACCAGCTTGTAGACAGCCTTCGGGCTCAGTTTTTGCTAAGGCCCTGACACATGGGTCTCTGTTCCATGTCAAACCCAGTTTCAGTTCAGGCCCAGGATAAAAATAGTAGTCAGATGCTTGTCTGCATGGCATTGTCTTCACAGCAGCTCAATCCTGTAATGAGATACTGTCTCTGTCATCCTAAGAATAGCCCTAGGAACGTCTGCTGTCAGATGTGGAACAGGGTTATGAAACCTGCTGCTGTACATAGAAGTAGGTATTACTGTGAAATATAATGATTTCCATTATGAAGAATTAATTAAGCAAGACACAAAAACACTGAAACAGTCTCTGTTTATTAGGTTTCATTACAGCCTTCCCACCCTTACATCCATTGGCCATGAGAAAATATGATGAACATAAAATGTATACTTCCCCCATGACAGAAGAGCGAATGAGAGAGCGGATCGTGCACATCTGAGGGGAGGGGTCAAAGCCACAGAACATCATAATTACACAAGAGACACAGACATTAAAAATACAAATATATCTGATTGACATGAGCTGTGACACTGTTTACACTAAAGTTGTAAACTTCAAGTAGAGGTGTGGACTGCTTGTCCATGTCAAGGTGTAACTGTCAGTCTTTACAGCTTGAGCACGTTGTGTGGAAGTTAGTAAGCACACAGACCATCTCAGTGGACTTAACTCTCAGTGCAGTAAAGTGTTATGCGTCAACCTGTCCCTTTTCTTTATAACAAAATATACCAAAAATACAGGAAAAGGAGGGAATGACAACATTACACAAATACGTTTAAAAAGGGAAGGTGGACTAAGTGCTGATAAGAAGGGATGATGGACTTAAATCATCTAACAGATCTGGCCTTTGATCTTGATGTGGTCTCGTTGCAGCTTTCTGGCTTTTTATGCCTTGGCGTTGATGATGTCAATGAACTCTGGCTTGAGGGAAGCTCCGCCCACAAGGAAGCCATCCACATCTTTCTGGGAGGCAAGTTCTTTGCAGGTGCCACCGGTCACCGAACCTGAGAAGAGTAGAATCATGAGTTGAGCTCAAGCCAGGAAACTTGACTACCCATCAACCACCACTGGATCTATGTGCTACATTTGAGTACATCTGGCATTTACATTTAATACAATAAACTGGTTTATTTCCCAACACTTCTACTGGTTTCCATATTTATCATTTTAAACACTGGATGGACTAATGAGTTTACACTTCATATCTCCTAAATCAGTTCCTCAGTTTCATCTAGTCTAAATGTGACCAAAACCCTCATTTCCCTTATCCCTTTATGTTCATCTTACGATCCATGGTTAAAACCATCAGTAGGTGCCATGTTTTGGTGTCACATGATAAAAATAAACTTAAGGCATATTGTAATTTACATGGTCTGAGAAAAAACTGATTTCTTATTCTTAGCAGTTTTCAGGCTTTAGAAAATCTAACCCAGGACATTAGACTTTGGCTCCAAGGTAATTTCACAGAGAGGGGATATAAAGACATGTAACAGACAACTGTAATGGCCAGTCATTGTTAAGATGCATCTCTACTGTGCACATCGTGGCTGTAAATGAACATGACGGCTTCTTTTTTCCACAGCAGCATGAAATGTTGCTGGAATGCCAATTTACCATTTTCTTTTTTTCCATGAATTGAGACTTTGAAAGCCATCTCTTTATAGTCGTGTTTGAGCCACTTCATTCCTGACATAGTTACACAGTGGTTTTGCATGTGTCAAGTCTACATAAATTTTTTGTTTTAATAATGTAAACATATCCTGAACTGACCTCCATAGATGATCCTCACGGAGTTGGCCACAGCCTCTGAAACATTAACCTTCAACCACTCCCTCAGTTTCTCATGAACTTCCTGAGCCTAGGAGATCAGGAAACAAATGTTTTCGTTAGGGCATCCAGTCTTAATAATCAAGAGTAAGATATTTAGTGCTTTCTAATATTTACCTGCTGTGGAGAGGCAGTCTTGCCGGTGCCAATGGCCCACACAGGCTCATAAGCGAGCACAACCTTACTCCAGTCCTTTACATTGTCTGTGAGAGAGACGTGTGATAAGAGCTGAATCTGCATTTCAGAAGTTTGGAAATTTGTGCCACACTTTGTTTGCAAAGCTCCACTGAAATGTTGCGTATGGTTACACACCTGCAATGACCTTGGTCTGAGCAGAGACAACTTTCTCGGTAATGCCACCCTCTCTCTCATCCAGCTTCTCACCGATGCAGGCGATCACACCAAGACCACTCTCCAGAGCGTGGGCAGTCTTCTGACCAATGAGCTAACACCAAACACACACACTCTAATCAGAACTGTGTGCATTTTATCCATTCCAGTTTTTCAGAAGATAATGAGAATAGAAACTGAATGAAGAGAAAATAATTCCTAAATACCTCATCGCTCTCTCCGAAGACATGGCGCCTCTCAGAGTGTCCCAGGATCACCCAGTTCACGCCACAGTCCTTGATCATCGCAGGGCTGAACACGCAGTAGAGGTATAAAAGTTATTTTCTAAACAAACTGGTTAATCTCTGATGTGTAAGGTGAGGATTCATCTTACCTGATCTCCCCAGTGAAGGCACCCTTGGGTACTTTGTAGCAGTTCTGAGCAGCTACACCGAATTTTTGGTCAAGCTTGGACCTTGCAAAGTCCAGGTAGATTGATGGAGCACCACACACCACCTCTGTGAAGACAGACAAGACTACTTAGCCAACTTCTTCAATTTAAGTAATGTGGTAGACTTTTGGTCCAAGAATCAGCCTGAGCTATGGGTGCAGAAATAGAATCCATTCATTTGTCAAAGTGTAAATCTTGTAAGCCCAGTTATAATATTTAAAGAGTCTTTAGCATGTATACATTTTATTTCATTACATACAAACTGCAACCTAGAGGGAGGCTGTTCTCTGAAGACTATATTTTCAAAGCTTAAGTGTGGCCTGTAAAAGCAGAGGACAAAAGCTTTGACAAGCTACCAAGACCAAATTATATCATGTCCTTTTCCCAGATCTTTGGAACACCCTGGGGGTTTAAGAAACTCACTGAACCTCATCCTGCAAAACCTTACTAGTAAAGCAAAACAGAATTGTTATTAAATGAGGATTAATGTACAAAGTTTTGTTTTTGATTGAGTTTTCTGCACTTGAACCAAGAGTGAAATGACAGAAAAGGCCATATTTGATAAACCATAAGGCAGATTTGTGGCCATAGAAATAAAACTGGTGACTATTTTCCCGTATTATATATGATCTTACACTACAACTAACATATACATCTCTAAATGCACACAAAAATGTTTGCCCTTCAGGGAATATTCCTAAATGTGCAAATAGCAGTGCAGTCAATCTACAGAAGTCAAGCAGAGTACAGTGAAGTAAAGACACTGACAGTCACATTGTAACTATATCTTTGGGGTTACAGGAGTCTATATTAAACACCTCCTGTTATTACTGGTTTGGTAAAAGGTCATTCTACATGGCCAGTCAGGCCTCCAAATTAAAGGTCTGAGTTCATCCTCCAAAAGGTCACCTACATGGCTGCATTCTGCAGAGGTCACAGTCAGTTTTGAGTTCAAAGGTTCAGTAAAAGAGCAGACTAAGTATCCAACAAGTTACACAAAACATCTGGGTATAAAACAGCTGAACTTTGACTTTATAGCTCAGAGGACGATGGGAATAACCTCCTAGAGTTTCACCCTGGAACTGAGAGGGGGCGGATTCAACAGTGGAGCAAGGTCCAAGGATAGCCTGCAGAGTGGTGGCCTCAATGACAGTCTTCTCTTGAACAGACCATGCATGAGACTGGTACACACAGCTCTATACAGTTGCATAATCCCAGTTTGCAGAAGGAGCACAGCTGGCATCGTGACAGCGGAAACAGGCCTGGGCACATTCAACCTCTGAATACATGTGTTGAGGACAAATACTGTTAGAGGCCGAATGGAAAAGCTAAGTGTAATAATGCAAAACTCAGTAGTTTAGGAAGCGGACTACAACAGGGTAAGCGACTACTGTTGCGTTCATTGAAGTGCGTAAAACACTGCTAGAATATGTCTGAGTTTGTTTCAGTGATGTAAGCTTATCAATAAGCACAAAGAAGCCTGTTACACATCTCCCTGTCAACAAATTAAAATAATGATGATTTTCCATTAAAGCACCCCGAAGGCTACAGTGTCCATTTACAGAATAAAAGGAGTTTATTATGCACGGTCCTCCCGTGAACGCACCGTGCTCCTCCACAGCAGAGCTGACTGCTGGACTACGTGCCGCCGCAAACGCACACCCACATTACCCAAAATCCCATTTGAGCGTCCGTCCTCTTTATGCAAGAATTTCTGCCCGTCTCAGTTTTTTCTAGTAGCTCGGTTTCCATCGCGAGACGAAGAGTTTCCCACTGAATGTAACTTTAAGAACATAAAATGTGACGAAATGTCCGAGATATTAGTGTCCTCATTGATTTATTATTGAATGACTGTGAGCCATTTTGACTTCAGCGGTTGGATGTCACATGCAGACAGGAAACGGTGCATTCACAGACAGCTGCGTCACTTTAGGACGAACCCGTAGGTATAGGAAAAGGGATGGCTAAGATATTCAGTGTTAAAAATGAGAATTAGCATAACCGGTGTCCAAAATTCACGTACCGACATTAGGGTCCACTGTGCCGGCGTTCATGGTCTGAATGAGGTCCTCAAGGCTTTTCTTGTCACCGTTCATCTTCCAGTTTCCACCGACAAAGAATTTCCTGCTCATGTTTGCGTTTTTTGGGGGGATGTTTCCTTACTAATAAACCAGTATCGACAACCTAACACGGTCCACCTTAACGGGGGTAAGAACGCGAACTAATGGAAGCAGCTCGGGTATTTATAAGGAGGAAAACCTGACCCCTCCTCTCCTACGGTTCCATTGGTTTATAGCGGCACGCCTGCAAACGCATCTCCCCATTTGAGGAAGGGGAAGAGCAAAATGTCATGCTGCCTTCAAGTACTACCAGTAAAACTTTCCCATACGACTCAACATGCTGGAGGGTTCTAGCTGTACGACAAATCGGCCCTGTTGGAAGTGTGCACTGTGCATGAATTGCATCCCACAAGTGTTAACAATAACAAGTTCAATTCATCAGCTTATCACACAGCTGCAGAGTTTTTACACTTATAAGCTAACTGACTGAAGTGCTTCTTAACAAATAAAAATGTGAGTTAATGCACTGACTTTTTATTCAAGTTAGCGTTCACTGTCTTTGGAGTCTCATTTTAACATAACAGGTGCACACGCGGTGTGATGGGTAAATAATGCCTCTCAGAAGAAGTTTTGTGTTTAACTGTGTTCATTCAGACATTTCAAGGATTGTACATTTGTGCAGGATGCAGTGTTTGAAAAACGAAAGAGTCTGAAAAGGAATAGGCTGAAGCCTAAGCTTATTATGCCTACCCCCTATTCACATCACCAACTAAATAAAACAGCTATCAATGCCTTTTGTTTAGTATCAATGGCAACAACGAAAGACAAAACAATTAAATAGTTTGAATAGTGGAAAAATTTACATTCACATTCTTCATATGTTTTCATGGCATTTCTTTTAAACATAGTTTTAAACATAAATAACACTGTACAGTCTTTTAACTCAGGATTTAACTGGTTTATCAAATACAGTTTGGGTGACAAGTATTTGTATCCCTTGTCCCACATTCACAGACTACTATCCAGTCACACTAATACCCAAACAACAACAACAACAACAATAATTTAATTAATAATAAAATTAATAATTTAAACGATTGGCCCCTGACCCTAGTGAGGATAAAGCGGGTTCAGATAATGAATGAATGAATTTAAACAACTGGTGTATTGTGATGCATGTCATCGTGATAATGGAAAAATTGAGATTCACTTTAAAAACTTATAACAGATATTTTTGAGAACTGTCAGGAAGGATGGAATTTAATCTATCTATCCATGTAGATGAAATTTTAAGTAACACAATCAATCAATAGCATCAATAGTATTGTATTCTCCTTAGCTCAAGAACACACACTGAAGCTTTCAACTAAAGCATGTTTTCCCAGGTATTTTTGTTCAGGTCAACATACATACATATGTACATGTATATATGTGTGTATACATGCACACATACATACATAAACTGACCAAACTAGGAGTAGATAAACCACAAGTATACCATTTAATATTGTAAAACACTTATTCAGACTTTACAAAACGTATGAAAAACAGTTCCATAAACATTCATTCCGCTTTCTGCATTGACCCCAAGCAAAAATGGGTTAATTCATTAATTTAAAAAAATAAAAAAATAAAACAAATATTGACTATGTTTACCATTTTGACTATTCAACAAATCAATTATTTGTGCACATCCCTAGTGCAAGCAGACTATTACATAAGACAATGAGAAGTGTATATTTAAACAGGGGCTATGTTGTGAAGACCACTTTTTATGATATATTATTACTATATTTTCTTGTTAATACAATATATTCAAGTCCATCACATGCTGAAGGTCTAATCAGGTTCTAATCACTTACCTGAATAATCTGTTGTGCTTTTTATCAAATTGGATTGACATGAAATGTAAGACTACATCATTATTACTACTAACCATTATTTATAGCATGTCCTGCATCTGTCATTGATTTGATTTGGATCAGTTCTGGTGTTACCTTTATGGTGAAATCACTAAACTATATTATACATTTGACTGTGGAGCTGAAACGACCATCTCATTGGTTGAAACGACAAAGTTACCGCCTCTTTTATGTGACGTCAGTCGTGTGATACATTTACCTATTGGAGGAATTCAACTATATTTGCATATCAGAATGCACTGCGGTAAAAATATGTTTTCAATGCAGATAGATGTTGATTAAAGTATTATTAGCGGTACGTATTAAATCAACATTTGATTTGCATTGGTAGCTGTTGTTATAAACGTCATATATTTTTTAGCACCATGATAGTGAAGCATGCATACTATATACTAAGCTAGGACTGAAATATCATGTGAGTAGGAAGTTTAGCTCTTTTGATATTTCTCTAGTAGGTTTCTCTTAAAGAGAAGCCCTATATTCTTGTGAAAAACAACAATTGTGCCAAGGTTTCGAACAACTAATCAAAACTGTTACTCCATTTGGAAGCAGCAGTTTACTGTGATTGCGTCGCTTTACGCAATGATGGCTTATTAATCAATAAAAATACTTCTTTTTTCTCAGAATGTGGTGAGACTGCATTCCGAGTTGATCGTCGGTTTTTAATGTCAGCGTATGTGTTCATTAATCTGTTTGCAAAGACAGCTTATTGGTCTTCAATGTACGAATCTCTGTGTTTTAAGTATCAAATAGTTACTTTCGTTTCTTTATATCACTTAGCCCTATTAACACATCTCCAGTATTATTATGTTCCATGTACTTTATATTAAGCAGTAAGACGAGTAAAAATGTGTGCTCTTCTTATACATTGCCACACGGGGGCAAACTAACACCATAAGTTTAGCTGTTTTAAAAATAATTTATCATTCATATTAATGTATGATTTAAATTTTAATTAACTTATGTTTTTTCAGACTGTAATACAGACATCTGTTAGCCCATAATATAAATAACCTCAGTGATTTACGATGAAAAATTATCAATTAAAATTGTAGGAGAGGGTTTATAGGTGTGAAAGGAGGAGCTGAGGGCGGAGGGCATGTCCTTCGTAGAGGTTGAACCATAAAGGGCGTTTAAAAGCGGCGAGAGTGACCGAATGTATGCCGAGAGTCACTAGAGTTCACTGAACCGTCGTGAAGAGACGTTTCCGCCCACAAGAAACATGGCGGCTCCCTTGCTGGAGGATCTGTCGGTGTACTTGGGATCCCCAGAACCAGCGGTTCGGCTTATTTTATCCATTTTAATCGGTAGGTTTGACCTTATTTAGTTACTAGTGTTCGTGTTAACTAGTGGGCATAGCGTTCGTCCCGTTGACAGGCTGGAATAAGCGTTAAACTGTGTAACTATTAAAGCTGCTAACAGCTCGTCTGCTCAATCAGGTAGTAACTGACACAGCTACAGGCTGCATTTATTTGTTTAACTCCACAACAGTACATCTAGCTCAATAGATATTATGTTTACACGACCACTAGGGTTTATAAACAAATTAATAATTTTTAGACGGGTTTCAAATTAATGTTAGGAACGTTCAATATGTCCTGTTTCGTGATGATGATAACACAATTAGGTTCTTTTCGTTACTTGAGTTAATGGGATGGATTTTTATATTTTATCTAATATTGTGAACAGTTACAATTTTCCTCCATTTCATTCATAATTTATGAACTAGGTTGGCTAAATAAACAGACGACTAGCCGACCAGAAAATGTAAATGTCCCCCCCTACCGTTCCCATTTCAGTGACTGAACTATGGAGTAATTGACTGAGTCGTTGAGTTTGGGGAGAATAATAGCCCCAAAGTTTGGAGGGGGAGGGAAAAGCTTAGCCCGAAGAGCACAAACACAGGCTGCAGTTGTGTCCCCCGACCCATTTTCCATAGTAAATCTATTCACTGCGACATTTCAAAATGGTAAACAAATTTGTTTAACCTTGCATGTTCCGTAGTATTAGTTAGTGTAATGACCAGTTTTACCAGTACTACTCTACTACCACAGAAAGTCCTCTTTATGCAGGGTGGGAATGTCCTGGTAGTGTGTGTGTGTGTGTGTGTGTGTGTGTGTGTGTGTGTGTGTGTGGTGGGGGAGGGTGTCCTCTAAACTGTCCTCCC
>JAPTGW010142661.1:0-20464 GCA_029814545.1 Apogonichthyoides opercularis
AGGATGCTGCTATAGAAATCCCCAAAAAAGTTTTCGGCTGTATCTCATCCCCGATCACCTGACAGCGGAAGTGTGAAGAGTGAGTGTGAGTGTGTGAATGAATCATGCCAATTACGAACAGCACACTTCCCTGATACTTATAGCACATTGAGTTTTTCTTTTTTTTTTTTTTTAAATCTCTGATCTCAAGTAAGGGCTAAAGAAGACACAGGTGTGTGCCACTGATTACCCCTACACTTTAAGAGATGATATAATCTCCTTGTATGATAAGTTACAAATCGCCCAAACCAATGAAGCCCACTGATGGAGAGGCTTAAGCTCTTGTGCTGGTGTGATATGCTTGCTGAGTGCAGATTTAATAATGCTGTCTCTCAGGAGAGGGAATCCAACAGCTGGGGTCTTTGATATGCATGTATTATGAGTGCAACATGATACACCTTCCCTCTGATCCCCCTCTTATTCAGAAACTCAATATGTTCATGTGAAAGACAGGAAAGTGCCTGTCAACTCCATTAGGGATTAACATCTGTTCCCTTTCTTTATGATTCTAACAGCAAGATGTAGTTTTCTATTTGATTGTACAGATGGTTATTATAATATGCCAAAAAGCACCCCTCCCCTCAAAATCTTGTCATGGCCGTAACACTGTTCATGTTTCTTTCTTGCTTTTATTGCGTACAATGACATTTGGATTAAATTAAGTAAAATTAGGTATGATTTCAAAAAGTTGGCAGTCTTGTATTGTCTGTAATCAAATCTAATGTTATAAATGTCCATGTAAAAAAAAAAAAATCTGTCGGAATTCTTAAAATATTTCCCCCCAGCACAGGATCATATTTTTCACTTTTGGGATCAAAGTAATGCTAGGTGTTATGAGTTATTTTGAGCTTTCCTTGGTTTTTGTTCGCTGCAGATTGATCCTCGGTATTTTTTCTCCTCTTGAGGAAGTAGATGTCAGAGGCACAATAAACACCTGTCTGTCAAACGGACATTGAGACGGGTAACTGACATTGAGAGTCCATCGAGTGTCCTCTAAAACTGAACCAAGCAGGTGGCCCAGCAGCCTGTCCTGTCTGCAGTGCTGACCAGGTGGCTTTGTCATGGGGCTGTCTCCTGTTGCCCCCATCCTCTCCATACTGTATGGCACGTCGAGTGGCATGGTGACATATTGCCGGGCAGTTTGGACATGGAGTGATGTGTTTGTGATGACAGTTCAGGTCGGCTCCAATGTGCCAGCAGTGGTAATTGGCCAGATGGTGACCTCTGGTTGAACCTGTCTGCATGCTCATTAGTCTCAGAGAGCCCTCCCTTGTGTTTTAAACAGAATCTGTCTTACCTGCACTGCTGTGAAATCAACACTAGAGGGCAACATTTACCAGCCTAACAGTCTAAGTGCTTGAACGCTCTTAAATATTTCTGCACCACATATTTCTCAGACACATCATTCATGCAGCCTTGCTGTTTAGAGTCATCTCTAGCTTTAAACCACTTAACCGGTTAACTTAACCAGTTGTCTCTTTGGTGACATTAGATCAGGCCACTCAGGCACATGAGAAAGAGTGAATATGAGAAAATCAATAAAGAAAGGATTAAGAATGAAAGAACACGCAGGACTGAGAGAAAGAAAAGGCCCTGATTTGAAAGGTTGAAAGGGGTGAGTCATTATCTCATTGTCTGACCTCTGTATACCCTCCGCAGAGAGGGTGACAGAGAGTGAGAGAAAAGGGAGAGAAAAGGAGAGAGAAAGATCACCATAGATGGAGATAGATGGAGCGACAGCGAGGTGAAAGAGGAGCGGTAGTGAGGCTGTCTCCATGAGCAGATGTCGTTTGAGGGCAGCGAGAGGGCAGCGCGGCCTGTCTTTGTGCTGTGCTTCTCCCCATAGAGATAATGAAGGGTGGAGCACTGGGAAGGATGTGCAGTCATCACTCACTGTCTGTGTGCCATCAGAGCTCAGGCCTGTGTCATCCGTCACCATTCAGCTCCTCTGGCCCCGTCGGCCCCGCCACTGTCATCATGGTCATTATCTCAGCCTGTGACACACAACACACTCTCACTGCACGCACACACGCGCAAACACACGCAGGTGCAAACACGCACATACATGTGTCCGAGCTCACTCCGGTATATGTGAGGCCAAAGTGTCACTGCAAAATGCACTTCAAATATTAAAACTGTGCAAATACAATAACAATCTGTTGTGTTTTGTATTAAACTAGCCTCTGATACCATCCTTCACACAAGTAGTGGAACATTTACATATAAATAAATGGACATATTGCCCACAGTCTGTTTAAAAATGACAGCTTTTCAGCAGCTGACAGGTGTAGTTCTCAGTAATGTATGCTTTTGATGTTTAGACACGCTCACAAGTAGGTCATGGTACAAACCTAGCACTTAAACTTCACTTTAAATGTTTTGTTTTTTAATTTGGTTGTTAAAGCTGCGTTATTTTTGTGTATTGGCCTTGATTTTCATGTCATTACAATTTCACAAAATTGGCTGAGGTTTGAGATTGCAGCAAAATGAATAAACTGTTGGTAAACAATAAAATGAAATGATCATGCATCTAGACAGAGAAAGACACATTATTAACAGGAGTTTTTAAACTTTTCTAAACTTGCTTCCTTTTCTACACATTTGCCAAACCTGCGCACAGTCGTCATTTGTTGTACCTCCACCTAAAACAATGATCTTGCACTTTAACTGAATTGTTTACAGCCTGTTTTGTCTAACTACTTATGCTTCATTCACTAATTTCACTGTAATGATTGGGTTTTTTTTCCAATTCTTGGCCAAAATTCCCTTAAACATGAAACACATTTTAATAAACCAGAATGATTTCTTATTGCAGATTTAAAGTTAGCATCACTTTCTGTTCTCCACTCCTTATTGGCAGCTCATCTCTCTTTCTTTCAACACCACACAATTCTGTCTTTCTCATTTCCTATCCCGTCTGTGCATCCATCCATGCGTACACATATAGGAGTGTGTGTATGTATGTATGTGCACAACACAACCGTGCACGGCAGGTCTGAATCTGTGGCCAGAGCAGCCTATGAATGGAGGATCATGTGGTGAAGAGATGGATGGCTCTGAGCCCACTGCTGTCTCCTCTAATTGTAAAATATTAGTTACATTAGACTCTGGCCTGTGATTAATGGAACTTATTTGGAGGTTGCCCTCTCTTGGACCTCCCCTCTCCTCTGGTGGGAGGGAAGAAAGAACAGCAGACCCAGGAAGACGAGAAGGGAGAGAGAAAGGCGATATAGAGGCAGAGAGGAGAAGACAAGCAGGGCAACAATCTGTCTGATGTAGGATCGAGACCTTTTGGCTTATTATTAAGTGACTCTGTGAAAGTATAATGGAGTACAGGATTGCTCACATCATCTGAGTGCATCTACACATTTTTTAACAAGACAGAAGGAAATCTGTTCCATCATAATAAATGAGCAAAGTATAGAAAAGTGAAACTGACAGTTTTACAATTTCCTGCCTGGAACTTTTACAGCTTTAAAAGGCAACAACAATGTTTCTATAAGTGAGCTGGAGAAATGCACAGAATCAGAGATGTTATTTTTTTTGCTGTCCACCCTCACTTCCTGTTTTTCCTCTTGCATTGATTGAGGCTAGGGGAAGTTGAGGCGAGGCAGGTGGGGTGTGAGCACACACCGCAAACTACTCTGTACCTGGATTTTGACAAAGCTTTCTTTTACTATTGTTCCTTACAGACGGTTCCCCTACCCTCCCTGCATAAGGCTACTCTCAGTAACTCTCTGTCCCTCACTCACACACACACACACACGCACGCATGCATGCATACACACGCACACACACACCCCTGTTTCCATCACTTGTGGGGATATTACATAGAGTTACATTTATTTCTGTGAGACTTTCTGTACTCCTAACCACTGCTTCCCTAATTTAGACCCAAATATTCACCATAAAATTTTATGATTTACATTATGGGGTCCAGCATTATGGTTCCCACGAATTTCAATGTGAATGAGCTCCTGGTTTTGGGACCTCGTAAATATAGAAAAACATTCCCAACCAACGCATGCATACACATACACATAAACATGAACACACACAAACCCCTCTGTGCCATTGTGATGATATTCAGATGTGTCAGGACTTATCCTCTCACTGACTTGTGTGTAGGAGTGTGTATGCGTGTGTGTATGTGTGCATGTGTGTGTGTGTCCTTTACGGCCATCAGGTTATTATACACCAACAGATGGAGCATTACCTTTTATTGCTCACACCTTCTGTGAGTTTTCCCACTTTTCCCCCCAAAAACACCTTTTTTATGTAGATGTGAAAGCGAGTGTTCAGCTCTGTGCAGCTGTCTCGGCTGTGATGAGGAGTATGATAGAGAGGAAGAGGCGAGGGCGGGGTGAAAGGGCTGAGACAGCCCTCAGTTTTTGGGAAGTGATGTCAAATGACATCAGCACATAATGGTTTACTGTAACCATGAATCACAGAAAAACACATTGAAGTGTTAGACAGAGGGGAAAAGAGAAAGTCATTATGTGATGTAACATCTCAAAAATAGCACAGCGGTGAAAAAGGACACATGGCTGTGTAGGTATAAAGGTAAATGAGTCATCCAGAGCAGTTTTTGTTTTGATGTTAGCAGCACCTTCAGGCATCGGTGTCGTACTGATTTTTATTGAGGTCAGATAAACTTATGGAAGCTATTAACAGTATCCTTTGTTGTTTGTAACTTAAAGGTACACTCTGTGCTGTGTCATGTAGGTTCACATTATTTCTAGTGGAGTTATGGAGCAGGCACTAAAGAGGGGAACAGACAGGAAGTTTTGGCATGCCTTGCCTTCCAGCTGCAGACATCTGTCATTCCTCAACTCAACACTTGTGTGTGTTTATTTGTCTGTGTCTATGTGTGTGTGTGTGTGTCTGTATTTGTGTTGTGAGCAGGAAGTGTGTGACAAAGAAGTAGAGCTTACTTTTTCTTTTTTTTATACGTTCACAAGAATCAGTGTTTTTGTAAAGCTGTGGTTTCACAGAAGGTACAACAATATCATTGTGAGACCAAATTAATGTCTGTCAGTTCAGTTTATTTTATTATGTTTTTCCCTCAAAACCACAGTGACACAGCTTAACTGATGGGAACTTCTTTGAACTCAGCTGAAACTTATAAACTCTCAAATTTCTCATTGACTTTTACGTCCCATGTGCCATAATGTGGTTTGCAACACCAGAAAAAACACCTGCAAAGTATGTCATTTACTAGCCAGAATTCAAAAACATTTATTTTTCATCAAAACTACTTTCACCCTGATTATTTTTTTCTTACTAAGGAATCAAACTTTTAGAAAAACATTTAGAAAAATTATGCCTTGAGCCTGTGCTGTTGTTATTGATTAGTTAATGTCTAGTGGTCACATGGGACAATGTTTGAAAGCAGACAAATGCTATAAAGTGTCATGTGTCATCAACTCAAAAATTACCCAATAGGAGCTGACACTTATTTAATTTAGTTTTAAAAGACAAATATTGCCACAGATGACTTTCAACACGACAATTTTCTGAACCTACTTCCTTTTTTCTGCAGGTCGGAAGCCTTTCCAGTGCAGGTACTGCCCCTACAGCGCCTCTCAGAAGGGCAACCTGAAGACCCATGTCCTCTGTGTGCACCGCAAGCCCTTCGACAACAGCCTCTACCCTGACCGCCGCCTCCGACGCTCACACACACCACAGAGGTCCTCCAGATTGCCTCAGAGCATCACAGGAGACAATCGTGTGGCAGGGAGAGACCAGATCAGCATGACATCACTCTGTGGGACTTGATGCTGTCATAGCAACAGCAGACACAGACAGTCAATGATTCTTGTTTTAGCTTCAACTCAAAGGAGTTAGGATGATTGAAATTGCTAAAAAAAAAAAAAAAAGTTAATGACAGAGCTTGATGTACATTCCAGTGTTTACTTGAAGAGCCACAGTATGTATTTATCTGTAGCAAAGAAGCTGCCTATAATAATAAAGTCCATTGTGATGTGAATGTGCAGCGAGGGTATTTAGTGCCGTTCATTTTGTCAAAAGTGTCCAAACGATTTACTTGTGTTTACATGCATCTATCAGTTCAACACTTGTCTGATAGGGAAAATGTACCAAGCCTGCCCAAAGCACTTGTTCTTTCATCCAGTAAATACCCTGTGTTACATTTTTGTAAATATCACTCGATTTCCCTTCCAGTCCAGAAGTCTTGTCTATCTGTCAGGATATGGTGCCAGATGTTCGGGCTTTAATCGCGGCAGATGTAATGAAGTAGAATGTTGCACATCGGAGCTTCCATTTGTTCTGGATTCCACTCCAGGGAGAAAGCCTCTCTCACATATAATTATTGCCCATTAACTCCTATGCTTCATGCCCTCATGCTGGAACAATGCTCAATTAAGGGGAACCAAGGAAATGGAAAAACTGCAGAGATTCATTGATAGTACATTCAAATGCTTTTTTCCCCCTACTTTTTTATTGAGTGGAACCACCCATGTGTGTATATACCAGATCTGTCCGGTAGTGTAAAAAAGGCCCCCAATCAACAGGGCTATTGTATGCTACTACTACCATGTATGGTAATTTTAAGCATGATCCAAGCAGCTTCAGTCTGCTGTGCCAATAGTCTGCCCGTACACCCAGAGATCACCTTGGGCAGCTGTGTGCCTGTTCAGCCGGGGCCTTGTAGCCACAGTGATGTGACTTTGACTGACAGTCAGCCTGACAACTCCATTCATGCGCCACCTGCTAGCTGTCAATCAGGACGGCCATCCTGGGGCTATTGACGGAGCTGTCAGCCTGTGTGAGATGTGTCTGTCAAAGCCCACCCACTTTGCCACTCAGTCTCCCTGTCTGGGCAGCCTGACATTCGTTTACTGTCCTCGATCCACCCTTCCCTTCCTTTCCGTGTCTTTCTTCTTCTCTATGTCTGTCTGTCTCGTACCTCTTTCCCTTCAGAGACACGGCAGCCCCTTAATCCCCGATCCAATCACAGATTCTTTGGGTACACATTTGTCATCCTCAAACCCTCTGGTTTTTGTAATGGAGTGCTTCACAAACACTTGTGCAGGTGAATCAGGCCTGATATACATGTGGTTTTTATCACTGCTTGTATTTGTGTGTAGCCTGTCAGCGCTGAAAGCCCGTGTCACCAATCCTTTCTCTCAGCACTTTTTCTTCTCCTACGTTCTAAGTTTCTCCCTCTCTGCCCTCTTCCTCCTCTTCAACCTCACCCACCTTCGCCTCCTCTGCTCACTCACCCTTCATATCTCTACCTGACAGGTGACAAGGTCTGGGCCTCCAGCTGACTGGCTAATCGGAGGCCTGTCACACCTGTCAATACTTTCTCAGGGCCATGAGTTGACCAAGGGCACAGAGTTTGTGGTTGGATGAGGAAATTCTCCAAAACTCACAGCTTTGGAGTAATTCTGTCACTTGTAGCCCTCCAACAGCCCTCTGGATATAGATCATCCCTAAGGCCTCATCTTGTCAAACCTCCTAATTAAGCGCAGTTTCCCTTAAAGCAGGGCCCTTTAATTAATGCTGGGGAAGTTTGTTAATTACTCCTAATGGTGATGAATGTTTTAGTTAACGTCGCACCAACCATAGTCAATGTCATACGAAGGCTTTTTGTGGCTTCATAAGAGCTCATCTCTCCTCTGTGCAACCCTGGTCGTTCTTAATTTACAGTGTTGTTCTACTTTTGAACCCAAGCACCCACTGTGTCATGGCCTGATTGGCTTGACAAACGAGAAATACAGAGACGCCAAATTCCTATATTTTATTTATCTAAGCTTTGACTCACCTTGACCTTTTGCTGAGAGTGACATCCTGTTTACCTGCAGTAAATCAATCCTCATTCTCTGACACCTATAAATAACCCTTCTCTGGAGAAACGCCAGACATGCCATCTCGTAGACTGCTGCAGCGTAGTTTATCTTAATGCCCTACGATCAGAATCATGTCATTTTTAATTGATGTCAAGAGAAGTGTCGAAGCGAAATTAAGGTTTTGAAACTTGTTAATTGGCTATAAAAAGAATCCTGACAAGTTTCCATTCTCGTGATTTTCTTTCCTTTCCTTCATAAAATGAATCCACATAATCATCTCCTCCTTTTTCCTTTCCTTTTCATTTCTTCATGTGTTTGATTATCACTATTTACACTTGCTTATCTGCAGACCATGTTTGAGGTCTCTTTTTCAGTCTCATTGAGAGAGGCGGTCCATGTACTGCTAATCAGCCTGAATAAGTAAAGGAAACAGTTTGACAGGCCAGGTAATGAGAAGTAATGAATCACTAATCACAGTCTCTTACAACCCTTGGAGCACAGATGAAAAATTAAAGGTAATTAGCTTGCACAGTTGTGAAAACAATATTTAAGACTGTTGGCATCACATGGCACAGACTTAACAGATTTTCTCCACCGACAACATACATCAACACCACGCTGAAGTCCTAATATCAAGCTGTTATTGGAAAAGCTTTCTCAATGTAATTTTAGTGACTGATCTGATCAGGGTATACAAGTCTCAGTTTTTTTTTTCTCTCAAAAGCAATCTTGCCAAAATGCGAGTATGAAAAATGTTTCACTTAGTTTTTCCCTCGTGATTTTCTCTGCTGAGAAAAAGAAAGAACATGCCAGCAACGTGCTATATGGAGACTCAGCTTTGGTAGAAGTAACACTGGGGAATGGTGGAATGTGAGATAATATTCAGCCACTAACTTGCACACACTTTCCCACTTATATAGAATGTAAGGTAATTCAGAGACATCTGGTCAGAGCGGCGAACCCTCTTCAGTTCTCTGTGGTTCCTGTGCTTGACAGCAGAGTGAGGGATGCTTTGACAGAGCCCGTGTTTGACAAGCCTGCGTGAGACTCAAAGTACAGGATCCAGACATGGGCTGTCAGTCAAAGCCGGCACATCTCCCAGCTGAGACGTGCCAGTTTAGTCACAGTTACAAAGGAACTAATATGCGTTAACTGGAGCAAGGCACACATATGGGCCTGGTAGAGCCCTGTGTCCCGAGGCTGGGATTGAATGGATGCCAAAGAACATAAGCCCAAGATATAAAAAGAATTACAAGGGGACAAATAAAACATGGGGATTATGTCAGTGTGAGAAATGGAGGCGTTGTAATTCTGCATGTGTGCCGGCTTGCCTCTCCTGTTTCAGCATCCAGGGCCTGTAGCCCTGCAGTCCTGCACCTGTGCTCCGAGGATCCAGGAGCTTTAGAGACAGAATGGAGAGGAGGCTGTTTCACTGTATCTGTCAGGGAGGGAGAAAAAGAGAGAGGAAGGGAGGCAGGGAGGGGTTGGAGGAGAAAAGTGGGACAGGACAGACTGATTGGGGGTGTTAGAGACAGCAATCAGGCCCCAGAATGCTGTATCTGCCAAATCAGATGCCAACACCCATGTTTGAGTTTTAGCCGTACATGTAGGAGAGTAACCCCCTCATATTGTACAATACACATGTTCAGTTAAATACCAGTGACAGGATGTGACTGGATTTAAGACCACAGCTACTCCCCTGCTCAGCCGCTCGTGTCGTGTTATTGCCAAAAGTTCATTTGAGTTTCCTTTTTTTCTCTCCCTCTCTCTCCTTGCTATCTGCTGAAAAGACCTGTTTCGCATAACAAACAATTGCACCAAACTCCATTAAAATCACTTCATGGGGATGTGATAGTGCCTCAAGTTAAAGGCTGTAATTGAAAAGCATTTGACAAACCACGCACCGCAAAGTGACAATAGACAAGCTGTGATTCTCACTTGAGTTATTCAGTGGAAATGATTATCATCATTTTATTTTGTGCCCTACACAACTTGGTTGAATAGTGTGTCTCTAAAACAGTGATTCGCTGATTTTTTCATGGTAACGATCTTCAGATGGATAGACACCCAGATAATGATTTTCTTTTCACTACATTAGTTCGTATATAATGGCCAGTGAAACCTATACACAGTTGTCTGCTAAGTACCTGATGAAATAAAAGCAAAAAGAAGCTACTTTTGAAATTTTTTGATCTCATGACAGCTAAGCAGTGCTCCCTAAATGCCACTTTGACAACTTACTGTTCCCAAACCTGCAGTGAAGCGCGGTGTAACCAGTCAAACCCTAAGAAGTGGAAAGTCTCCCTGGAAAGATGCTCCCGTCCATTGATTTGAAGTGACAGCCACATCCTTGACAAACACACCTGTCATTGTTCAAGTCACATCACATTTTCAGTTTCATAGACAGAAGACAGTAGAGGTGTGCAGGTGTGTGTGCGTGCATGTGTGTATTTGTGTGTTTATGCACATGTGAGCTTGAGTGCCCATAAGAAAGTTTTTTTTTTCATCATATTTTTTTTGTTGATAGATACATCCGCTGTGCTCCAGCTGTTGTACAGGAACACAGCCAGATTCCTTCATTGGCTTCCTCTGCCGATGTTTATGAAACAAGACACCTGGAGTATTTATTTTCATCAGAAATGGATTTAATGCGCCAGAACCTGCTGACCATCAGTCTGTGTATATAAGTTAGTGTCGGTGGGTTGGTCAGGAAATCTTCTCCATGTGTGTCTCTGCAGTGGCGTGGCAAGTTTTGTGGGGGAGGGGCTGGTTATAGGGACTGAGGAAGGGGGAGGGCGATGAGCTGCTGCAATAATAAGCAGATTTTAATGATTTACTATAAATCAGCAGCCGAGGCCTCTGCTTGGGGAGACTGAGGGGGATGACAGCTCCTGACTCACACACCTCGCAAATGCCTTGCTGATGATGTGTGTGCTCTTCAGATCATCAATCACATTCGCGCGCACACAGGGACACACGCAGACAACACACTTTTACAAAAACATGCTTTCAACACACACACACACACAGGTGCATAGGCACACACGCACACACACACATACACACATACATACACAGACACACATGTGTAGCACACACATGTTTCTTGTCTCTAATGTCTCCTCTGCTGTGGCAGGGGACAAATCAATCACGGGTACAGAAGTTCAAGGGGGTAAGAGATTGTCTGGTCCGTTTTTCCCTATGCTATTGATCCCATTTTACTGGCATCATCGCCAAGCTGTCTTGCAAACCCCGGGATGGCGATGGATTGAAAGTGGATGATTGAGAGAGGAGGTAGGGTGACATTCACTGTAATCTCAGTCCCCACTTCCACCACACCCCGCCCTTCCACTAATACGCAGACAAATCCAATGACATTGAAAGTTAGTATTGTACCAGGAGTTTTTAGAGCAGATAGAATCAGGCCCATCATCTTATATCTTACAGTGAAGGAAACACACTTGACAAAGATTAACAGCATTTTTTTTGTTTTCCTGTCTCCTTGCATTCCTTCTCCAGTTGTCATACTGTATGCCTATCTGTCTGAAGGTGTTGTGCCGTCTCCTATTTGCTGAATTTGATGAAAAAGACATTGGAGAAAACCTTTCCTGACGGCAAATCCTAAAAAAAGGACCCTGTGGCAGACATAAGAGTGACATAGAGCATTTCTCTGAAATTTCAAATGAAACTCATGTGGAAAATACTGATTCATGCTCAATTTCCTCAGAACTACTTGCAGTGTTTCCTTATCTCTTGTGTATAAATAAATGAGGGGGAATTTTCCCAGTAAATGATGGAGCGTAGTCTGGTTTGACAGTGTCCACAGAACAGTGAAAGCATTTGAAGGAGTATGAAAGATCACAAGATAAACATATTGCACGCAGATTTTCCAAGAGGTTATTGTTTCTACCCAGTCCTGGAAAAGTTTTACAACACTTCTCTGGCACAGTGTTGAGTCCACTGGTCAGATGATTAGATGATTAGTAATATTTGAAAGAAATAAAAAGACACAGACCAGATCTTTTACTAGAAATTTTATACCCTCACTAATCTCTTTAAGAATGAAGAATGAAGAATGAAGTTATAATAGTTTGGGAGCTGTTTCTTATAGGTTTATCAGAAAGTTTATTTAGTAATGATAATAAAAATCATTCGCTCCACAACATTAAATTATGCCTAAATGAACATAAAGTAGTTAATATCTCTCAGCACCAAGCTTTATATTGTGCTGAATATAACTCACATTATTTACCCCGAGTATTACAATGTACACTTCAAGTCATCAAGAATCTGAAATCATTCACAGCAGTATTAGTATCCGTATATCACAGTCAGGCTGTTTATTACATTATATCTACATTATGATGATGCACAAGTTTAATTACAGGTAGATGGATGTGTCATTCATCTTTCCTGTTACTGACGTCTTGATTAAAATGTTTAAAGGATTATCCATGGGGCTCCTATTTGTGTCCTTGTATTTGTCTTTTCAAGTTTCATCCACTTGCCTGATTTATTCCCCTTGTCTATAAATAAGTAGACAGGGTCCATGTGATGGATTAGTCTGTTGACATTGTACCAACTGCAGGTAAACAATTACTATTCATGCTTCATCGTCTCAGAATCTATACCAGGATACTGCCACTTAGGAAGGGACAAAAGGTTATATAGCAAGCCATTGTTTCACATGTGGTCAAATGTCATTCATTTCATAATCCACTATAATAACAGATATCTGGATGCTTCAGGACATGCATAAAAATGAAGTCAGTCATGCGAAAAACTCGACAATCTCTCTTTCTTTGTTTGTTTTGAATGAGATCAGTGGTGTAATTAAAGCCTGTTGTCATATCATTGTGGTATGGTCAGTGTCTTTGTCTATAAGTGTCTCTTTACATTATGAAACACATGCTGGTCTATGATCACATCCAGTCTCTCTTCATACGTCATTCATTGTTTATTCAGAATCCAGTGTTGCTCCAACTCTCAGCCCCCGTGGGCTGGATCAGTCTGCGGACATTATGCTGATATGAGCAGTGAGTCACTGGGAAAAGAAAGAGGGGGTTAAATTTGTGTGTATGCTTGTGCATGTATCTGTGTCTGCATGTGCACACGCATGCGTACATGTGATTATATGTAGTAGGCCTACATCTGTCAGAGTGTGATTACAGCGCCAGGAGTTTATGAAACGGCGGCCTCTGTATCAACAATTATTCTTGTCCCTTAGGCCACAGAGTGAAAGGCCTTTTTCAGACTAGACTGTGGAAAAGAGGATTAGGGAGAATGCTATGAAGATGTGTGGCAAAGAAAAACACATTGTACAATACCAGCATTCAAATGCTATTCACACAGTCTTTTCTTCAAGAGATGGTTTGTTTGCTTAGTCAGATTCAAACAGTTAGTTATTGTTTTCAGTTATTGTGTTCTTTTGTTAGAACTTCAAAAATCACAGGGAAATATTATGAGTGTCCAGGAAAAGCAGATGATAGGGAAGGACAATACCCAGATCCATCACAGATCACTACTATATGTGGTTACATCCTGATTCATCCGAACAAAAAGTCTGCTAAGTAAATGAAGAAGAAGAAGAGACATGCACAGACATGCAACACACACCAAAACTGACCCTCTGCTTTTAACCCATCACTAGCTGAACATACAGGAACATACTCTGGACTAGGAACAGAGGGCTGCCATGTTAGGTACCTGGGGATAAATATACACAAGCTATATTCATGAAATCTGCAATTATCCTTTATTTTAACACAAGTACACAAAATACACATGTCCCTCAGGAGATTAGTCTGCTAAATCAGACTCCAGTACTTTATCTCAAACAGTAATCTCGGTGATGATAACCACACACATTGAAATATAAAAAATAAAACAACCTAAAATAGTGAGAGCAATAACAGCTCAAAATGGAGGCACTGAGGTACTTAAGGCAAGTGTTTACGTGGAGACGCATTAAAAGACAGTGACAGCAGCAGCCTGCTGTTTGTACTCAACAGTGATGGCGGGACAAAGCTGCGGCTCGTGGTTCATCGGCTGAGACATTACTGGGCCATTTCTGTCTGAGGTGGCATGATGCCTTGTCACCTGACACTGCGCTGCTTTGACAAGCCGTAGCACCTTACTGAAGTGTTCTGAAGACCCCGTGTACACACACCATCACTTTCTTTTACCCATGTTTTCTCGATGACTAGCCTCATGTACAGTGTGTCTCTGCGTGTGATTGTATTGGGGTGTATCACAGACATGTGTATCACAGAAAATTAGACTTTCTTCAGGTTAGATGTGTGAAAAGGAAAATAAATAAATAAATAAACATACATTTCTTGTAATATCATTTTTGTTTTTCCACATTATCATTTACTGATTTATAAAATTAGTATAAAAATAATTAATTAATTTAATATATGTGTAAAATGAGTTTGCACAGTATGGGATATTTAATAAATGATGTGTTGATAAATAGTATTTGATGTCATGCATTCTTTCATTGTACCTTTTTTTCAGCTTCTAAGCCTATAAAACCTGGAAAAAAATTATATACAACATGAAAGTAGTCAATTCCTTAAACTATGTATGAAAACATCAAACTAAACCAAAAAGTCATCCAAAGCACTAAATCTGGTCAACTGGACGTAGTAGTTTCCAGATGTAGCCAGTTGACCAGATTTACTGCTTTGGATGAATGATGACCTGGATAAATGAGAACCTTCACAGACATCTAAACCGAAAAGCCGAATGAAATAAAAATTAATTAAAATTTCAAAAGAATGAGAATTCTGGACAGTTGTCAGAGGCTGGAAAACATCATAATAAATCACCAGCTGGAACAATAATCATATTAAAATAAGAAATAGTTCCAGGATATGCAAAAAAAAAAAACCCTGATTCTTGTATGTTTTTAACAGTAGCTAGCTAATAAGTCACATTTATTAGGAGAAGCTATGGATGCATAGGTACCACACTAAAATATGTATGTGAAATATAAAGCTTTACTCGGTATATGGTTTATTTCACTCTCTGGATTTGTAAGAAACAATGTACACACTCACATGATGACACTCTAGAGCCTGAACCCTGTCTGCTATTTATTGTTCAAAAGCTCTCTGTTCTTCATTGTGGGTTTACAACCTGTTTGCTTGTACATTAACCATCAGGATAACATAAAAGGTCAGGAACAGGTTCGGGAGACAGCTGCTGGTGTTGTAAATATTGATCCAACTGTAGTGGACCGTGGGGAAAACATCCAAATTGCTAAAATGAGCTGTAAGTGGTGAGTTTTCTTTTAAAATTTAACCTGCTGCTGCTCAAAACACATAGAGTTTGGTGCTTCCAGGTATTGTACATCTGTTTCCTCTCTTCACAAAAGATTAATTGCAGTATATCTATTGTTACATTTTATGACCCCACAAATTCAGCACTTTTTTTTTTTTGTTCACCACGACCACTGACTGTATTGTGTGTGTGTGTGTGTGTGTATGTATCGACACATGTCTATAAACACAATACACTGTCCGGTAAATCCCGGCAGGGATCAGTTTCATGCCCCTCCTCTTCCTCCTCCTCAAACCCTGAGGAATGGTAGACATTTCTTGCGAGAACAAACCTTTAATTGTCCCCTCTGTCGACATGTAAGGGAAGTGATGCGTTATATTATATCATCACTCTCCCTGACGTCCCCTGAATGACCTCAGAATCAACGATTCAGCTAAATGGACCTATTGTTGCTCACATTTTAATCTTAACCTTTCAGTCATCTGATGAAAGATCTATGTGACTTTAAAAAGGGGACACTATGAATCTTTAGATCTGCTTGTTTAAATCACTTCCTGCGTCCATTTAACTGACCGGGATCGACACAGGCCCCAGTAGGCGTCTGCTCCTAGGGGCCATGGTCGATTGAGAACATCTACCATACAAGTCAAGCCTTAAACTGTTACTACTTCATCTCTTTGTTCTTCCTTTCTTTGCGGCAGCACCAGAAGGGAGAGGAAGAGGGACTGCAGCTGAGTGACAATAGTGACTGAATTACCCTTCACCCCACGAGGGTGCAAGTTTGGGTCAGTTACTATCGACAAGCCTCTGCCGAGTAGCTGGAGGGAAGAAGAGAGGTATTTTTGTCTTTTCTTGTGGTGTTATCATTGGGGGAAATGTTACTGTGGTCAGAAAGAGCACACAAAACTCCAAACCACAGAAAGTAAAGTGAGCATACAAATTTCCCCAAACATAATGTCTGTATTAGCCTATTCTCTAGCGGTGGTGGTGGTAGAGGCACACATTCTTTCCACTGATTGACAACTAAATCAGCTGTGGAATTACAATGCTATTTCTCCCTTTGTACATGTTGCCTTACACAAGCTGGGCCTGTATCGGATAACTAATTAAGCAAAGAAAGTAAAGTGTGAAATCCTGTATCGCTGAAAGGTTTGAGAGGGAAAACGGCAATGCATTCTCAGACAAGAGACTGTTTGGTGGAACTTATTGATTCCCAGGCAGAGGCAGAGATCAATGAAAAGAAACAGACTGAGACAAAGAGTGGCATTTAAGGGTGGAAAAAGCTGACATTTTCTCCATCACTGTCACAGCCGCGGCCATAAAGCAGCAGCAAATATTAAAACATTTCTCATCTGCGCGGGAGTATTGGCAGCAGAAATTGTTTTCTCCGCGGTGTGATACTCAGGCTGAACTCCCAGTAGGATCCCTGGGGACTGCAGATTGGTGCCTGTGACATATCGGCACCAGCATTTACACACACCTGCCACTCATTCCCAAACAGCCCAGGAGCAGGGCTGTAGAGGGCAGATAGCAGCCAAGGAGGCTGTCGGTTGGACTGCTGTCAAGGTGGGTAGGTGTGGTGGAATTCATCACTGATAACACGCTTATATTTGCAGGGTGCATAGAGTACTTCTATTAGTCAGCAGTGCCCTCAACGCTATAAGCTGGTTATGCATATGTAATGAGCATGTGTGTATATGTGTGAACGACAGTTCTTATCTGTGTCTATGTGTACTTGTGTTCACACAGCACTGGCATGTGTGCATAACGTAATGTATGTTTATGCGTGTGCTCTAACCACATTGTGTGTAATTATGACTGTGTGCGTCCTGTCCTTCGAGTGCACTCCCGAGTCTTGAACTCCGAGTGACACGGGTACTGCAGGGTCATATGTCTATTTGTGGGATAAATGATATTATGCTACACTAAGAGAATTACACAGAGGATGTCCCTTGGAGTCACCAGGCTCAGCAATCAGTCATAGTTACTTTATGTGTCTCTTAAGCTCCTCTATCTGTACTCATCCACTGGTCTGGAACGGGTGTTAAATGGATCCTAGACCACATCCAGTCATTACGAGCTTATGATTTCAGCCTTATGACCAAGAGAGAAGGAGAGGGAGAATAATGCAGAGGGAAATTAACAGAAAGAGATCATCAGTGTATTTGGGTTTGCAGTGATGCTTCTGTGCACAACGTCCATGTTCAGATCACACACTCTTTCCTCTTCATCTTATTCATCGCTTGTATTTGTACCCTCTTTTGCTCTTTCTGTCTCCAAACCCGCCTTCCCCTTTTCTGACTCTCAACTGTTCCACAGCCTCCCTCTTTCGCCTTTCTTTCCCTCCTTCACTCTCCCTTGGTGGTATTTGATAGCGGTAAAGCAGGCGGCAGGAGAGCAAACAGCAGGTGAACCTACTCTAATACTCAGCTGTGCCATCTGCTGTGGTCACATGACTGTGCTGCAAACCCGCTTTAACGCCATGATGCCCCATCATACCTGACACATCAATCAATCAGAACCAAAGAGCAAAAGAGAGAGAGAAAGAGTGAGAAGGAAGCGACACAGAAAATGAATTCAGGCAGTGAACATGCTACCTCTTGTGAGTCAAACAGAATCACTTACGGCCAGCTATGAACTATTAGATTAGCTAGTCTTTACTTGTCATTTTGGCATTTCATCTGAACTAATTAGCATGAAAACTCTCTGCAGCACTGAACTGCATAATATTCCTAAATTTTGTTAAATTTTGATCAGAGATTACCGGAAGAACTGAACAAAACAAAGAGAAAAATGAATAAATCATCTTCCCCGCCTGGAAAAATCAGGTTAATTATATATAAAATAACCCAAATATCTATCAAAGCATATCATTTAAGCATAATTACTGCATGCATATGTGACAAAAGGGCAAACCACAAGACATAACTCCTTCTTACAGCCAACAAAATAACAAACAAATTAAGGGAAAACCAACAAACCTCCGTTTCAACCCAAAGGTCTCGTCTGAGTGTGAAAAATACATTCAATTACAGTAACAGTGGCCACAGGAAATGATTTCAGTCAAAACTGTCCGTACCACAATTAAGCTGTGTTAATTATGTATTTCATTAAGTAAGTGGATTAGAAGCAGTGCTGATGAAATCATAACGGGGTTTGCCGGAGGCCAGGCTGCAGAGAACAGACAGGAAACGACTGATATCTCTCCCTCTTACTTACACTTCTTTGTTATACCCTGAAATAACCTTATAAATACTTAACACCTTTACAGGCCTATCTAGGTTGTCTTCATTCGCACACAATCACTTGGTCTCTATATCTGCATAGCATTTTGTATAGGATCATACAGTGTAATTGTGCCATAGATACTGGTGACATCCTCATGCTGTTTGCAAGTCTTCTGGAAGCGATGAAGTCTCTCCATTTCATCTAAGCCAGTTCATTACCATTCAGGTGCAAAAAGGAGATAAAGCAAAATGCAGATCGCTCTTTCTGTCTCCCCCTCTTTCGCACCCATACTCTCTCGCTCACTCACATGCTCTCTTTAATTCTATCTCTCTCTCCCGTTCTCTGTGTTCTCTGATGTTTTATTTGATATCCCACAATAAAGCCTCTCTTTGAACTGCCATCAATTGTGTATGGATTTTTCCTCTGAGGAGAAACAGAGAGCTGTCTGAAAGGGCTCCAGTCCCGCAGGCTGCCTTCATATTGATGCAGAGGAGTATTGCCATCCTCATTGCTGGATCAATCACTCACGTCACTGTTGTTTTATGGCTGGGGCCACTTCACAGAAAGAACCCTGACAACATCACCGCAGAGGTTTGCAAAACGATACAGCTCTGATAGTTGAGGAGGGTGGAAGTGGCGGCGGAGGGCTGTGGGAGGCTTTTGGAGGCAAGAGAGGATGAATTTAGATTCTGTAACTGTCACACACATGCACTCACACATATCTCTCTGCTCTACAGCTGTACGGCTCTGGTTTATCGCTAGGTATGGTTAACTTAAATGGAAGAGATGGAGAAGACCACAGGATGCTATCACTGCATTGTCTGATCTGGGTCAACTAACGGTTGCTAAATTGTTCCCACGTTTCTACTTCTGGTCTTCTTTCACATTTTGGAAGTGACACTTTGCTTCCTGGATTGCTTTCCTTGTTGCAACAATTTCCATCTAAAACTCCTTGTTATTAATTCATTCACATATGTTTTACATTTATTCTTGTCCTATTGCTCTTATGAATTTACAGGAAATTCCAGGATTTGTCAACCAGGATGTTATTTGTAGCTTGTGCAATGTGGGTATTGGTCATAAAATCATCAGAACATCTTACAAAAAAACTATCGTAGTAAGCACAAAAAGTAGCACACTGGAAATCCCGGGTGTAGTGAACTGCATACAGTAGCATAACTCCTGCACCAAGTCGGCAAACAGCTGTAGATTTTGGGTTGAAGACTTTTGAAGATATGTCATTTTTATGTCGTCCTCTCACAACTTTTTTCTACATGAACAATAGCTCACCAGGACTTTGTGGACAAATGAAGTTTTTTGTTTTTTTTTTTTTTTTTTAAAGCTACTGTACATTTGTTTTATGCTGCTTTATCAGTGTATTTTTGCAGCACAGAAACATGAAATATCGCATGTTCTCTTGAGGGTCCACACAAGTTAATTTAAAAATGGCAGCAAGTCACAATTCATCCAAATCTGCTATGCCTTGCATTTACCTTAAAAATGCAAAGATTTTGAGGAAAATTGATTAGTTAATTGATTATAGTATATTAATTGTATATATACTATAATATACTATAATACTATAATATACTATAATAGTATAGTTAATTGATAGTCAAAATCAGTGTCTTGCTAGCCAGTACGTTTATAACATATTTTTTAATTATGTTAAATAAAATGTCAAAGAAATTTTGATTAATACAACCATTTCTTTTTAAATGATATATTATATTTTAATTAGATTTCAACATCAAGTTGTAAAATATTTTTGATTTGTGTAGCATACTTATATTATACATAATATTTCCAACAATTTCAGTCATAGCACTAAGATCCATAAAATGGTTCAAAGTTAATTTAATTTTGATACTTGGTAGCCTAACATCTTCTTTACAAATGTTAGTATTTAACCCTTTAAGCACCAAAGCAACAAACAAGATACCTGAATGAAACAGACAGCTTTTGAACCATCCAGACCACTCAGGTGGTCAGGTGCAGATCTGCTCTGTGTTCCATAAATCAGAACTAAACATGGAGAATCAGCGTTCAGTTTCTATGCTCCGTATATCTGGAACAAACTTCCAGAAAATATCAGG
>JAPTGW010147220.1:0-13902 GCA_029814545.1 Apogonichthyoides opercularis
AGGACCACAATGGAAATAAGTAATTTTACTTTATTGTGTTATCCTCCACAATATTACCATTTTGTATTTTCTATATTATGTGTTTTTATTGCGAAATAAATCAAAAAAAAAAAAAAGTATGAACAGTGATCATTTGAAGATCATGCATTAGGAATGTTTTAAAATGAAAGATAATGATGTTTTCATTTTTTTCCCTTAAACGTTCTGTAACCTTCCAAAAGTCAAGTGAAGGAACAGTAACTGCTTTTGACAAGACAAGGACATATTTGGCATCAGAAGCACCAAGCCTCATGTTTCTCAGGGAAACACCACCAGCGCAGCTACTGCTGCCTGTGTCGTTTCTTACTCATTCCTGCTTCTTCATCATAAAGTTTTCAGTGTTCTTTTTAAAGCATCTCTCATTTACACTCTCTAACCATAATGCACCTCTTCTAATGCCCTTTTCTTTCTCTGTTCTTGATAAATAATTGATTCATTATTTTCACTAACTCTGACTGCTTTTTTTTTATAAGTTAATCTCACTTTCCACTACCATTATTCCCTTCACTTGTGCCCTCTTGATATGTCATCACATTCCCTGTGTGTTGGCTTGAACTCTCTAATTGCCAAGTGAAACGATTGTTAAATTTGAAGTTCTGCTTCTTCTCTTTCTCTTCAGTGACATTTAGGCAAATGAGCAATTTAACTGTTCACATTTTTGTCATTTTCTCTTGAATCAGTAAAGTGGAATCAAATTTGACTCCGCCTGTTGTGCTGAGGTTAATAAATGTAGGCTATGGAGAATAAACTGTGCATGTTCCTTATGCCCCCTCAGTGCCTGCCGTACTCACTGCTCCTGCAGCAGCTGGAGCTGAAGAATGTGCGGGAGCTGGAGGACCTGCTGATCGAAGCCGTTTACTGTGACATCATCCAGGGCAAACTAGACCAGAGGAACCAGCAGGTGGAGGTGGACTGCAGCGTAGGTCGAGACCTCGGCCCCAACGAGCTCCCAAACATAATCAACACACTGCAGGAGTGGTCAGTATCCCCCCATGTCTCTGTGTACACACTTTAGATTTATTTCTTAATTACCTGTTTTCAAACTCTGCTTCCCTCCGTGTCTTGTCTTCTTTTCCTCTCAGGTGTACGGGCTGTGAGGCGGTGCTGTGTGGTATCGAGGAGCAGGTCTCGAGGGCAAACCAATACAGAGAGAGCCAGCTGAAGGTCAAAGTTCAGGTAGAAACAGAGGTTAGTGCTTCAGCCTACAATCTCCCTGTGAGAAAATTCAGTAAATGTGACTCTGTCCTACCTTCAGCGCCTTGTTTTTCAGCTTGGAGCTACTTGTGGTATTTGGTTCCTCCCTCGCCACATTATTTACTTGTTTCTTCAATCTTTCATTTTAAATCTCTCCCTCAGGTTTCAAATCTACAGAAAACGTTAAAGGCCAGCGCTGCTTCCCCTTCATCAGGCCCCTCCCCTGCTGGTGCCGCCTCCAATCAGGACGCAGACCAGCCTGCCGAGCCCCGAGACCCCGCATCCTCTCAGGAACCACGACAACCAGGCAAAAAGAGCTCAAAGGTGAAAGGGTGAGTAACATCACCCTTTGTGCACTGTCAATATGCTCTGAGCATTGTGGATGCTGTGGCTTTAATATAAATGGAACCATCGTGAGTTTGCATCAAAATGGCTTTCATTTCAGAAATCCAGCACATAAAATATGTTTGGCCGTGTAGAATAATTTACTGAAATGATGTTTTATTCAGAATTGTTGGCGCACTCACTAAATCAAGTCTGTGTGTTGTTTTTTAAGCAAGAAAAACTATTTATTTCTCAAAATTGAAACAAAAAGCTGCATTTGGAGGTTTTTTCCATTAAGTTTCTCTCAGGGCTGCTTCTTCTTTTGTTCTGTAAAGCACTTTGTAAGTTTAGTTTTTCAAAGATGCTTCATAAATTTGAATTTACCTAGTTACAGCAGAGAGCTATAGAGACACTTCTTCAAATACTGAATTAAAGCCATTAGTCCAGTGTTCTTTTAGAGAGCGAAGTTAATTCAACAGAGAGCTGCTGCGCTTCCATTTTTTCTATAAACATTAGGAAGCCAGCTGCTGGTGTAAGTGGTTGGTCTGTGTGTGAGCGTGTGTGTGCATTTGCATGAAGAAGCTTTATTATCAGATGTACATCAGTGTTCTGCAGCAGTACTTTAACCCTGCTATCAGGGACACTTTTTTTTTTTTCCTGTTCTGCCTCCATCCGGCACAATTACCAATGGCTAATTTCACATCTGTCCCATATTGTAAAATGTCAGTGGATACACAAATGCCCTGTGTGCTCTCTTCCTCAAAGAACTGCTACCCCCTCCAGTGATCAGAAGAGATGCTTTGAGTGTCTGCTGTTTATGTTGCTCCTGCCACACAGAAAGCTGCGATTATTTTTCTGGCTGCCTGTCGCATTTTGAATCATACAGCCCTATAATTTTCATCACTCAGCGCAGCACTTCATTGAAATGAAGATCCACTTAATGTTTTGAAATCCAAATTAATGATAGCTTAACCTCAATCCTCAAATTAAAATGAGTTTTGACACCATTCCTTTTATAAAGCTATTTAAAGAATGGGACTGATTGTGCAGCAGTTATTATTAGAAATAGGTTCTTTGCAAACAGTTTTTAATTTGCAAAAATGGAAAATCCACCAAAATTGACTGCAAATGCAGAAATGCTGATGTTAGATATTTTAAAGCAAACACTTGCACTGAGGTTGCATCAGTAATGTGCTTGTTCAGTGGAGCAAGTGGAAAGTAAACGTGTGTAACATGCAAGATTAGTACAAATCATCCCATAAATCCTAATTAAATTCGTCTGTTGATGTCCCCTCAGGCTGCGCGGCAGTGGGAAAATCTGGTCCAAGTCTAACTGAAGACAAAGACAGCCATGCTGATGGACACTCACACTGGATAACAGACACATGGAGTTGTTTAGAGACAAACAATGGATACACAAAACAAGATGACCAGTGTTCACTGCACAACAAAAACCAGGAAACTCCATGGGAACTTTTCTTGTCAACAAATCTCACCTTGATGGATTCAGAGACACACTGGCTGATGGAAATTACTCGTGACATCCACTCTCGCAGTTTGTAGCCTTACAGGCAGACTGTTATTATATGTACACACACCAGTTGTAACCCATATACACAAGAGTCAGTTCTTTGACCTGAAACAAGATCAGTGTCATCGACTTGTGTGTAACTCCAGTGGTTTAAAAAAAAAAAAAATGTTCTTTTGATTTAGATTAATTCTATGTTGCTTTGTAATATTTTTTTTCTCTGCTGAGTTGAGACCTGTATGAAATATAAAGTGTCGGGAAATAAAAGGAAGCCCTGTACTTACCCCGACCGTCTCATTAATGTCACTGTCACTTCTTTTATTAAATGCACTTCAGAGTGCATCTCTGGAGGGTGCACTGCTAAATGTTAACTCGCAGAAGGGGGCTACCCGTTAGGAGGTCAAGCCATTAATTAGGGCATGTCCCCAAAGAGACTAATGTATTATAGAGCTGAGGCTTCCCCTGTGCACAGCCAGCGTGGCTACACCCACATCCCCAATCACACACTCACACCAAGCGCATTCATATTTCATTCAAGTATGTTTTGCCCAAAGCTTCTATTTCAATGTCAAAATTGCCTGTTGAAATTGCCTGCCACCCTCCCTCATATTTCCATCAAGCAGCCAAAATTGCCTTCATTTGCCCACCCTGTCCACTTCTCACTTTTTTTATTCAGTTTCCTCTAAATTCTCACTCATTCCGCTTGACATTAATGGTTGCAATTAGCTGACCAGCAGTAAAAGTGGTTGACAAAGGAGTTATGATTCTGATCTATGTAAATTGGCATCTTTTTAAAAAATATTTTTTAAACCCCTTCCCTCCCTCCTTCTAACCAGTATCTCCCTGTTTTCCTTCCACCTCTATAAATAGTGGTGTTAATTTCAGTCGGTGTGATTGAACTCGAGTGGTTCACAGTTTTTTACCAGACAGGAGCTGTGAAATCTAACAGCTGTTCACATCTAAAAAGTGTATGTGTGTGAGTAACGGAGAAAGATCGCTGAAGTTTGGAAAGTGGCAGGTGATTCATGTCTGTTTATTATAGGTGAGAGCATGTGAGCGATGACTCCACATCCACAACATTCGTGAGTTCACTCCTAAGTTGTGCATTAGTGTTGTTCGGCCACCGTGGCCACAGATTGCCGCAGCGTCTGCTGGTGTGTGCCTCATAACTATAGAGCCATTAAAACTTCCGATTGGAACCTGGCCAATCAATTACTTTGATTGATCAGTAAAATGCCCAGAGGAGATGGAAACACAAGCAATGCAGCAGACTGGTGGAGAATCTCAATACACTCGAGTGGCATTTCTCCTCACACACCCGCCTTGATTTTATTGACATTTGTTTGAAAAACTGTACACAGAGGAAATTCTTGCTTAGCATCCTGTTAATCTTTCTGAAGCGAGAGGAATCCATATGAGGTGAGGAGATAAGCAAAAGCTTCAGACACAGGCAGCCGCTTTATTCTTTACCCCCTTTTCAGACGCTTCTTGCTGGTAAAAACATGATTGGCACATGCAGGACTTTTTAATGCCAAGCCCATGGTTCAGAATCAATGCAAGGCGATGGACTAAATGTTCACTTCAGGGAAAAAGATTAGGATACAGGGTAGCTATTAAAATGCACAGTGTAAGCTTTATCCTACCCATAAAGCATTGCAGATCACGCAGCTCCCGTGGGAATTCATTCAGCATGCACAGAAATAAACAGACACACATACACAAAGCTAAAACGCCAGTGTTGAGTCTTTATTGAACTTTCATGGTACAGTTAAGACCACATTTCTACAGGAATGCTACTAAAAATCACAAGACTTGATATCTGGAAGATTTGCACGAGCCACACATGATGCCACCAGCACTATGTCTGTAGTGTTAATGTGTGTAGGTGGGGGGTCATGTCTCAAAGCTGCTTAGAAAAGTTGCTAAACACAAACCCTTTTTAACCAGAGGTTCTAGGAGACATCACTCACTGATTGATAAAATAGACATTTATAAATTATAGATCTGAAGCGACTCTCACAGGTTTTCTTGTTGTATACATGCAGATTCACTGAGAAGAAATGATGCTCCTTGATGTGCTACTTTTCCTTTGGTACACACAAGACAGCCGTGATACAGTGACTGGATAATGATGGTGCCTTAGTTTACTGGATTGAGATGCTGTCAGGTGAATAAATTCCATGTTGTGTTAACATCAGTCCTTTGATCGGTTGTGCCGCTCACCAATGCTCATTTCCATGATGACATAAATCTGTCTTTGTTGTGCACCACCAACCAAAAACCTTTGGGATTCATTGATTTTCAACAGGAATGCCTCCTATACTCTCCTTCTGGATGCTGAATATCTCATCTCCATCACTTGAAGTACGCTAATCTTAACACACCTCTGCACGGTCCAGCAGGAACAAAAGGTGCTCAAGAAGAGGTGTACATCAGCCAGGTAATTAAAAGAACAAATCATGAGGAAAACTGAAACAAAACAGGCTCCTCTACACTCTGCAGAGAAACAAGCCACACTGTTTGCATTTTCAGGCGCCCAAAGCAGGGAATAAACAGCAGTTTTTGGAGCGTGACATGTTAAACACATTGCCTGTTGGCTACAACCATGCCAAACAGCTTTGTGAAATACCCCGTTCAGTGTTTGGAGATGCTCAAAATGACTTTTTAACCATTTACAAACCAAGATGAACAGAATTTTAGTGTCATTTTCACAAAAGAACAGTCTTATAGATTCAAATAATACTGAGAAGCTTCAGATGTGAAGCTGAATCGCTGGAAACTTCTGTGGAAGCACAGGTAGGGCATTTCGGGGTAATGGGATGTAGCATGGCTGTTAAACTGCTTGTTTCTGAATTAGTCATGGCAGGTCGAAGCACATAGTGGTTGGGTAGCTTGGCAGAGCTCGGGGCCATACAGGGGGATGGAAAACAGGGAGCTGGTTACAGTGACGCAGAGCCACATAAAAGAAATTTACACTGAGCACAGAGGAAGGAAGGGGAGGGAGCGAACGAGCGGCGGGGAGATGAGTTTGGGTTTTTGAGACCTCAGGGAAGCCGAGGAGTTTTTGTGATGGCTGGATACCTGGGATCCCTGAATTCATTTCACAGTTTGAGAGAAAATAAAACGGCGCTGCAGGCACACCCTCTGGTCATGTTGATGTTTCTCCTCAGGCCTCGTAGAAATGTTTACCATATGGAAAAACAGTCACCTCAGAGGTTCACAACTGGGATCCTGACACAGCAAGAGATACAAACAGAGAGAAACCAGATGAGTGAGGGAGAGAAAGGCAGGGTTGTGGGGAGCTTGGGAGCCCTGGTGATTAGATCGAGGAGGATGCAAGTGTAGAGTGAAAGAAAGACAGAAGAGAAGAAGTGGAGCACAGAGGCCTAAAGGTGGTAAAGTGGCATACACACCAACGGAAAGCTGCATCACAGGGGACTAAGAAGGTGGTGGGAGGGAAGGCACGGAAGACAAGGAGGAAGAGGAGGAAGGTGGAGGAAAAGCTGATGGGGGGAGGAAGTGAGAGGGAGCTCTGGAGTACAGGACTATAATTATCCTGATTGAGATTAACTTTAAATACCCTCGAATAAAAGCATCATTTCATGGACGGCGGCTTGGCCGTCTTTTAACAGGCCCAGGATGACTCATCTGGAAAGGGAGTTTAATGCCACTGATACGTCTTACAGCAGCACCAATACTCCAGGCTTGAATACTCCACTGAGGATAGCACCACTATCCAATTATAACTCCATGTACATGCTTACAGTGAATGCGGCAGAGGTAATAGGGCTGCTTCACACACACCACACAAAGTCCAGAGGTGCACTCAGACTCATTCATGTACGTGTATTTAAAGGGTGCTGGGTTGGTGAGGCGTCTCATTACCTCTCCCTGTCGGTGAAGGAGGAGGAGGTGCTGTGTAGCGTCTGCCGACTGTCCTCCGAAGCGAGGGAGCGAGGGAGTGCGAGCGACAGAGGGGGAGCCACGCCACGGGAAAGCGGGGGTGGATGCTGGGAACAGCTGCGATCGTAACTGGGAGAGAAGGAGAGTGAGGGGGATGAATGGAGGAGGAGGAGGAGGAGGAGGAGGGACAAGATGCAGAAAAAGATGGGGTAAGGGAGAACAAAAAAGGAGGGTGAGACATAAAAGAGGAAGAGAAAAGGGCATAGAGATCAAAAAGAAAGATAGGTAATAGAAAAAAGATATGAATTAAGGTTGAAAGACTCAAAAGAGGAAAAAGAAAAATTAAGACAGTAAAAGAAGAAAAAACCGAAGACAGACAGGAAAACAGCAGCCAAAGACAGGATGATGATGAGATACAGTCAAAAAGAAAAAGAAAAGAGCAGAGGGAAAAAAGAAAGAAATGAAAGATGTGAATTAATGTGGGAAAATATACGCAAAAGACATATTAATCCAGCAATAGAAGAATAAAGACAAATAACAAATGACAAAGAGAGGTGTTGAAAGAGGAAAAATGCAAAGGAAAGCAAACAGCAATAAATAAAAGAATGAAGGAAAGACACACAAAGCAAGATGATAGAATGATGTTAATAGGAAAAAATGGGAGTAAAGGTGGAAAACAGGCCGGAGTGGATAAGTTTAAATAAGACAAATTAATACAGCAGAAGTAGAATAAAGACAAATGAAAGGGAGAAAATGGAGAGAAACAAAGTCGGGGAGAGAGAAAGAAAAGGCAAAAAATAGAGGATGAGGCAGAAAACGATAAGATGATGTTAATAGAAAATGATTTGAATTACAGTGAGAAAGAGACACAAAAGGGAGAGAGTGGCAGGAATAGGCACAGATAAAAAGATGTACGGAAAGTTGGAGTTTGAGGAAAGACAGATCAATACAGAAGAGGAGGAATAAAAGGAGAGACAGATGACAGAGGGAGTTATTGAAAGAGCGAGAGAGAGAGAGAGAGAGAGCAAGAGCGAGAGAGAGAAACAAATTCAGGAGGCATCAAGAACAGCCGAGCCATTTAACATCAGCGCACACATTACACTGCCACTGTGAGAAAGAATTAGTGCACTCATCGGACTCATTAAAACGCTGTCAGAGACCGAACGAGAAGCGGAGAAGGAGAAAGGCACCGTGGGGTGATGGAGGGGGGGGGGGAGTCTGAAAGGGTGATGATGCAACAAGGTCAGGGGATGGACAAGAGAGGATGACGGATAACTGCGAGGTGGTGTTCCATTGCCTGGGTAAAGTTATGAGTTATGAGTCGAGGAGTACCTGTTTTGACACTTAAGAATACTTGGATGCACAACAAAAGCTGTTCTTGCAGGCCTAAGAGTCATTGTGCACCCTCATCTTCCCTCAGTAACACCTGTCCCTGGCTGGCTTACTGCTCTGTATACACACACACACACACACATTCGCACACAAACACGTCACGCTTGATAACATTAGCCACACTGACGATTTTAGGGCTGGGAAAATCACTGAGCACATATGCTGCTCTTCTATAATCATAATGAACTGGACGGTAGCCAATCTCCACTATATCATTTCAGTCCATCTGCACTCCCCTCCCGTTCATTCCGCGGCACTTTCTCCATCTAACACATGGCGTTATTTACACATTTATGACACTGAAACACGAGCCAGTCTATAGCAACACACACAAAGAGTAAATGGGGGGGGGGCATGTCCCTAGTCTAAATCCCTGCTATTCTCACTTTGTAAGGCCACTTTGGATCCACAGGCACATCAGCAGCAACGTGGGCTTTTCTCTCCACAAAAGGGGCACCGTGAAGTAAGTTATCGAAACAACAGCGAAGGCCAGTCTCAGGAACAGAGAGGAAAGTGGGCTTATCGTGTATCAGCTCAAGGCAAGCTGGAGGATTATCTGCGGATCTGCAGCCGGACTGGCGGTGCTAGGAGAGACAGGAGACTGGTGAAGGAGATAACAGGCTGTGTGCAAAGACAGGCGAGGAAATGACGATATCTGTAAGTAAGAGAAAATCTAAGGCAAGATAGAGAACATAGGTATTCAGACAGAGAAGAGAAGAAGGAGAAGAAGAAAAAAACCCTGGGATGTGGGGGAAGAAGGGGAAGAAGGCCCAAGTGGGAGGGAAACAGAGATAATGTAGCCTGGAAGTGTGGGTGCTGAAGCAAAATTGAGATTAGAGAGAGTGTCTGAAAAAAGGAATATGAAGGAGAACAAATTGTAAAGGTTCAGGCGATGAAATAAAAAACAGAACACAATAGAATGTGGGTGAGATAAGCAGATAAGAGAATTACAGTAGAAATGAGGAGACTGACAAAAGGGAAAAGACAAAGCAGAGTGTGAGATGGTGGAAAGAGGAATCCCAGTGGTCAAATAAACTAGGTGTTATTGGTTTGATCAGCAAAGCGTGGAAGTGCCCCACTACATCACATAGATGAGTCCCCATTTCCAGCTAATGGCCATGTGTGCACTTCCTACCAGGCCAGAAAATGTAACATATACAGATCATCCCACCCCGTGTTTGTACTCTCAGAGAGCTTTAATGGCTGTTTGGGCTGTTAGAGCACATTGACACCAGTGCAGCCATGTTATTGCTCGAGCAGCCTGCGAAGGAGCAGCTTTATGCCTTCCATGCCATACCAATGATGTATGTTGTGAATGGTTAATCATTGCAGTTCTAATAGCAGTAAATGACACATCTGTGCCAGCTGTGACTTTCAAGAAGATAAGTGTCATTAATAAAGTCATTAGTAAGCAATTACTCAGCTGGCGCTTTAGGGGGCAATACTTAGATCTGTGGTGTAATCAAGGACAACAGGTGCTCACATAGCGACCAAACAAATCTGTCACAGATCTCACACATGCAGCCCTGTTCACACTTTGTCATCTGATCCTATCCATTGTTACCAACAGATTAGACTAAACAACACTTTTAGTGTAGCTGAAAGCCTTCTTTCACATCATAACAACTTTCCCATGCCAATTACTCCTTCTATAGTAGTGTCAATACTTCACATACATTTAGAACTATAAAATCTTGTAAATCATGTCAACACACCTCTTCATCTTCTCAATCAGCATCTCATCTCATCCCTTCTTTAACTGGAGTATGTTAGTTCTTCAGTTTAACCCTCTTGACCTTAAAGTGGCCAATGTAGAACCCCAACATCCATCATCTGTCAATAACATGCCTTGATGTCTGGTATAATTACTGATGCCCTGCTGCTGTGGGACATTCATCCTGATCATACAGGTAAGTTTTGTTGATTGCTCCATCTTTTTCAGCAGAATCCACTTTCTATTCATGTGCCCACACACACAGAAACTCACACGATAAGATAATGGAGGAAAGACATTTGTTCCTACCAGAGTTTGGCTGTTATGATGACTGCCGTCAGGATGAGCAGTGAAGAGATGGTCACGGTGACATAGAACTGAGGGTCCACTGTAACACACATACACAAACAAATACATACTCATGCAGTTACTTGTTTCAGATTGTGACTGTGTATAATAGTGTCCACAACAGAGGAGAAATCAATAGAGTCAGTTGAACATTAAATTGGATGTGCAACACTCTGGCCTCCAACTATAACTCCGATCCGATGACGTCTTCTCTGTTTCTTGCAGTTTGACAGCAACCAATTTTTCGCTGTGAGTGATGAGAACTTTATTAGGCATTCCCAGCCGCAGACACAGCCGGCTGCACACAGCAGGGTGTCAGACTTCACCCTGCTGACAGCTAATTCCCTTGAGGACTCCTGGCATGTGTGTGTGTTCGCATGGACTATGCCTTGTGGCCACCTTTATTTAGTAATCCTTCATTCGCATCTCCTGATGCCCACCTTCCTCAGGCTCTGTCTCCTCCGCCTCCGTTCCTCCATCCTCCACTCCCTCCTGGTTCTTGGACTCCAGCAGTGTCTCCTCTGGTGGCTGCAAGCTGCCTGGCAAAGGGTGATGAAGCCAGTCCTCAGATGTGGCGGTGCCGGCCTCCAGCTGGTTCCCGTGCTGGTGCAGGGGGTCAGTTTCCTGGCTGGAGACGAAGTGGTAGGTCTCATCCTCCAGCGGTTGTGTGGGACCCCAGACCACTGCCCACAGAGGGGTGGGTGTGACCTGGGCTGTGACGGACAGCTGGACTGACAGGGCGTCCACCTGCTCCTCGCCCTCACTGTCGTCAAGGTTACAGGTGGAGGGCTGTGTCACCAGAGCAACCAGAAGGAGGGAGACAAGGCAGTGGAGGGCAGTCAGTCGTGCGACAGGAGAGATGGAGCTGGAAGAGAAGTGACAGGAGAAGTTAGCTGTGAAAATGTATTGTCCACAGGAGCCCTGCACGACCTCAGAAGTTCAGACAGTGATTGTCATGCCAGCCATCAGTCAGAATGACATTTTTACATCTGTGCCCAATACATCTCTCCTTCACCTCTGATACTATCCATCTTACCATCTCTCCATCGCTTCGCTGTGTTCACTGAGACTCCGCTCCTCCGATCATCTCTCTCTGTAAGATAAGACAGAGGGGCAAGAGAGGAAAAGTGAGAGGGAGAGAAAGGGGGAGGGTCCACATTTTTTTTTTCATCTTTTATGTTGCCACATAAAAAGCGAGTAAACACAAACACCAGCAATAGTACTGGCATAAAGCCAACTCTGTCACCTTTTTCATGAAAAACACACAAATATATTCCTCAGGGCATTGAAATTTAACGCTCAATTATGCGCCACATGCTTTTGCAGAATGCACATCTGCATGCAAAAACCCCCAGAAGTACACACACAATGTCTGTTCTGCACCCTCACACACATTTACAGTGCAGACACCTGAGCACAACACATTAATCATCATTAGAGGCGTCATGCATGGAGCCAATACTCTATATGGCACTTTGAGCAGAGAGAGACAACTTCCCATCTACAACTACTGCCTAAATGCCACAGAAATGTCACTCAGAGACACACAATCAAGACCAAGAGACCGACAGAGACACGCACATTCTTCCGACACATATCAGTTATCATTCCTACCTCTGGCAGTGGAGAGAGAGAATGAGAGAGGGAGACAGAGAGAAAGGGGGGAGATACAGCGAACAAGTGAGGGAAAAAAAAAGCATCGGTTGCCTTAGCGACTGAGACATGTAGAGTCTGCTAGAGTACGAGAGGGGAGAGAGAGCAATGTGGGGAGGGCAAGAGACTGTAGGAAAGAGATTTAAATGCTAATTATTTTTTTTAAACGGGTTCAATTAAATGGACGCAGAGGAAAAGAAATGAATTTGACGAGGCAAACAGAAATGATACTGAGGACGCCATTAATAAGCTTATTTTAAAGGCGGGGAGGTTAAAAAAAAACTCTTCAATTATGTTTACAAAAACAGCAAGGACACCCCAGAGAGAGACAAAAAAAAACACAGACAGCAAAGAAGAGGAGGAGGAGGAAGGAAAGAGAGGAATAAAGATGGAATAAAATTTAATTTACATTCATTTACACAGGTTGCCCCGGCAGAACGGGGAGATGAACTGGTGTATTGAAAAGCCACGGTCAATAAAAAGAAAGACAACGAGAGATGCAGAGTTTGGTGGGTGATAGCCACAGTGTGACAGCTTTATTGTTTGTCAAAATATTATTTACATAAAAAACAATCTGTCTTTCTGTCTCAGACACACACTTTGTCCATGCATACGCTGGCTCGCAGACATCGACACTCAGTCTGTCACACTTCACTCCCCTCCACCCTCCTTCACTGTCACTCTGCTCCCTCCCTCTCATTTCCTCCTCATGTCTGTGGGCCGTGGTGTCCTCAGCGGTGAGTGTGTGTGAGACCAGTTCTTACTGAAGAACGCAGCGGAACCACAAGCTGGACCTGCCGTCCTCCTCCGCCTCATCAGACCGACACTCTTCTTTGTTGTCTTCATCATCCTCATAATCTAAGTTTGAAAAGGACGCCACAAAGATTCGTCACAACATGCATCATCTGAAATTAACATGATAGTGTAATCTGCGATTCCACAGTCACCCGTGAAGGGTGTGAGTCAGTAAATGAAGACCTGACGATGTGTGAAATTGTGTCTGTACCATCAGTCTCTTCGTCATCTTCTGAGTCCCCCTCTGACTCCAGCATGGTGTCCAATCGACTGTCTCTTCTTGCGGTGACGTCACCTCTATAACAATCACACTGAAATTAACTCAATAGCTAATATCAAAACAAGTGTGTGTGTGTGTGTGTGTGTGTTAAAAGTCAAAGTTAAAATCTTTCTCACAACTCACATCCTGGATAAATAAATAGTGTGGACCCAATGACACCAATCACTCCCATATGTTCTGAGCATGCCCAAACATTCATGCATTTTGGGGACTAATAGGTTAATGCGAATTAAAAATATTCTTAGTGTATGACATTCCCAATGATTTTAAAGTCCCCTGTTTTGCTGTAATAAGAAAGCCCAAATTTATTAAAAATAGACTTTGAGTATTGAATAGTAAAAAAGCAGTTACAAAGAAATCCTACAAACCTGAGCCTCCAAACTTCAACCTGTGAAATATCTGTAATGGAAAAGATTATTTTCTATCTGAGATCTAGAGGAGTGACCATTCCAAAAATCAACACATATTATTTGTGATAAAGGAGATCAATAACTTATGGAACAGGTGTACAATTGAAAAATCTTGGTGTCCAATTGGAGAATAACTCCACCAGAGAGTAGTCAGGGATCTATAAATGCTGAATATCAGATGCAGTATCTGACATATTCAGTGATGACTATTTAAGTTCCTTTTCCTTAATAATTTTTAAGGTTTCCTTAAATACAGAGTTTCAAAAACAAATCAGTCACCCTTTTATGACTCTCTGTGTTCCTCTATGATTAACTCTGCAGA
>JAPTGW010148737.1:0-13880 GCA_029814545.1 Apogonichthyoides opercularis
TTTGTGTATCTGTGTCCATATGTGCAGATGTGAGTGAACTCCATCCAGCCACCCGTAGTTTATGTACATCTCTGTAACAAAGGCCAGAGCTGTGGAAGTGGTTGAAAGTCTGTGTGCTTATGTCAGTGTGTGTCTTTCACGCCAATAAATCAGTTCACATGAACTTCTCATATGGAGAGGGCATGCACACATCAACACAAATGAGTCAAGTCAGTTTCCGGAAAGCACTGCAGTGCTAACTGTTGTGCCAGTGAGTTGTGCCAGCAAGCTTTTTCTTTCTTTATTTTTTCATTGTTAAAACAAACATCTTGATCACGTTCCAGCACTTTTCTTTTCCTTTTCCTCTTTCACCTTTAATCCCTTTGACTCAAATTGGAGGCAAATTTAAACCTAACCCTCAGCAGGCGAGAGCACTGTACAGATACAATAACACATCTCAACATATATAGAAATAAGTTTTATATAAGCTCTGTGCATGTACATTTGCATGTCTGCCACTCTGTGAGTGTGCATGAGCTGCATTTCATTCAGGTGGCGTTTGCATGTGTCTCAGGCGTTAAGTTAATCAGACTAATGCATGCAGCTGCCCACTTCCACTGAAGTGGAAGAATAATATGATAAACAGTGTTAATGACATGTGGTCTGTGTGTTTCTCAAGCATAACGTTGTGATAAGTGTGTGTGTGTTTGAGCATGCTGATGTGTGTTTTCTCTCCTCATCTAACCCCTGTCACTTCTTCCTCTCATAAATCACAGGCGAGGGGCTTGAGTTTCAGAAAAGAGCCTTTCCGCTGTCAAACAATCCTAGCCCAGCACACTGACAGAACAGTGCTGAGGAGTAAACACGCACCCACACACAATTGATTCTCATTCATATGTGCAGTCACCGGCGTGCCCAGCCACTACCATGTTTACACATATGTGCCAATCTGTGACAGACAGCGGACCTCACTCAGCAGAAACAGGCCACGGCCTCCATTGTTCAGCCTTCCAGGCCACTGAGCGCAGATTAAAGCCAGACAGTCACCCAACAGCATTTTGGTAATTTTCTGCCCCAAACACACGCTCTGGTATGCTTTTTTGTGCTCTTCAGTTCTGGATTCCGTTATTATGTTTTATGTTTTGTTTTGTTTTGTGTTTTTGAAGAAACAAATGTCATATATCACAAATTATGATCATGCAGCCCTGACACAGCGAGAAGCATTCTGAGTGCAAGATCATGAAAGTAACTGGAGAGGAGGAGGAAGGACACATATACAAAGAGAAGAAAAGATAATCATATCAAAGGATTCAAGAAGAGGAATGAAATTAATACCAGGAGAGAGTAAAAGTACCTCAAAAGAACGAGTCGGATGCACTCCTCCATCTTCCTTCATTTTGATGTCATGTAATTAAACGTATTTAAGCTAATGTGTTTGACACGTTACCAGACGTCTGCTCTGAAGTGCAGACATCAAGTTTTCACAATGCATCCTCCAACAATTACACCCTACTGGATAATTACAAGCCTGCACCACAGGGAGTACAATAAAGACAGTAAAGACACACCTCACCTCATTTCCCTTGGACAAGAAGACACATGTGTAAAAATGTACATATGCATGAATTAGTTTGCACGTACACACATATGCAGACCGAGATACAGACATATGCCCTCCTGCTGGCTTTGTTATTTTCCAGAAATCTGTTTAAAAGCCATCTAATTGGTGGGAATGCTGAGTCGAAACGTTTTCCTTCTGCCTAGGGACGCTGCAGGACAAGATGGTGATGTAGCATAGAAATACACACAAAGAGCCACACACATACACATAAAAAAGGCATTATATCATTTTCCACCAAATTCACTTGAGGTTTAAGTGGTAATCTCAGGCTTATTTTCCCACTTTTTCTTACCCTAATCTGCCAGCTTTTCTTTCCTCCTTTTCCTCCTCTCTTTTATTCCATGGCCTGTCCCATTTGTGGGATGAAATAAAGAGATTTTAATAGCAACAGCTTCTCTCAGCCTGTTCTATTTTTATTTGAATTCCAGCTTTTTTTTTTTCTTGTCTGTTGTGTTGGTTTCTACCACACAGGATGTCTAGAAAGACAATGCAGCTTTGCAAAAAGAAAAACGTAGGATGTATTACAGACCCCACATCAAAATCTAATTCCTCTGACTCCCATGTTTCTTTTTACTGAGTTACATAAATCCTACTGGTGTATTTTGACCTTTGATATCTACTAAAATTTCCTTGTGACCTTGCTGATTTAAGGAGGGGTCGTATATTTAAAGCATCTTATTATCTGTTATCAGGAACTTCCTAGACTCCTTCATTGTTATTTAAGTGACTTCTGAGACACAGGAACAGTACAGTTCACAGGCCAGCGTGTGGCTTGTTAGCGGCCATAAATCAGTCTGTTTTTAACTCCGCTTCAGACACTGCAGCAGCCGGTGACCTCACCATGTACACCTCGGCTACTCATCCTGACGAGTCTTGAAGGAGCCGGACTCTGATAAACACTCCCAGATGCAAAGATATCACCCAACACGCACACCCAGATGCAGAAACACACACATACTATGTATAGCACTGACTCATAGATCTGCAGCCATCATTCTGCAGACAAAACTCACAGGGACATTTTGTAGGCTGATTCAGTCTCTCACCCGTACACATGCAGTATGATGAATTCACTGCACTGCATTTAATAGAGTGGTCAAACAACAGTCTGTCCTGTATGTGGCATCAAATATAGAGCATTACATTCTTACTTTTAAAACTCCTCTCAACTTCACACAGAGGTGGTGGAATTATTGCCTTGCGATTGGTCCCAGTCATTTGTTCCACCCTATAGTCTCAGCCACCTACTGCTGATTTCATGAGGGGCCTCAGTCAAACAGGCAGTGAAAACCTCAAAGTCTTTTCTCAGTCCTTTCATACATCTCTCTTATGCAGACTTATGTTTTTGAAGAGATTGTTTTATAGTCGTAGAGACTGAAAAGGGTGCTCACAAAACACAGCATCATAGAGCCGCACCAAAGTCTCCCCCTCTGTAACGTATTTTTTCTCTTCACTATGTTCCTATGCATCTACCATTCATCTATCAAAGCCGCCGGTGATGACACTGTGGTGGGTTTTCACGATGGGATCTCCGGCCTCACAGCACCCAAGGGGCGGGTAAAGCAATGAGATGAATAGAAAAGCGTAACTTATGAAAGCTATCCAAGGCCAGAGATGACGAGGGTTAATGATGGCTTCCAGTCGGCAGAGTCGGCAGGACTGCAAACGGTTGAGCAACCCATGACTCAAGAGACCCTGTAAAAACTGTTAGCTTAACATCAAGTATGGTCGTTAAGGAGGAAGTCAACATTAGCCTTTACCACATACATCACATTAAAGTGTTTTTGGAAAGTTTGATCCAAAAGCCAACTGTTCCTTTACGTTAAGTAGGGATCTAAAGGTTTGGGTCTTTGAACTGACTGAGGTTCAGTGACTGCTCGGCTGTTTTTATGGAGGTAAACAAAGTGGACAATTCCAACTGCTGTTTCAGCACTTGGGTGAGGTTGGACAGGGACTTAACCGCCTGTTGGATTATCTCATCACTGCACACACTGAATGTGTGGTTACATTGCAGATTAATACAGCTGGACCGCATCTACCCACAGCCTATAAGGTTGGACGCCGCACTTTAAATCTCAGAATAATTATAAACCACAACCACCTGGAAGCGTCTTAATATCTGAGTCTCACACATGCACACTAACGTTAACACACAGAGCTAAATGGGGCAGGATATTCATGGAGTCTTTGTACGAAATGTCAAAAACACTCCTCTTTTTTTCCTCCTCTTTACTCCAAACTTTCCAATAATTGCAGCTGTTTCTGTCTGTCATTTACAAGCACTCTTTTTACTCTTCTTGATTTTTTTTTTGCCAAAAACACTAAACTGTTCTTCCAAAGCTAAAATCACTTGCATTGTTTCCTGAAAGATATGGAGAGGAGAATGAAACATTGTGAAATGCTAATAGATAGCAGACAGTTTATGGTCATTTTGGAGGACTATAATAGTTTTGTAAGTGATTTAAAACAAACAAATTATCATATTTTTTTGTGCCAAAACAGACTAGATACTTTTCAGCCAGATATTGATTGTTCAGATGATTTGGCTCTAAAAGATGTATTGTTCTTTATCCTTTCTTTTTTAATCTGTTTTCTACCAGGGTCCTCTTGGCTTGGATGGAAAACCAGTGAGTATTTTTAAGTTAAATGTATAAACCTAATCAAAGTGACTAAAGTTTCAGTTCTGACTCTATTATTCTCCTTTTAGGGTTTACCAGGCCCCAAGGGAAGCCAGGTACTCCATCTGACACCCATTCTTTTGATTTAGTTTCTAATAACACATATCAGTTTCACTGAAGTCTGTCCTACATGAAGACTTTTTAAGTGTGAATCCAGGTGGGTATTTGGCCTGTGAGACAGGCGATAGTTCGCTATACCTTATCAATCATTTTTATTGTTCCTAAGGGAACATTGTAGGAGAGTAAAAAGCCTACGGTAGCCATCTTGTTTCTTGTTCCACCTCTTAAGTCATCCCAGTGCTTATGACCAAAGGGAAGTCGTGGCTCAAGTCAATTGAGTGCAGAAATTCCCTTTGCACTTCACCTGTGAGTCCCATTTATCACCCTTACCCTGAAACCCCACAAGCACACAGGTGTAGCGTGAATATCAGTAAAGCGGAGCGAATGGGTTAAACACCATAGGGAAAAGTGAGAGAGAGAATAGAGTTTCTAAATGTCAACAGGGGCTCTTTAAAAAGCCATTAGAGTACACCCCTCCCTCCCTAGGGTCCCCCTCTCTGATCACTTTGCCCACTGAGAGAGGGGCTACTCATCTCCCAAAATGTAAACTGCTCACAGCAAAATGAGAGTTGTTTGAAATTCTCTTCCAGCAAACACCATTAAGCTGTTGTTTCCTGCTCCAGGAGGCCTCTAACAGGGTCTGTCCTTCAGGATGACTCTCTCTCAGGCCCAGGGTCTCTCATAAAACCCCAGCAGGTGTGACACAGACCTCATGACCGAAGAAGCCTTACAGGAAATACTTATGGGTGAAGAGAATACAGAGGAATGGATGATTAGGAAATAAAATGACAAAAAAAGTCAGGTTTGAATGAAGATTACAAGTGGAAATTATACGTTTATTGGACAAAGAAGTAATCAGTGTAGGGTAAATTAGTAATGTAAAAACTGTTAATATAATGTAACTGTTTTAATTACTTCATCAAAGTAATGTAACGCACAGTGACCTTCTGAAGAGCTGCAGTTACAAGCATTTTCACCAAGTTGAGTAAAGTTAAGAGACATTCCCTGATTTCAGAAGAAAAATCGTCACTTCATCCGTCGACATGGCCATCCATCTATGACACCTTTTCCCAGGTCATAACCAGGCACAGCAGACCACGTAAACAAGTGTGTATTGGTTTGATTTGTGAAACCAGCTATAACTGCTGGATGATTAACATTTATTTAGATCTAGGATTTGTAGGAATTGCCTGGAAATATGTGCAAAGGAGGCATCCTTATATGAGGAAAGGATGCAAAGTTGCATAGCTAATGTTACATTCATAGAAGCTTTTCACCAAAAAAATGAGTTGCAACCCCTTTGTAATGACAAACATTTTGATTAAGAACCATGGATTTCTTTTCTCAGTAGTTTTAGAGGTATGTGAACATATTCACTATTAGCAGAGATGGAAAAATTACTAGCATTTACTACTTTAAGAACAGTAGTGATACAATAAAAACTGGTGGAATGGATGTTTAAGAATGCACTTAGATGTTAAGGGTGGATAGAAGTATTATTAGCTAAAGCCTCAAAAACAAAGTTGCTTCTCTAATTTAAATTGCACTGTGCATATTACGTTCTATCAAGTGGATTCTGTGATAAGATTCTGCAGCTTTCAAAGTCAAAAATGGATGTTTACATTGAACGAAAAAGGTTATTTAGCGTACTATGAAATCATGAGTATTACAATCTTATCCATGTCTTGTATTTTATTTGCAGCGGAGGATTTACTGCGTTTGTTTTCCTGCTTATCCTTTCCTTTTCCTTGTTCAGCTCTGTACTCCTGAACACAATTAGAGCTCCACTCCAGACAAAATGTCTGCCAGACAAAAATGATATAGGGAAAGGGGGAACGAATTAGAGAGGGGATCTTCAAGGCAGATAGCGTGGAAGATTTAGAGACAGAAGAACTGGGGGGAAAAAACTGAGGAAAAGTGAGCGTGTGAAATGTAGAATAAGTGAACAGAACTGACAACTTAGAGAATAGAGATGTGAAAAAGTCAACATAGAGGCTGATCTGCCCACTGCAGTCACTCAGAGAGACTGTGGCTGAGATCAGAGATGGGTATCTCTGCCTCTGTCTCTGGTGCAGTCACAGAGAATCTATAGTCAGTCTGAGGTTTGTGGTTGCTGCCACATTTGGTGTCCTTGTGCCACTTGTCAGAAGTGGACAGACTGAAACGAGCAGGCAGAGAGATGGACGGGAGTGCAACACCACAACTGGCAGGGACTCGCTCATGAGTGTGGCTGGAGTTCATGAGACTGTCAATCTGACCGGCGTACAGTCTGAATGTCATGGAGTGTCTCATATACTGTACATAAAGGCACCATCATGTTTCTAGTTAGTGTTCCTAATATTCCATGTTTATAGTCACCCCTTCTTACAGAAAGACGAGTGGAAGAAGAAAGGAACGTTTTGCCTTTTCAGTTTTATCTCTCAGAAAAGCCGTCTTTATCTTACAAAGACAAATGTTAAAAGGAATTCTTAAATTGTCTTTTCGGTACTGGTGCCGATTTATTGCAAGCCCATGTCAGCGGTCTTTTTCTGGTGATATATGTTCAGACAAAGGTGACTTGTGATAGAGCAATCTCAATGACACGACTGCATTAAATGGTATTACTGCTTTACGTTATCATTTGATTAAATGCTCCTTGTGGAAGATACTGTGATATATGTTGCTCGTGTGATAACTGATTTATATTGACCAACTGCATCTGATTATCTCCTCCCTCCTACAGGGACCAGCTGGACCCAAGGGAGAAAAGGTATGCTTCAATACACATTTTAGAACCCTTCCTAGACAAGTCAGTGCAATGTACAGACGTATTTATCACATTAATTTATAGACCGACAGCTTCAGAAGGACAGTAATCCAGGCATATACACACTTACAACCGCACAGGTGTTCTCTCCATCGCCCTCCCACACTCACATTTTCACTACACTGCCATCAAACCAGCCATAGATTACATGTAGTTATGTAGGAGCTCATATGTCTCCACACATTCTCACGTCAAGGCACTAAACAGGTTTACAGGCCTTCCACAGGACTCGATGATAGCCAGATGTGTTCCCGCTCTGTGAACTTCTGCCCAGCCTAAGATGTTAGCAACCGTAAGAGCTACAAGAGCCTGGCAGACAAGGCTAGTGCATGTGGTCATTTGTGTATGTGCTGATTGACGAACTTTGTGTGTGTGTGTGTGTGTGTGTGTGTGTGTGTGTGTGTGTAAATTTTTGCACTCAAGCAAGCATTGCTCCAGATAAGCACAACCACAAGAACGACGCAACTGCAGTAAACAGCATCTGTCAGAGCAGGACTCAGTCTGATGAGCAGGGATTGCAAATGACAGATGATAGTGAGGTTTGGAAAATTGGCCCCCATCTTGTAATCACGCTAGTAGCCGTGTGATGAGAACATGATTCCCAAACGGTCATCAGAGAGCCGACAGTCTCCGGCACGTGTGCGCTCACTTTCTCTTAGCCCACCATATCCTGTCACATGAGTCCAATTGTGGCCTTTCAAATGATTTATACTGTAAACGTTGACATCCTGCGCTGGTTTGAGGACAGATGACCTTTCCGTTGTTTCCTTCCCATACACATGTATTAGTTTTTAGGCCTGTCCGTCACAGCTGTTTAACAGTAGCAGAGCATGTGTGGTTCTGTGTGCATATACAGTAGTAATAACTGCTGACAATTGTTATTTTCATGTTTTTCTTCCAGGGTGACCAAGGAGACATTGGGCCAAGGGTAAGTCCTGTCACTGCCTCAGAAGGTGAAACTAGATGTTCATATTTTTTATGTATTTTATTGCATTCATTTATCATACTTGAGGAGATACTTCTTCTTTTAACCTCCTGAGACCTGAACTTTTTTGAGCCACGCATTTTTGATTTACCCTAGTTATTTGGGATTAGTAGGACCTAATGCATATATATATGAAAAAAAGCTTTGTCTAATAAATACTCAGAAGTAGTAGTAGTAATATGAATAGTAATGAGTAATGTGAGATTGCAGCCATGCACTGCGCTCGCCACCGAATTCAGCGCACAACTCCTGGAGAGTCGGCGACTAGCGAGCACGATAGGCAGCATTTTCAAAACTTCTATGGTAAGATTATGATGCAGGGACATCAAAATACGATGTCCACACATGTGGACACAGGGTCTCAGGACGTTAAGCCTCGGGTGTTCGTATGAGTCTATTATGCACACTTTGCCATTCATGTTACAAAAGTTCATATTATTTTTCACAGCTTGTATTAGGTTAGAATTCAAAAGTTGTTCATTTTTGCATGATTTTTTTAAAATTCTGGTCACCAATTAAATATTGCATATTGTAAATAAAAGAAAATAACAACATTAGCGCCTGTCTTCGAAGTGTGCCAAACACGCACTATTTCTCCCATTATAACCACTGTTTTTGATCCATAAGCCATTAAGGCATAAATCATGCTTTTACTGATATCTACGCTTCATTTGAGAGGTGTGGCTCTAAATTTTTACATGAATCATTTTTTTTACCCTGTGACATCACTTTTGCCATATTTGGTAAAAGAGTAAAAAACTAACTGTATGAAAAAAATGTGACATTATTCCACAACTGTGCCTGTTGCACACACTTGGTGGTCAGGAAGGAGCTCTCTGGGTGGGATACTGGAGGGGTAAGCAAATACTGATGCAAAACCTGAATTTTGATTAGATTTTCTTTTAACATTTTTTCAGTTCCTCCTTAATTTAGTTTATGTCGTTCTTATGTAGGTCTCGGTTATGAAATGATCACCAAACATTTCATCATTATAATTGTTTTGAATGTTCTAACTCTGTTTTTTAGAAATTCTCTGTTGTTTGTGAAATATCTTCCCATGTTTGACCTTTAAGAAGAGTTTAAACCACACATAACTTTCTGGTTTTCTTCACCCAGGACCAAAGATTAACCTTTAAACTTGTAGAAAATGAAGACTGCAAAGCCAAAAGCAAAATAAATAAAAAGTCACATACAGTATTTTGTTGGACCACCTTTCACTTTTATTACAGGAATGCGGGTTTTTTTGGCATTTTTATCCAGATTTGCAATAATTTTTTGGCCATGCTCTTCTTGTATTGATGATGTGAGAGTTGGGCTACAGTGTAAAGTCTTCTCCTTCACATCTTAAAGGTTCTCAATGGGTTTCGGGTCTGAACTCTGTGGTATTTAATCATTTTGTATAATGATGTCTCAGTGATGTCCCTGAACCACTCTGTACCAGTTGGGGCCTGATGAATCCTGGTAGTATTTCCAGGGCAAAAAAATCCACAGATGGAAAAACTCAGTATATCCAGGTAGTCAGCTGACCTGATTTTTTTGGACACATAATGTCAACGTGAACCTAGACCTGACCAACTGACGTAACAACAGATCATCACACTGTAGGCACTTGGCATAATGGGACTCATCAGACCACATGACCTTTTTCCATTGAAACACAGTGTAATCATTATGTTCTCTATCAAACTGATGATGGCTGTTTAAAAAATGAGGCATCAGTTAAAGAACTTGTTGCAGCTGAAACCTATTAATCACTGCACTAATTATCCAATGGAAGAAAGTTGAATCCAGGTGGGGACTTTTTTTTTTTTTTTTTTTTTTGGCTAGGCGGTGTATAATAATTATTAGTAGCGACTGATTTTTTTCCATTTTTGGTAATATTGCCTAGTCCTGTTCTTTCATTCATTTTATCCCAGATCTACCTACAGTGGAAACCAGCTATATAAAATTCAGTGGGTATTATAATCAAGCCTTTAACCAATAAAGAACTAAACTGGGGACCAAAGCATCTACTGATCTAAAATGTTTAATACCTGTTAATCCGTTAATCCTATCGATACATGTAAATTATTGGTGTAAAATGCAGTTTATTATTTTTCCATGGTCATCAGATATGACCCATTTTGAGGCTCAGAGGCTCCATAGTGAACATGGAAACTCTGTCATCTTCTACAACACTGATTCACCAGTAAAACCCATGGAGTTAGATCAATGACAGTGGATGGATACAATTGGTTTATGTTGTTTTTTTTTTATAATTTTGCTGATATAGTCACTTTTTCTTCAGTTTTGATATAATTACCTTTGAATTTACTTATATTTAAATTAAATATAGGAAATTACATGCTTTACAATGAAAATGCAAAATATAGAGGATAATATTATAATAAATGGTGATGTATAATTTAAGAAATGTTAAATGGAGAGAAAAATTCTTTTTGGAACTGCTACAAAAGCAGCACTGGGTCTTTATGAGTTAATTTGCCATTTGAGCCTATAATACTCAGTGTGATTAGTGTTAATGAGGGGTTGTTTTTGTTTTTTTTAACTGTTGGTAGTGGTGGTTTTGTACATATTTTGGAACTCGACACTTTGAGACATTTACTGTGCGTTGTTGCCTTTGTGAGAAACTCCCAACGTCTTCAGTAATGTTTCCATTCAGCTGCTCATAGCTAGAATGATTCCAACAATATGACACTAACACAGCATTATTCTAATTGTTACTTCAGCCGTGTCCACATGCAGTTTGTTCTCTGTTTTCAATTGGGTCAAACCAGCCAAAGGACATTTTAAAATAGTCCTCTATCAGACTCGCTGCCAATTCATTGGCCTTGTCCCTTAACCAAAGGCCCTCTCAACAGGATATTACGTGTCCAAGAATTAGCGTCCTCTTGATCAGGGCAGCTTCTACTGCAAGTGCTTTCCCCAAGTAGATTTATTTTCTTTTTTCAGCACTACCAGGAATGACTGTTTCTGGGAAAACGACATGAGAAGAAACATTTGTTCGCTTATTTGGCACTTTGTCATTCGCTTCAAGGAAACTACATATTGTAATGCGAGTAATTCTTTTTGGTGCGTGCACAATACCAGCTTTGGGTATGAAAAGACCTCAAATGAACTTGATTACTATTAGCAAATTCTTTAAATAGGAATAGGAAGCGCACTTCTCAATTATTAGTGCACCTGAATGGCAGTGACATCTTAAAAGAGAATCCATGCCACTACAGCGAGCATAAAGTTTTCACAGAGAGACGAAAAGGACTGTGAGTCAAACCCAGACCAGACAGTGTAACAGACCATCACAAATTTAAAATCAAAGTCCAGGATGAGAGAAATTGTCATCCTTTGGAGTTTTTTTCACATCCGAAAAATTCTTTCCTTGTTATCACAGTGGGGAAAAATGCTTTCATGCAGATATACAAACATGTGAAAATACACTGATTACAGCTTTTGGTCTATCCATATAACCTTCAACACTTGTGGTAAAACTTTTAATAATTCAAACTAAAAGTGTGTTTACCCTATGTGGCTACCCCAGCAACTGCACTGACAACACAGTCCATCTGCTGTGATGAGGTTTGAGCTGCCCACATCTCCACGACCAGAGATGAGAAATGATGATATTAAAGAACGATGGAAATACTTAAACCTCACCATCAAAACCCATCAGTTGGGGCAAGATGCCAAAGCTGCCATCTCGTCCCAACCAAACTGCAGTTTTTCAACATTATGCGGTAACATCGCTCTGCCTTTGCTCCATGTTGTCAGTGTTGTCTTTTCATGTGATATCATTCCACCCACTAGGGGATCTGGGTAATTGTCTCCTGCTTCATTCACTGCGGTTTGAAAATAAGCCCCCTGTGTTTTACATAGTGAATGGTTCGGATTCTTTGAAGAAATCATGTGCACCCGTGATTTCTGAATGTGTCTGTTTTATTACATTCATTATGTCAAGGTCACACTTATTCACTTGTGAATAAATGCAGGCTAAACCAACTGAAACAATCTCTCAATTGTTTGAGGCCGAAATGATCCACACATTCTAACCAGTGTTATTTCTTTTTTTTTTTTTTTTCCTTTGTATAAAAATGAAATATGTTCACAGTAGGCCACAGCAGGCGATGGTCAGTAAGTAAAAGAAACTGGGATGTTTTAGTCTTAGAAAAACAAATTTATCACAGCATCCAATAAATGACATCAACGTAAAAAGTAAATTATTAACACATTTCAAATTACCAGATATTTGAGCTCAAGAGACAAAAATGTGGGAGTGCAAAAGGAAAAAAAGATGTTGCACACTCCTGAACTACTGTGGACAAAAACAGCTGACTGACCTCTCATATAACCCTGACCATCACCGTTCACTCATCCACTGATCTTAAATAAAAAACAAATGTCACATGTCGTCTGAATAAGTATAAAAACCCTGTTTTGTTCTTGTTTTCCTAACATTCCTCAACAAATGTCAAAACTTGAAGGAATAATTAGAAATAGATGGCTGTGTTTCCATAAATCTTCTAAGTGACAGAGCCTGGAAATATTTGCAAAATAGTGTGTTAAGTGTTTTGGAATGGTACAGAATGTCTATTGTTTTATAGCAAACCTCGATGGAGTGTAAATTTGACAGTGGAACATTATTTATTATGTGGTTCAGAAACATTGCAGGAACTCATGATGCCTATCAAGGTTTAAACTATTTGATTTCCAAACTTATCCTTTTAGATTTTGAGGTAACTGTTTGTGCAAGAATTAAATCTTTTTGGCATTGTGCATTACATAGTTTGTCCAAATGGTAAATATTGCACTTGGACTGGAGTCCTGGAGCTTTGATGTCCTTGGATAAGTCTGCAACCGAAAAACCTCAGAGTATCGCTTTGAGACACAGACTTGGTTCAAAACAAACCCTTCAGCTCCTAGACCTGGTATAGTTGTGAGTGAGGTTTGGCCCCAGGATACATTTTCAGAGATATGGTCAGATAGGTTAGCAAATGAAGAACTGTTCGATTCCAAGGTTCCATACGCCCAAAATGTGGTGGGATTTGTTAACAGCTATGAATCAAAAAATCCTCACTGGTCCACCAAGAGTGAGTTACATTGTGAGGCCGGAGATATCAACCCAGTATTCAAGCTCAGTCATTGCCTTTTTCTAATACGAACATTTAGCCTCTTTCACCTCTAAACTTTCAGAGACGATAACAGGAAGTGGCCATGAATCTTGGTCGACCTGTTAACTTCCTTTCAATTCATCATCTTCAGGACCTTTGTCAGACAAAAATTGGGTCCCAGAATAGGATAACAGAAGCATTAAAATACAATCAGACATCACAGGAACAGCAAAAACATGTAACAATAGGTCAAGTGTACTGTTATGTTTTTCTCCAAAGCAACTTTTATTGAAAAGTTTGAAGCTGGTAGCCGTTTATCCAAGTCTCCATACTGACAAATCATGGCATGTTTAGGTTCAACCGGCGGCTGTGTTGAAAGACAGCCTATGATGGGAGTTTCATCCCCAGCCAAACCCTCCTTTTGCCTCCCCCGAAGCAGCTACAAAAAAGGCCATGGTTAGACAGGGCTCTGAGGTTGAATGGCTGTTTGTCTTCGTATCAGCCTAAGGTCTGATGAGAATGAAGTATAGGGAAAGCCCACTGTGAAACAGACTATTCTCTTATGAGATGTTTAAGGATCTGATGTGTATGTGGTCTCCACGGTGGGAACGGTGTGAATGAGTGAATGTGACAGTGGGAAGAGAGG
>JAPTGW010151015.1:0-13871 GCA_029814545.1 Apogonichthyoides opercularis
TCTTTATATCTAACAAGAAATATGTGCGCAGTATTGAAATATGCACAAAATAAAAAAAATATCTGAAATGTATTTTTGTTTTTTTATTATGTTTACATATTTACTATATGTTCCACTTCGGCATATATTACAAGATTGAGAAATGCATGTGTAAGAAAACACAAGATCATTTAAGAAAACCTGAATCCACATGGACGTCACACTAAATACTGACTTTACATGCAGAAGCGGTTTAGTTCTTTTTTTTTTCATTTTGTGTGATTGTTTCAGTACTGTGCACATATTTTCAGCAAATTTCATGTTAGAAATAAAGACATACGCCTATTCCAGTAATCACTGTAGATTCCCAACCAAAATGTTAAAAACGGAACACTGTAGCTCACCGGTAAGAGTTTTCCAGGTCCAGTCTATGGGAGAAATTGTAACTTGTGCTCCTGAAAACTTGGAATATGCCTTAACAAGAAAAACAGTTCAATCAGGACAAATTATACAAAAAAGACAACAGCATCTGCATTCACCATCAAAATCTGTAGATGGATTAGTTCTCCCTCACTTCAGATCATAGATGTGAAGATCTGATTTAAGAAGCAATACTAATTTTACACTGCCTAAAAGCCAAAAAAAGATGTTCTTTCACTCATATCGGTTGTTTTTAAATCCCTAACTTAAATATAAAAAGAGTCTAGGGTTTAGATGGGAACATCTGTCATATTGAGAGAAAATGAGCCCAAGTGTCACCCTGTGGCAAGAGTGGCAACTGCATGAGAATTGACAGTAAGATAACATAATAAACATCCCGCAAAGAATTCCTCAAGCAAACTCTGACATTGTATTTATTACCACACCTGCTGCACCCACAGGTTAAAGCCTGTCCAATGAAACAAGAAGAAAAACTAAAACAATCAATAACGGACTCCAAACAAGCTGACCTTGAAGGAGTATGTTTGGTAGCTGGGACTATGACACACACCGACACACGGATTTAAGACCAAAATTTCAGGCAGCGATGCTCGGCAGACATGAAGCTGAATTATTTTACAGATAATGTTATTTTCTGTCATCGACGTCCTGTGCAAACAAACTGACTGCAGTGGGTCAGTTAGCATGAAGCTAACCAAAGATACGCAGAGAAACCGCAGAGCAAGAAACCTGTCGTCTAAAGAAAAAGAAGGACAGACTGTAAAGTCCGGGTTTTGTCGAACAGGAGAGAGTGTTACCAGAACTATGAGGGACTCTGTGTGGACAGAAGGCAGACCCCAGTCTCCTCCCCAGCATCTCAGCTCCATGTCGGCCGCCATGTTGGATTCAAGGAAGGGGCTGCTGACGTCATGACATACCTGTCATATCCACGACCAGGACTAGGATCAGGTTTAGACCTAGGTATGGACTAGAACCAGGACTAGAACTACAACCAGGAGCAGGACCAGGACAAGGACCAGGTCTAGAACTAGGACCAGGACTAGGACTAGAACTAGAACCAGGAGCGGGACCAGGTCTAGAACTAGAACTAGGAGTGGGAGCAGGACCAGACCAGGATTAAGACCAGGACCAGAGCCAAGACCAGGAATAGGACCAGGACTAAGCGCAGGACCTGGACCAGGACCAGAACTACAACCGGGACTAAGATGAGGACCAGGAGCAGGATTAGGACAAGGAGCAAGACCAGGACCAGGGCAAGGACTAAGACAAGAGCTAGGACAGGGGCTAGAACTAGAGCTAGAATCAGGGCCAGGACCAGAACTGTGACCATGGTCAGGAGCAAGAGCGGGACCAGGACAAGAGCCAGAACCAAGTAAATATAGCACACACTTCCACACAAGTGAAGGTTTTACAGTCAAAATTCAGCACAATGTACCTAAAGTATGAAAGGTAAAAGTAGTCACTGTGCAGTGATAACAGAATGTGCATGTATTTCCAGTATTATCTTGTCATACCTGAGAAAAACAGATTTAAAAAAAAATAGTTACTTCATTACAACACTGCAAACACAACAAAGCTGAAGGTGGCCTAGGACTTTTGCACAGTACTGCTCATTGTACTGCTGCAAATATTTTAGATGGAGCTCATGTAATTTGAACTTCTTTATATTCTGTAGGTGGTTTGATCTATGGCAATGCATGATATTCTATAATCTAATCATATGTTTGTTGTGTCTCTGTCCACTGAAAACCATGTATCTGTACATAAGTCATCTTCCCTTGAGCTCATAAAAATTATCTTGTCAATTTACAAAAAACTTCGCCATTTTATAGTTAGACATATTACTGAATAACAACATTTTCAGGTGACATATAAAACGGTAATGTGTTTTTGTGGTATTGTTTATGTTTTCAGCTGCAGAACCTTAACATCTGTTCAGGGGCTGATAGTCAGACGATCAAGGCTTCCAGGTGTTTGGTCCAGTTTAGACCAGACAGCCAGACACAGACGGATATGTGGTGATAATGCACTGAGGGATGGTAAATGTCTCCCTTTTGGCTTGGACAGCTGCACAAAACTGAAATGTACTCAAGACTTGAAGGAAAAGCTTTAAGACGACTACCAGACATCTAGCATGAAATGTTTCCAGGGTTAAAAACAATCCCAGGTCTGGCGTCCTCTCTTATTCACTTCCTGCATTCTGCAACAGATGACATTAAGAGAAGACCCACAAAGCCATGTTAGATTAAACAAGGTAAATTAAATTAAAACTGAATTAAAAACATCTGGGGGATTTGTTGTACATTCAGCCAGTAGATCAAATCTGTATCTACAACACAGGTTCCTGGTGTTTGTGAAAAACAGTGGCCAGCTGGAAACAGGTTTCCCTCTCCTGAGAGAGCGGATTTCAGACATTTTTAAGAGCTGGCTCACTGTACTGAGGCTGAGACTGTTTTATGCTATTATATGTGAAATTCCCAATAGGTAGTAAAAACTTTGGTTTATTTCTTAAAAGATGTACCTTGACAGTAAGTAAAATCAGGAATTAAATGAATCAAAATACTCATATAATATGCACAGTAAGTGTTTATGATGCTTCCATAAAATACAGTTGTACTCCAGCTTTGACTCAGAATATTCATCTTGTGATCGATTCATCATGTCATCAACCCACAGTAGCATGGGGACACTCCCCCAGACTACTGAATAGGACACTGTGCCACTTTCACAGCAGTAGCACACTAGGACACTCCCATTTGCTTTAAAAGCTGTGCTGTGGCCACAAATCCATCTTACCTCTGCTGGGATTTTGCTTCAGCATCTGGATGTTCAGTTCATCCATGATTTAACGGGACAGCCTTCATCTGTGTAACCCTATTGATCCACTGGAAAACTTGCTCTAACTTTCCGAACTCAGGAGCTGTATTTGAAGTGTGAGGCTGTGATGATGGGTGTGTGGGCCAGAGTGGCGGCTCTGTCTCTGGTCCTGCAACAGCTGGCGCTCACCGTCACAGCTCAGGGCGTTAGTAAGTACGAGCTCTTTAATATCAATGCATCTGGTAAATATTATATAGTGTGTTTCTGTGGTGTAGTGCTTTCCTGTACTTTATCACTGTCACTAATAAATGCATCAGTTTCAGTTTACATTTTCCATGTATTTATGTCTACCTGTGTGTTATCTAGTCTTAAAACTTATAATCAGCAGCAAACCACAAATAACAATGGTAATTGTGTTCATTTAATTGGCATTAAGGTATGTTTTTGTGGCTTGTAGAGAAGTACAATTTGACCTACATTATGTCAGATGCTACAACAACATAAACTGTCATTTGAGACAGTGCTTGTGCAGAGCCTTCATTTGGCTGGAATATACACACAAATGTTTCCTTTTAAATACCAGTCACTTTGTGTTATTGTTGAATTTGGCTAACAGCATTGTGCATATGTCACTGTATGTATATGCGTGCCACATTTGTGCACACAGCATGAGGTAGCGAGGTTGTTCCAATGGAAAGAGTTCACTAGTCTTTCCTGAAACTACAGTCCATCACTCTATAAACACAGCAGGACACACAAGTAACCGTACGCTTCCACACAGTCATACAGGTGTGCACAGACACACACACATTCTCACACATAATAAAATTCCATGGTGCTCTGACTCAGCAGTAGCACTCGAAAGTGTTCTCAGTTGGTTCCACTGGACATTTTTAAAACTTGCACTCACCACTAATTGACAATTACTGCTACATTTACCCCTGTTCAACAATAAAAAGTACTCTCTTTGCATGCATTGTCTTGATTTTCTCTTGAGTTGAATGTGACCCATTTTAACAGTCCTCTCCTCTGTTAGTCTATGACCTGCTGCTGTCTCCAGACTGCCTGCCAGATCTGCTTCAAGGAGGCCTGAAGAACAAAGGGAGAGATGAGGCGTTCCTGCTCGCATCGTTTATCCTACAAAACAAAGCTCCCACGTCTCTCTTTAGTATCATCAACCCCAAAGACAACTCCAAGTACCTGGAGCTGAGCGTGCAGGCCAAGCTAAGCAAGAGTGAATTATTACACAGAAACATTCCATAACCTGTGGCAACTACAGTAATGAAACCCTTCATAGAATGTTTTCCTGTATCTTTTTATTTATGCTTCTTTCCATTTTTAGTGACTCTACGATACCAGAAGCCTGATGGCAGATTTGGTACGACCAGTTTTAACCATCCATCCCTGGCCGACGGCAGAGACCACGATGTGATACTTCATGCCAGTGGTCTACAGCGTGGCCCCCCACGCCTACACATCTATGTAGACTGCAGACTGGTGCACACTTTGGACGATCTACCGGCTGCTTTTGGGTCATTACCATCTGGTCCCAACAGGGTGGCACTTAGGACCTTGCAGACAAGTGGACAGGTGACTGAGAACTGTATGAGTGAAACAAAACACCACAGACTTATAATATCTGTATGTATGCATTATTTTATTCCTTTTCTGTTTGTGTTAGGATGAGCTAAGAGACTTGAAGCTGGTGATAGAGGACACTATAGACAATGTGGCCACTCTGCATGACTGCAATACTGATCAGGGTGAAGCTGTGCAGTTGCTGGGTGAGAGCATTTAACAAGCATGACTGAAATGTATTTACAACTATACTATTATACTGTCTCTATGAAATAAATCAGTGCCACAAGCATATAACTCCTACAGACTGTTGTCAGTTGTTTGTTGCTGTAAACATATTTTGTAAATCATCTCAGGTATCCAGGAAGCCAGGACGGTACATGACCAGGCCACGATGCTGGAGCTAAAGAAGATGCTGTCAGAGATGAAAGAGCTCCTCAACCAGCAGGTATGGTCTGTTATAGACAGCGAACACCAACAAAGATTATATTTGTGATGTTTATAAACTAGTTTAAAGATGACACAAAATACAACAGATAAAGGCAAAGAAAATGTTCTGTCCCTAATTTAAGGATAACTGTGGCTAATAATAAATGTGGAAACCTCTTCTGTGATTGTTGTTGAGAGTCACTTTACCTAATTTAATAATGGAAAACTGTAGGATAATTTATAACTATCTGGAATTTCCTTTTTTTAAGGGGTGAAATTGAAAATGCAGGGACTGGTTTTGTAATAAAATCAGCAGATCACTGTAGAAGAAGGAGAATGCAGACTATGAGGACTTGATGCTTTTCTGGACCTCTTATATTTCAAGGCTTTTACTCAGCTACACAGTAGAACAAAAAAAAATGGCATTCCCTTTAGCAGCACACAGAGGTAGATGATTTCCTATGATCAGTGAAAGCAGGAGATTTGTAGGGAGATAAGGCATCAAAAAGAAGAGCCTGAAGCGATAAAGTGCTCATATAAACATCTGAGTGCATTGGACTCATAAAACAGAATGACGGGTCACATACGGAAACAGTTCACCCACTTTAGCATAAACGTTTTTATCCCCAGACTTTCAACAGCTATAGAAAGATTAAATTCTGATCTTGGCTAACACATTTTTATCAGTCTGTCTCTGTGTGGTTCAGATAAAGGAGACTTCTTTTCTGAGGAACACCATCGCTGAGTGTCTTGCCTGTGGTAAGCTGCACACACACTCTCATTCATTCAGAAAGTGCTCATAACATTTAAACAATTTGCTTTGTGTCTGTCACTACCTGCTCAGGTCTCGGAGGCACTCCAACCAACACTAATCCAAGTCCAGATCCAGGTCCAGGTCCAGTTCCAGGTCCAGGTCCAAAACATTTGCCACCTCAGCCTCTGTCTCAGTGCCGACCTGGGACCTGTTTCAGACAGGACATGTGCATGCGTACAGAATCAGGTGGTTTCCAGTGTGCCCCCTGTCCTGACGGCTACACTGGAGACGGAGTCTACTGTGACGACGTAGACGAGGTATGAGTCCATGTTTTTTGGACTGTGATGATGCTTCGGGTGGCTTTTTACAATGTGCGTAAATGGCACAAATTACATACAACCTGATCATTTCACTTCCTGTTTCAGTCACTTCCATATATCAGATACAGGTTTGAATTTGGCTGTTTGCTCATTCTGAACAGTCCATTGTGAATTCACACAACTTTATTCTGGACGTGTCACAGTTCTATGGTGGCATGTGTCATTTGGATTTAGATTTAGATTAGACTTTATTGATCCTACAACAGAGAAATTCACTGGTCAAGGTACTGTAGCAACAGAATGAAGTGTGAGAAATAATGTGCATGCATAAAGATAGTGCAAAAGACAAACAATGTAAAAATATAATAATGATAATAGTAAGTAATAAAACTTTATATTTGTAAATATTTACATAACAGTAGACAGAAGATGTCTTTGTCTTCATCCTCATCTCTGTCATTAACTGTTCACATATTTGCTGACTTTTACTGCACATCAACTTATCAAACCATAGACTTGCACTTCAGTGGCTTCTATGTTTACTTTAAAAAGATGGTGTGCTGCATGTGACATCTTTGTTATTGTTCTTTTGTGCATGCAGATTGGTTCAGGACCATGACCATTTCACCAAAATAAGCACCAATACTGACACAGTGAATGCAGCCTTCATACGCTTATGTTTGTTCGACTCTATGTGTAGTGACTGTGACACAGGAGCGCCAATTAATGATGACTTTCCTCTGTTTTCTTTATGTTTTCAGTGCAAGTTTAACCCATGCTTCCCTGGTGTGCAGTGCGTGAACACTGCTCCTGGTTTTCACTGTGGGAAATGCCCTCTGGGATACACTGGGCCAGAAATAAATGGAGTGGGAGTATCTTATGCTAAGTCACACAAACAGGTACATTAAGAGGAGGACTGTTTATGTTCTTTAACAAATCATTTCAAGTGGAGAAGAAGCTGCATTGACAGTAAATAAATCTATTTCCCAGGTGTGTGATGACATAGATGAGTGTCTTGGCCCACCTGAAAATGGAGGCTGTGTTCCCAACTCTCACTGCTACAACACTATAGTAAGACCACTGACACTGGGGCGCTTATTGTCTTACAGCAGAGGGTAACAGGTTTTGATCCTGGATCCTTTCTTGTACTGCACTCTTCAGGGCTCCTTCCGTTGTGGAGACTGTAAGACTGGCTTCACAGGTGACCAGGTGAGAGGCTGTCGTGGCACCAGGCTTTGCCCCAACGGTCAACCCAACCCCTGTGACCCCAATGGCGACTGTGTTGTGGAGAGAGACGGCAGCATTAGCTGTGTGGTAAGAATTTCCACCTGAAAATATTCACATATTGAAGCAGATATGTCTGTATTGTAAACAGGGGCACTGCAAGAGGGAGAAATGTGATGACTGTTTTAAGGGCCTGTGACTGACAGGGACCCGAGATGATAGTAGAACGTTGTAGATTTTTTAAATGGCATTAGCCCATCAGCACAAAAGAATGTTTGCCTCAAGTCACTAATAAGCACATTTGTTCTTTGCATGAGTTTTGTTGTTGTTTGTGTCAGGCTTTGACCCACACCTTCACCCTTCTTATTTCAAGATATGGTTTGGTTCAGGTGCCAAAACTCCTTGTTGATGCTAGTAAATATCCTTCCATTCATTTTATTTCTAGTTGTATATCATAAGGATTTGATAACTAATATTGTTATCATTAAGACATATTATTAAAATGTAAAAGACAGCTTGAACCTTTCTAATCAGTCTTGCACAAAACTGTAAAAAAATTATCGTTAGCAGTATTTTAATCCATGCCCACACAGTGTTATATTTTTAGGGTTTGCATGATTTGCAGTATTGAAGTGGTGGGACCTTAAGTGGTATTTTTTTAATGGAGACCCAAATCCTTAGGCGGCACCCCTGATTGTAAATGTCCTGTTCTTTTATGGGTGTTTTTAGTGTGGCGTTGGATATGCAGGCAATGGATACGTGTGTGGAAAGGACACTGACATTGATGCGTATCCTGACATTACGCTGCAGTGCAGGGACAACAAGTGCAATCAGGTATTTATTTCTACATTTCTTCCCTCTCTTTTGTTTATTTCTCTTCTATTATAAAACAAACCTATTTATTTTCTTGTTTTGTTTCTAGGACAATTGTATATTTGTGCCTAACTCTGGCCAAGAGGATGCAGACAGAGACGGTATGGGAGACGCCTGTGATGATGATGCAGACAGTGACGGCATTATGAACATAGATGTATGTAACCTACTCCATCATGAAACTGAACCTGTAGGGGTCTCTCTCCATCACTATGAACTGTATTTACTAAGACCATACACTAGGCAGTGAACTCCATCTGTATGTACCAGGATAACTGCTGGCTCGTTCCCAATGTGGACCAGAGGAACAGTGACAAGGATCTCCATGGCGACGCTTGTGACAACTGCAGGACTGTAGATAATCCAACACAGAGGGATACAGATCAGGACGGGTTGGGAGATGAATGTGATGATGACATGGATGGGGATGGTGAGTGTGAAGAGTAAATTAATTAGGTCAGTTCATCATCGCCAGAGTGCAGGTATTTGAGCAAACTGCAATTACGTTTCTTCATCATCATGATAACTCTACAAAAACATCTGGAGGAAGCAAAAATAAATGTTCAATTTTATTTCTCCAGTTTCCACCGTTTGAAGTTTGACTGTAACATTTATAATAGTATCATGTTGATTCCTATTCTGCTGCTGTGGTCTCACGGTGACAGACTGAATTAAAGCCGCCAGTTATTTATGTCAAGGCCTGACTTCAGTTATTGGGATTGTCAGCATTTTCTTGATATAGTTCAGTAATCTGCTTTGTATATTTAAGTTACTATTCACTGAATACAGTGTTTTCCCGGTCCAGTTCTTCCTTTACAAAGCCTAAATAAAACAGATCTAATTTTTTATTTTTCTGTACCATGTTCAGTGCCGATAATTAACTTTTTTCTTCTTCAGTTCTCCATAAGGTGTAATTATAGTATCATTATGCATGTGCTGTAGTAGTAGGATTAAATTAACATAAAAAGCAATTAAATTGTCAATTAAAATATAATATAATATTTATTAACTATACAGTATTATAATTGTATAGATTTGTTATGGTGATATGTAGTTGGGGTTTTAATTTAATGGACAAAGAATGGTTAATACTGTGGGAGGTCTAATAATAGTACAATTACTGCTTTTATTACATCAGTACAGGTTATACTTTAGGAACATTGTGAAACCAAATGGCTGATAATCACTTTAAAGACTACTGTGTATTTTAGGGTTTCCAAACCACAGACTGTCTAGACTCATCTGTCTAGACATGTTTTTTTCTCCAAACTGGCAAGGCTTAATCTGCTCAAAACATCCTTTTCATGCTTGTTCCCAAATCACATCCTCTCCTGGTTAGATCACTGGCTTTTTCTTAATTATCATTAAAAAAAGAAAAAAAAAACTTTAAAACCCAGGTATAAAAGAGTGTTATATGTTAAAACCGTTCCAAATGTAGTCGTAAGCGTTGCTCCACAAACTGTTCTCACATTTTTAAATGCCATTTAAATGCCACCGCGTACTCTTTAAGAACGGGTCTCATTTGTTCCACGTTTTACTCTGAGTTTTACGTCTACCCACATATTTACTTTTGCATGCTTGCACATGTTGCATGTTTGGTTCCTCTTGTTCAGTCATTTTGTCAGAGCTCCAACCTCTTGATCATTTGGTTATGTCTTTAGCTCTGGCCCTGGATTGCTTAGTTCTTTGTCATGTCTGTCTCCTGTCTAAAAGGCATTTTTTTCCATGGTAATGCTTTGCCAGGCGCTCAAGGCCAGTGGAAAATATTTCACCTTCGTCTAAAACAAACACTGCCATCTGGTGATGCATTTGATAGACTGTGTCTGCAGCTGCGGTGTTTCATGCTTTTGAATTATCCTGTCAGATGTCAGAGTTTTTAGACATGAAGTAGGAAATAAAGAATAAAACATCCATGTTTTCAGGCTTGAAAAATATCCTTGACAACTGCCCGCGAGTCCCCAACCCTGACCAGAGTGACAGAGACAACGATGGGGTGGGAGACGCCTGCGACAGCTGTCCTGATATGGTCAACCCAAACCAGGTAACTACAACACCAAACAACCCAAACTATCTAATCTAGAGCCTCGTCTTTGGCCAACAGGGTTTGTTTCTTCTACCTGCAGTCTGACTCAGATGACGACCTCGTAGGAGACACTTGTGATGACAACATAGACAGGTACAGTTCACTGTTAGGACATGTTCGATGTTACACTCTTGTGATAAATGTTTCAGCTACACTCCTTCTCTGTCTTAGTGACGGTGACGGCCACCAGAACACAAAAGACAACTGTCCCACAGTCATCAACTCTGCTCAGCTGGACACTGACAAAGATGGACTGGTTTTAATCTATTTCTTTCTTCACTGCCATTTATACTAATTTAACTAAAACATTGACAACGCAGTGATTAACCTGCTCTGAATGCCCCACTTTATCACTTTCTAGGGAGATGAATGTGACGATGATGATGACAATGACGGCATTGTGGATGAAGATGACAACTGCAGATTAGTTCCCAATACGGATCAAAAAGACACAGATAGTTAGTATCACTCTATTTTTCTACCTGTGTGTGTATTCACTGGTGTGTATGCAATACTTTGATGTTTCATGTTTTTCTGACCATTTTTTCGTTTTAATTATTACACACCATTATAACTCAGTTCATAGCAGACCTGATCTACATCATGTGAAGAGCAAATTTGTGCGTAAATGAACATCACTAACCATTTTTATTGCATGTCATCATCACCTTACAATATTATATTTTACCTCCAAAGACCTAAACAGCCATCAGTGACCAAAAGCATCTACTGATCTGTTGAATAACTTCTGAACCACTAATCTTATCAACATATTTCATAATTCAGGAAAAATGCAGCTTTTCAGCTTTTAAATTGTATAAATGGGAGCAGTAGTAGATGCTTGTGTTTACATGCAGTTAGTGATATACTGAAAAAAAGTCACCTTTTCCTCATTTTTTTCCTATTGTGATCTCACATTCTTTGAATTTACTCAGATCTACATTTCTGATCAGGAAATTAGTAAAAACAAATCACCTGATTTTCACTGAAAAATGACAGAGAGATATGGAGAAACATGGAGAGATATGACACTAGCAACAATACTTAGTTATATATTTTTTTTCTTATAGTCTCTCCATTAAAATATAATATGTTATTATGGAGAGTTGCATCCAAATTTGTTGTGTGCAATAAAATAATTCGATTCAATTCAAATATTTATTACCAGTAAATAAAAAAATGAGATCAAATAAATGCATAACAGCATTGCTTTAATTTTTTCTGATCAGTAAAACAATATATACATTCTAAATACATAAATGAGAACAATAAATTCACTTTGGCAGAATTAACTGTTATTGTCTTTCTCACATCAGTCAGTAAACAGAATGTTGATTCAGTGTTAAAACAACATGCTTCTTTTGGTCACATAAGTGAAAGCAACATAAGTGAAATGAAATGTTTGGGAGCAGATTCATTCATGTACCGCTGTATGTGCGTCTGCGTTTCAGATGATGGAGTTGGAGACGCTTGTGAAGGAGACTTTGACAAAGATAATGTCATCGACATAATCGACCACTGTCCAGAGAACGCTGAAATCACCCTGACGGACTTCAGAGCCTATCAGACTGTAGTGCTCGACCCAGAAGGGGACTCTCAGATCGACCCTAACTGGGTGGTCCTCAACCAGGTGACCAATATACAAAGCTGTGTTTTCTTTGATACCTATGATTTGTGGTATCATCATCACTAATGTGCCCCAGTAATGTAGCATAGATACTTTCTCTGTCCTGATAGGGCATGGAGATAGTTCAGACCATGAACTCTGACCCTGGCCTCGCTGTGGGTAAATATCAAATACATTCATACTTCAAATCCTTATCTGTAGAGGTGGACACAGTGGATTCAGATCCTGTACATGAGCAAAAAAGTCTGATAAAATACTGTGAAAGAACTTTACTACAAGTGTTCCCAACTGTACTGACATAAAATATCTGAAATATGAAAAGTAAAAGTAATCATAATGAAGGAAAATGGTCAGTGTTTAATATCATGCCTGATGTTTTTGGATTCATTTTACTGTTGAGGTTGTTTTATGTTGAGCTCACCGTTACTACTTTATGTACTATCTACACTTAAATCTGTAAGATGATTATAAGTTTGTAGCATCACTTCTAGGACCTTGTGTCTCTCAAAAGTCAACTTTTCATGAAGTCGGAAAAACAGGTTCATTTTCAGATTTTCCATTGTTTTCTTAATATTTTTTTCTTAATAGTTGTGATATTTTATATCTCATCTAACATTATAACATCAGAATATGGAGATGGAATTTGTCCTATTATCTATAACTCTAGCTTGTTTACAGATTCAGTGTGCACTATCACATAAATGAGTAAATAAAATGAAAATAAAAGGTGAATTTCCTCAATCTATGAATTTTCACAGATATTCAAAATCAATTGGAAAAACATTTGGAAAAGTGGAGCAAGAGAGGCTGAAAAATTAAGAAACTAAAGCTGTTAGACAAACGCAGTGGAGTAAAAAAGTATAATATTGGCTCATGAATGTAATGGAGTACAAGTATTAAATTGTCAAGTAAAGCACAGGTTCCATCTGCGATATCATTACAAATGTCACTCCATCTCATGGTTCTTGTGTGTTCTTTTATTTGTAGGTTATACAGCGTTCAGTGGGGTCGACTTCGAGGGAACATTCCATGTGAACACAGCCACAGATGATGACTACGCTGGCTTCATCTTTGGTTACCAGGACTCCTCCTCCTTCTATGTAGTGATGTGGAAGCAGACGGAGCAAACCTACTGGCAGGCTGCACCTTTCAGAGCTGTCGCTGAGCCGGGAATACAGCTGAAGGTGTGTTTGAAATGTGTGTTTTCTTCTCAGAATAGAAGGTCATGTCACTACTTGCCATCACTTTGAACTGTTACTTTTGTTTAACACCAGGCAGTGAAGTCTAAGACGGGCCCTGGTGAACATCTGAGGAACTCCCTCTGGCACACGGGACACACCGATGATCAGGTTCGACTCCTGTGGAAGGACCCCAGGAACGTCGGCTGGAAGGATAAGGTTTCCTACCGCTGGTTCCTCCAGCACAGACCACAGGTTGGATACATAAGGTAAACATAAACATACACCAACACTCTAAGGCAGGGGTCATAAACATATGGACAGGGGGCCAAAGCTGGCCTGCCAAAGGCTCCAATCTGGCCCGCAGGATGAATGACTCAAACTGGCTCATTTTAGACCAATTTGATCTTAAGTGGGTATGGCAAATAATAGCATAATAACCTATAAATAATAAGAACTCCTACTAAATGTTTTGTGCTTTTGCAGATAAGTTTAGGCATAATATTGTTAAAAGTGAACTTGTTTTTCTGTAGAAATTTCAGGTTGTTCAGGATATTCACATTTTTGT
>JAPTGW010152549.1:0-13850 GCA_029814545.1 Apogonichthyoides opercularis
AATGCAACTACTTAAATATGTCTTCCAATGCAGCACAAGATATTACAAGAGACTCTCAGGTAATTCCTATATATGAAGGATCATTTTCTAAACTTACTTTAAAGATATAAAGTCCCAAGAATCTCAAATCCATTGTTTTTTCTTTTTTTCCCCACAGTTGGTTGTATCATATCGTGAAGAAAGCGATTGTGAGATGTCAACTCACCTGCTCTCTGATCAGGATGATGGTAAAAGTTAAATACTCATCTTTTATGACAATCGTAATGCAACTAAATGTTTAATTGAACACAAAAAGCACAGACTCAAACCTTGGGTTACTATGAACACAATCCACCATTTATGAAGGATTACTCCTTGTAGTTCACCCAGTAATAGAACATTTATCATAATTATTCATTGTTAACACTAAATCCTATATTTTCCTCCCATTTCTACCCTGCAGCTCTGTCTAAAAGTGAAAGCTCTGAGACGACACGGAGTTTATTAGATATGAGTCATTTCATTTCTGAAATGGAGCTCCAGCCTGAGGATGAGGATGATGAACAAGAAATGTCTCTGAGAAGTCAAGGCAGCTGTTTAGCTGATCTCTACCCCAACATGATCAACCAGATAGGGAGAGCCTGGCGCCGCCAGCATGTCTCTGAGGCTGCCGACTCTGTGCTGAGGAGGTATCGCAAATGGCGATACCTGTCAAACAAGAGCAACCTAAGTACGGTCTCTAACACAACACTGAGAAAGACCAGCAGCAACTCAAACAAGACCAAGCCAAAGACCCAGATCAACAAGACCATTGATAGCCCTTTGAAGAAGCACTTTTTGGGAAATAAAGGTGCTGAAGCTGCTCCTTTGTCTCCTTTACAAATTGAAAATTATGTGAAGGACCGTCAGGCACACCACCACTCGCCTGGGAAGGGGATTGGCTTGCAGAGAAGAGAGCAGCATTCACCTGTCCTTGTAATAGACTTGTCTTCTTGTGACTTTGAAAAGAATTTGCTTAAAAGCACCTCCACAGTATCTCACCCATCTCCACAGAAATCCCAGCCCTCTGCCTACACTGTCAGTCCCTCACGGCCTTGTTATCCCACTGCAAAAGCTCAGGATATCTCTTTTCGGTTTAAGGGGTCTTCTCTCTCCCCACTCGTTATGCCAACTGCTGGTTGCTCCCTGTACAGATCAGAAAGCCCAGCTTCAAAAGAAAAACCTGATATCTATGGCTCTCCAGTCAGGCAAAGTCCTTTCAAAGCAAGGTTGATGAGCAGGGCAGGCCTTGGTGGAATTCCTCATGCGTTTTCTCTTAGCCCAAAGTCATACTCACAAAGTTACTCTCGAGAGCTAAAGAGACCGAGATTAGCATCCACTTCTCTGTCCTCCCCACCTCAAATATCTTCTACACCACGGAGGATACTCCACTATCAGGACTCCCGCCCTTTCGTCCAGTCTCAGGTTCACACACCTCTGTCACCTGTAGCAGTGGGGCATCACAGGTTCCGACGACACTTTTCCTTTGACTCCTCCTGCTTGCCATCCAACCGTGTCTCATACACTGCAAAGGAGCTGGACGATGACTTCACAAAAGTCTATCACAAGTTTGTCTGCCAGAGCAAGTCCCCATTCTTGAACTGCCGTCCTTGTCGTGTGTGTAAAAAGAGTTCAGAGGCCAGCAGAGGTCACTCTTCCTCAACTTTGGCAGCCCTCGCGCTGTCACCCTATTGCTCCCCTCTGAGGAAACGCCACAGGGAGGTGAAGTAGAATGATCATCTCCAGTACAAGTCCTCCAGGGAACAGTACTGCACATACTTCCCAGGCTCCAAGCGCTACTTTGGAGAGATGCTAACATGCCGCTTCCCTCCATCAGAACTGGAGGTGTCTCATGGTAACAGTCATACAGCTTCAGTAAATACACCAGTGTTGCAAAACTCAGCACCCAGAAGATCAGAAGGCCGAGTCGAGGCCGGTCTACATGCAGACATAATTTTCTAATAAGCTTCATCTGTGTTGAACAATTTGCTGAGATTGTTTGTTTGTTTGTATAATTCACATACCTTCAAGTCTTGAATCCTGTTGCCTCTGATTCTTTAAATCTTTATTGGGGAAAGGCTTTGCAGGTAACATGTTCTTCTGTATATTTGTTTGGTCTTCTCACCTTGGTTCAAGTGCTTTTTAAAATTTACATTTCTCTCCAGCTGGCACAATATTGAGGGAATTTGCTAGCTTGGCATGTTTACTCAACATGAACTAAAACTGTTGTGGGACATTTGGATGCAATGTGATGTTTTTGGTGTGGTAGTGATAACAGTTACCATGCTGAGCTAAGGACATTGTTAAAGAACTTTAATGAGGATACATGTTAACAGTTCAACCAAAGATGTGGTTATTCCATACTTTCTAAGCATGTTAGTATTGTCACTAGGTTGCCAATGTGTTTTCCATCATTTGAGGGTTTTTTGTTTTTTACGTGTTCAATCCATTTTATTTAATATGCAACAGAACACCACAGCATAAGACACTGTTTTTAATTCCTATAATGTTTTATTAAAAATAAAGTTTGTTAAACTCAACTGTGCTGTATTTAAGATTTGTTAAAATCTAGGAGTAAACAGAAGACGAGACAATTTTGCCATTCTATTTTATTACATGTTTTAAATTCCAGTATATTCCATATATAATGCTCATAGTTAAGGAAACAAAATATTCAACAGACTCAGCCAGAGGAAAAAAGTAGTTAATTTTAGGCATATGTAGAAAAGTACAGAAAAATAAAGAATTTTACTTTTTGGTCCAGGTTTGTGCGATATATTTATATATTTTTTTTCCTGACGGCAAATTCTACCTACTGCTTTCATTAAGGACTGGAATAGCAACATGTTCATCTAGTTTCTGAAAGCTCATGTACAAGATAACCTTTAAAAGGAATGTAACAAAAAAAAGACTAGTGTAAGTCAAATGTACCTATAAGTGACATCAAGATGTAATGTGACATGGTAGGAAGTTCACAGTTCAGCCATTGGAGGTCAGCAAAAGGAACATTTTCAACTGCTCTTTGAGGATCTCAAGAGAACAATAATCTGGAGATAAAACATGCAGACGTTTTATGTACTTAGTGTGTCAGAGAGCAGTGTCGAGTTGGCAGCCCCACTCCCCAAACATTCCATTAGCAGGTACCATACAGCAGTTTGTAATCCTCCAGACTTGCAGCTGTAAATTTTTTAATGGTTGGTGCAACTACCACTCCAGCTCCACTGGGTATTTCCCTGTCAGACAGGCAGTGCAGTGGCCCACTCTGCTGCTGGACTTGTTACTGTTGTTGATCATGTTCTCTTTCTCCTGAAGGGAAGCAATTCCCCCCTGAACAGCAGCTACCAGGCCCTCCACAGTCAAGTACTGCACACTGTCTGCACCTGTATCAGAGTTTAAGGGTTATGGAATGCACACTCATCACTACTAATCACTTAACAGATGATGGTACCAGCTAAAAAGAATGACATGTTTAGTACTTACCAATGTATCCAGCAATATCCTGAAACTCTGGCTTATTGGCGATGAGCTCTTCCTTGGTAGGAATATTAATTCCCATGTAGCAAGGAAACCTAATCGGAGGAGAAGCCACTCTGATGTGGACCTGCCAATGAGGACATCATACAGCTCAGCATGTGACGCTTTGCTCTGGTTCACACAAATATACTCTGTAGAAAATGAAAGGACCGGCCAAAATATTCTGAGGCGAACCCCAGTAGCATCCAAAAGTTATGGGGCAGATGGACACAGACAAGCCATTAAACAAAACAATTTAATGTAAGTGAAAGCTGTGACTGAAGATTTAGTCTGTGTGATGTCTGAACTCTTCCTAACTTTTGTTGCTGTGGTGAAAAAAAAACATTGAAACTGTCATGATTTTGTGAACAACATCACGATGTGAAAATTAAATGTGAGAAGAAAGTGCTTGCACCTATAAATAGTAAACCCAGTGGCCTCTTAATTGTTTCCAGAGCTGTACGTGCAGCTTCTAGTGGCAGCGTATAACAGTTCATCTGAAACTCTTCTGCTGTTGAGCTTTAAAACGGAAACTGAAAAGTGTTCTGTCCAAAGACAGAGACCACAAACTGATATTAAAAATTACTTACAATATTTTCACTAAATGTCACTAATAGATACAAGAAACACTTCGTCTCATCAAAACATCGCGAGGCTACACATGAACGGCTGCTATCCTGCCTTGAAGGTTTTGTGTTAAAATACATGTATGGGAAACAGCAAATTTCTATGCTATATGCAGCACTTGTCTCGCACGACAAGGAATCTAGTCATGATAGGAGGGCATGGAGTTTAGATATTAAGGAAGATAATGGAAAAGATGAGTGGGCAACAGCTTATTTAAAAGCTCAATCACAAACGATTAATAGTGGAATGAAACTACTGCAACATAAATGGCTAATAAGGACATACATAACCCCTGAGAAACTCAATACATGGTCCCCTGACATTCCAGATACATGTGTCAAATGTTTGACTGAGAAATGTACTTTAATTCATTGTATATGGGAAAGTCCTAAGCCTGTAGCTTTTTGGAAAATGGTTGTCTACACTGTAAGTAAAATCACAAGTATCCATGTACCCTGGTTAGCAAAACTTTGTATTTTATGGATATATCCAGACAACTTTTTTGTCAACTGTAAGTGTAAGAATCTGATCAACTTTGGCCTCCTGCAGGCAAGAAGGATGATTGCTCTAGCTTGGAAAGACATTGAAGTATCCTCTACACAGTGTGTGTCACATTAGATAAGTTAACCTACGGTATGTAATCAGGGGTAAAGCGCAAGAATTTAAAGAGGTGTGGACACCCTTAATGGACTTTGTCAAGCAACAATAGATTATACTCATCTGTAAGGCTATTGAGTGGGACAGCTTCGTTTTTTTTTTTTTTTGCCTTTTCCTTTGTGCGTGCCATTATTATTATTATTATTATTATTATTATTATTATTATTATTATTATAATAATTCTTATTTTTTTGGTAATTATTTTTATTTTATTTTTCACTTAGGTTTCTTTTGTGGGTGTGTGCAGTGAGGATAGCTTGCCTTTTATTGTGCAATTGGTGTGGTATGTGTTGATGTGTTATGTATGCTTCTCTATTGGAAAGAAAAAAGAAACATCACTAATAGATAAATAGGTTTTGCAGCAGAAAATCACAAACTAACCTCTGTTGCACCAGCTTCCTTTAGTAGTTTTATAATAGGGGAGATTGTGTTCCCTCTGACAATGGAGTCGTCGATTAGTACCACTCGTTTCCCGGCAAAGTTGTCCGTCAGTGCCCCAAACTTCTTGGCAACTCCTAGCTGTCTCAGACGGGTATTTGGTTGAATAAATGTTCTCCCAACATAGCGGTTTTTGCACAAAACCTCTATGTATGGCAACCCAGACTATAAAAGGAGAACAAAAGGAGGGTTTAAGAACAGTCCATCAGGAGATGTTTCATTATTTTCAGAGTTCGAGTAAACAGCTTGAACACAGACCTGCTGAGCGTAGCCGAGGGCAGCAGGGGTTGCAGATTCTGGCACAGTGCTGACTACATCTGCATCTGTCGGGGCCTCGATGGCTAACTGCTGACCACAGCGCTGTCTGACGGTATAGACCATCTGCCCTGTAGTACAGTGGCATCAAATACACCTTCACTTCAAATGTCCAAAGCATTTCCTTTACCATGAACAGAATTAATAGGAGGCACATTTCATAGTAATGATTCTTACCCTCAAAAATAGAGTCTGGTCTGGCAAAGTAAACATATTCAAATATGCAGAAGGCAGGGAGGTCTCCTTCAGGACGAGGGACAATGCTCAGAGACTTGACTCCGTGTTTTGATATTTGGACAATCTCTCCCGGTAGAATTTCTCTGTAATACCTGGTCATCAGTTCACAAAGGACAAACCCATAGTCATGACCCAGAACCCAGCAGGCTGCTCAGACAGTGTAAATGATGTTGCACTGGTCATAAAAACATACTTGGCACCAATAGACTGAAAACTGCATGACTCTGATGACACCACCCAGCCCTCGGTGTCCTCCTCTCCAGCACCTGATGAACAAAATAAGTTAATCCTCCACTCATTTACAGCACTGACCACTGACGAAACCAAAGGCACATTTGTAAGAAAAGCCAACACTCCAGACTACTGATAACCTCATTGGACACCTCTTCTTTATCAGTGACAGAGGTTAGGGCCATGTAAGTACAAATATATCAGCTCATGTAGAATCTGTGCTGTCACAGAAGACAATAAACTCCTTATACCTGAACTGTGCAGTTTAGAGATGGGAACAAGGCGTCCAAGGCAGAGAGGCCGGTTTCCATAAGGGTCACGCACAGCATAGATGACATCTTTAAACATCACCAACAGTGAATATGATGTGGGGGTCTCAGTCATCAGATTTTTAATTCTGTAACATATAAAGAAAAATATTTAAACACATTTTTAAAAATACCCTACATTATATTACATGTTAAATCACATTACACTGACCTGGCAACCCAGTCTGGTACGCCCAGTTCTTCCATGGGAGGGGTCAGCGCCAGCAGCTGGGTGATCAGTTCACTGTCTGAGCTGGTGGAGAGGCCGACACCATGACGCATTACCTGCAGGAAAGATTTACAACTATGACATTTACAATGAGTGACTCACTGGGCCTGTGGAATTTATAGTTTTAAATAAACAAACAGAATACATATCGGCCAAACATACTACAAAATATATTTCTATAATATAGCATACTGTACACGCAAACATGTAAGCTATGGTTATTCCTCAACATGTACACTGCACAGTGCAAAAAAATGTACTTGATGGAAAAATATATCACAAGTTTAGAGCTGAAGTTGAGTACTGTATCTTGTATCTTGAGTTGTTCATTAAAAATATTTCATGTTCTTGTAGTCTGTCTTTTTGCCATGACTGTTTCATAAAATGTAGTCTTCATTAAGGAATCAAACAAAAGGGCTCTTCCACATTTGGAGGATTTATCTGTCTATCCCCTCTTCAGTTTATGTCATAGAGAAGACAGGACTGTGACAATGACCATATTAATAGCTCTTCTGCAGACACTGTTCATGATGTGTGGTAAATTGACAAATTGACACCTTTGGCTCACCTTTTTGCGCAGGGCTTGGGCATTAACCAGTTCCCCATTGTGTGCCACTGCAATCTTGCCATGCAGTGTATCCACCACAAAAGGCTGGCAGTTCTGCAGCTCTGAAATCCCAGTGGTTGAATAGCGTGTGTGACAAATACCAAGGTTACCGTAGCGCAGTTTCAGAAGTGCTTCGGGTGGGAAAGCGGTGCTCACTAATCCCATTCCCTTAATAAAAAAAGAAAAAAAAATACTAAGAGATTTGTCAAATCTGTTATGTGTTAGTTATATTATGTGTCCCTTGTAACTGAAAAACTTATTTAGAATACACAGTTAATAAAAGTAGCTGTATCTGAATAGTTTTTGAGTATGAACTACATATAAATTTGTCAATTTCCTACACGAATCTTCTGTTCAGACACTGTTACCTTGTGGGCTGTGTATGTGGGGGGGCTGGCTCCATTACTTGTGACAATCCCAGCACTTTCTTGTCCCCTGAGTAGACACAAACAATGACATGTAACCTGTGAGAGTGTAAATCTTATCTGTGGGGAGTGAGTTTCATGATTAACCTCTCAGTACCGTTTGAGCAAGACTAGACATGAAAAGCTTGTTTCATTCTAAATGCTTGATGAGAGCCTGGGGGTAAAGTAAACTGGTTTGATATGAGCCACAGAGGAATGAGCACAAAAACACAGAGAAGTCCGCTCCTCAGCTGGAGCAGTCATATACAGAGAGTCGTCTTACTGCAGCTTCAGCCTATTTACCAAGCTGCTTCTCGGATTACAGCTGGTCCCGCCTCCTCACCACACAGCTTAAGCCAGTGGTGAGGCTGCTTTTCAGCATGGAGGCGTTGCTTTCAGGCTTAACCGCCTGGTTGCCTAGGGAACCGGGCAGCAGAGACAGACGGGGGTTGGTGAAAAGAAAGCGTTTCCAGGTCAGCTCAAACATGGAGAGAAGAGCACAGAGACAAAGAGGAGGTGATGGGCAGGTTGCAAAGGAAAATGGCTCGGTGGAAAGGCAGTGGGGGGAGGCAGAGGTGCTTGCTCTCATGTCACTGTGGGACGAAGTGGGAGCTCAGCACGTAGCAGAGAGCAGAGGCACATATGAGTTGATTTCAGAGCGTCTGAGGAGGCTTAGTGTTGTGCGCAGCTGGTGGGAGTGTCAGGCCAAGTGCAGGAGTCTGGGACTTCAGAGCAGGAAGCCTGAAGAAGCAGGCACAGCAGCTGACTACAGCCCAGGAAGCCCAGGAGTGGATGGAAGGCCAGTGGAGGGCTGGGAGGAAGAGGAGGTGGAAGGTGTGGGTAATCAGAGAGGCATCTACACTTCCTCAGTCACAGTCCCAATGCAGGAAGGTAAATGTACAGCTCAAACCCCAAGTGTGGTATGATGTTCATGACAACATGCTTTGCTATTAAAATAAAACCTGATAGGAGTTAATCAATCATTGCACTCAAGTAAGACTTCACCAAAACCTGAATAGATGAATTGATAGAAAACTTTGCTACATCTGAGCCAAAGATAATGTGTTGTGTCGATGCGTGCAGGAATCAAGACCCGAATCCATCGTTCTCTTCCGTACACCTCCAGTGCGCCAGAAGAAGGGGGGCGCCACTGGACAGACGACGAGGTGAGAGCGCTCCTGTGCGTCTGGGCCGACAAGCATGTTCGAGAGCGCCTGAAGTGCACGTTACGCAACAAGTCCATCTTCCAAGAGATGTCCCGTCAGATGCAGAGAAACTTTGGGGTGATACGCAACTGGAAACAATGTCGGACAAAATACAAAAACTTAAAGTATGACTATAAGACGGCCAAGAGTGCTCACGCTGCTGCCTCCAGCAGCGCAGGAGGCCCGGGGAAGTACATGAAATTCTTTGATGAGGTGGAAGCCATACTGCTGGACCGCGGACTGGAGAAGGGGAGTCTGGAGATGCAGAAGAGGCTGTACGATGGAGAAACAGGCCTCCAAGCAGGAGCAGGGACAGCAGCCCACACGTCACAGACATCAGCCTCAGAAAATGAGGTTGTAATAGAAATTGATGATGGTATGTATCCAGTCTGTGCTGCATATTTGCAGATGGAATCAGAATAGCTTGTAATAGGTTACACAAGATACAGCAAATCTGTGCTAAATGATATATTGCAAGAGGATCGTCTACCATTGTGTCTCCAAAACAGAAGAGAATATCACTTTAAAGACAAAACCAAGGGATTTGGATGAGAAAAAAAATGTGCATAATCTTATCTTAGTGACTCTTTTACACACAGTTTGCAACTTAAATATGTATTGATAACATCTGATAACAGGAAGTGAGATTTTTTCTGTATGAATGTATGTCTGATCCCTTCTGTTTGAAAAAGCAAACTATTTTTTGTCTCATTTTATTTTATGCTCAGATGACAACAGCGATGATTATGATATTGATGGAGACACAGAAGGAAACTGGAAGGGATCAGGTACGCCAACCTTGTACTTATCTTCTCTTTCCTCACTGTATTATTTGATATCCTAGGTGTATTGTTATTCATTGTCTCCCCACAGACCCATCCAGCTCGGACCAGTTCCATGTGGTCACAGTGTCAGACACGGGTCGAAACTGGAGCGATCAGGAAGTGCGAGCCTTGATTCAGGTCTGGTCTGATGAGCGTGTGTGCAGGCAGTTGGAAAGTTCGACCAGGAAGAGAGACATTTTTGTCCAGATCTCCAACAGGTTAATGCAGCAAGGCATTGAGCGGGACTGGAAACAGTGCCATACAAAGTACAAAAATCTCAAGTACCTTTACCGCTCTCTCCAGAGGGGCAAGACTGACGAAACTGACCCGAGACGCCTTATGAGGTTCTACGATGAAGTGGACGCTATTATGAATCGCACAATAAATGACTCGCCACGTGACACAGCATGTATGGACTACCACATGGATTCAGTCCCTCTTCCCGTGTTGGACAGTGAGGAGAATGATCACATAGATGTGTTTTTAACAAAAACAAACCCTATGACGACAATTTCAAGAGCAGTAGGGGAAAGAATCTGCGGCTCTGATTCCGTCTCCTCTATAAGCCTTGAGATTAAACACAACAATGACGAACGGAGGATGCATACAGGTAGAGAGCATCGCTTGGATCAGCAAAGGTCGACTGGTGAGCTAATAATGAGATGAAAACAAGTCACACAGAGTTATCTACGATCAAATCTCATTAGTTACACTCACATCTCCTTAGTGTTCCATTACTACACTTACAACATTAAAATAGAACATTGTTTTATACAAATGTAGACTCAAACACAGTGAAACTTAAAGTGGCAGCATATTTTAATTCAAGGATGAGGTGGAGACTAGACTAGACTGCACTTCCTCACTTCTGTTTTTAGACTCTGTGGCTCATCACTGAAGTTAGATGGCAGCCACCCTATATATCAAAGTTTGGCTTCACTTTTCCACAGCAGCATCAAAGTGCAATACATCATCTGACATCATCTGATCTGAATACAGTCTTTGCACACTGACATGTAAGGTTTCAGCTCACACACAATACATGAACTAGAGAGTGCCAACCACTGCTTTGGCCACTAAATGCCTCACACATAAGATAAATTGTACACAAACAAATCTTCATGACCTTCAAACTTCAAGGTCGACTTTTTGTGTTACTAGATCTTGATACTATACATTAGAGTCAAGTGAGTTATGACCAAGTTATATAAAAAAAAGACATAAATTTGGGGAATTTTTCCTGACCTTGAATAGCCAAAATGTAATCATTTGCAGTCACTGTGATCAGGAACTCAGACAAAAACAATCTGAACCATTTGTCAACAACTGCAGAGATGATGGCAGACAAATTGTGGCAAAAATATCTACACTCAAGAAGGAAATAAATACCTTCTTGGAGAATTTATTACTCTCAATAATAACAGAAGTGTTTATGGAGTGGTAAGATACCACCACAGGTCAGGCAGGCTACATGTGAAATGGCTCTTCAAATATTGAATTGGAATTACATGAACCCACTCACCCCTGTTGGAGGATTCTGTGGTTTTATTTGTATGAACTAAGGCAAAATATGCTTGTTTTTATGATAAGAAAACACCTACAACTTCACCTAATTTGACTGAAATAACCGAAGGAAACTATTTTGTAGACTGGCCTGTTTTACATGTGTCTATTTCATGGTATGTATTTGCAGGAAATCCAGAGATGAGGACAGAAAAAGAGAATGTACCTTCCACTAACAGAGGACTGAAGAGGAAGGCTGAGGATCCAGGTCTGAAATGTACCTCCTTCTGTGTGCCCTTTGTATGTCACATGATGCTCTCAATTGACTGCAGTCTTTGTAATTTCTAATTCAGTGACTGAGTCCCATGATTTGCCATGATGCTTCACAATTAAGTTATGAGTAAGGCTGTGGTTGTTACTCCTAACAAAAGCCACAACTTAGACCATTTTCTGACCATGACCCTTTACTAATCAATACATATCTAAATCATCTTATTTTAAAAGCACTTTAGGAATAATTTGGTTAATTAAACACTCTTTATCTTTTATCCGCAGACCCCTCACACCAGACAGCAGGGAAAAAATCTGCAAAATCAGAAAACTTCACTGATAATACGAGGCCAAAGTGTAAAGAAGAGCCGGATCACATCCCGATCATAAAGATCAATTCAGTGTGTTCAATGGCCTCAACTAACGCATCCCCAGACCCACAGGTAAACATTAAATCCATAAAACCCTGTGCAGCTGAGATAAACCAGAAATGCTGATTTAGAGAAACAATGATGCACTGTAGAAAAAAAATGCAAATAAATTGGAGAGGATAAGGCACAGGGAATACTTCAACAATATTTTTTTTAAGTTTTGCTTTTTTACAGTTAACTGAAGCAATACACAAATGGGTACCTTTAAATCTTTAAAACAGTGTGCAGCTGAAGTAAACAAGAAATGATTATTTAACATGTTGTAAAGGAGTGTCGAAAAGTAAATTGATTATAGATGAAAAACGCATAGAATAAAAGTTTAATATTGTTCTTAAAGATCTGATTTTTACATTTAATTGAAGATACTATGATTTTTTTTCCCCTTAAACAATGATGCCTGCAATCTACCTTTCTTATTATGTTAAATAAGTAGATATAGCTGTTGTATTCCCCTCTAGCCTCACTCCAGACTGTTTACTAACTCTGCCAGGGCTTTTACCTGTGCTGTAACGCCACCAGTCCCAGAGTTAAAACCTGGGCCACCTCCAGCTGCGTGGGCCACTCTCCCGCTGCCACGCATCCGAAAACTCCGCACTCCTCCCCGATACCGGACTCTTCAAACTCCATGTCGGTGCCCGGTGCTCCGTTACTCCGGCGAACGGGACAGGTCTCGTGCCTGGTTTCCTGTGAGACCCGTGCGCGTGTATCGATCGACCACGTGCCTCAAAGTTTGCGTTCAGCGTGGGTAGTTAAGACAACATCACCTCAGATGGGACATCGCATAAGAGGAAAAATAAAGGAAAATAAGCTAGAACACTATCAGCCGAGCATACTGTGACTAATGTAAGTAATGAAAACACATTTAATCAATAACACGTGGTACTTTTCGATAAGGAGCTGAATCAATAATTCTCTAAATCAAATTTATCGATTAAGTCAAGAAGTCAGTCGTTTTCCTTAATGAACTCTCTAGTCAAAGAGAAATTTGAGGTATTTTTTGCCGACGATAAAACCCAAAAAGTACTTCGTCTTGCAAATATTTGGTGATGGAGCGTCTTCCCACCACGTGGTGATAATTCTGGGCTGTGATTGGTTTCCTGCATCAGGTAATTGATGTGATTGGCTATCAAAGCACGTAAGACACAGTCCACTTCCCTCTGCTGCTCCCTGCACGCCTCCTCTTGTCTCTTCTTAAAACTTTTTACAAGTGTTGTTTTGTTTCATTCGGGGCTTGTCTTTTAGGACTGCGGGCTGTTACACAACGCAATGGATTCAACACCAGGTACGGATACAAAAATAAAATAAAACACGCTCTGAACTCAAATGTTATAAGTAGCAGTACTTTAAGAGCGTTTTTCCTCCATGTACGCGCTTTTCTTCTCTGTTCTAGAGCTGAAGATCGGCCAAAAGCTAAATGAGGGAAAGACGAAGCAGATTTTTGAGCTGGTGGACCAGCCCGGACTGGTTCTGGTTCAGTCCAAAGACCAGATCACCGCTGGGAATGCTGTCAGGAAAGACCAGATGGAGGGAAAGGCTGCCATCGCCAACAAAACCACGAGCTGCGTGTTCAAGCTGCTGCAGGAATCTGGTGAGCATTTAGAAAAGTAGAAGAGAAACACTGCCAGGTAAACTGCGTAGGCCGAAGCAGGATAATGATGTCATATTTAAAACTTTTATCACCAACCCCAACACACTAAAGTTGTTACGTGCACTTACTGACATATTACATTCTCACATTGGTTCTGAATCGAACCTAAAACCACCTTTTAGGAAGCAGTTTAAAGCAGTGAGGGCCAACACTCCCAGCTCTACAGACTCATACTCCTTAGTTTTCCCAGTTTACAGGCTCCTGAACTCATCCCTTTGGCCCCAGTTTTTGAGATAAGAGGTCAGTGGGTGACTATTATATTTAGGTTGAAAGAACAACCTTTGTTCTATTTACTTTTTCTCTTGAAGCCAAAACTATCATTTTGACCCCCTTTCTCTCTTTTTTTTTTTTTTTTTTTTTTTTTTTTTTTTAAATAAAAAAAAAC
>JAPTGW010176104.1:0-13610 GCA_029814545.1 Apogonichthyoides opercularis
GGTGAATGTGAGGCTTTGTAAAGTGCTTTGGGTACCCTGATGGTGTTGAAAATGCGCTATAGAAGTGCAGTCCATTTTAACCCAGCTAGCAGGAAACATTTCTACAACTTTGGCTAACATTCCCTATAAGTTCTGTTAGTAGTTTAAAGAAAATGTTTTCATATAATGTTAAAAGAACATTTTTAGAAAGTTTGCAGGGAACATGATCCAAGATCATTCTGGGAAGTTAAAGAAAATTTCCCACTCAGAACATTTTTAAGAACATTAGGGCATAATGTCCTAACAATGTTGTCACCAAACACGTTAAGAAGAATACCACCAAACATTTTTAGAATGTTTTGAGAGAACGCTATCCTGGAACATTCTGGGAACTTAAAGAAAAGTTCTGAAAACATTACAAGAACATTCTTGGCCACATTTTAAGAACATTTTTAGATCAAAAGATTGCTAGCTGGAAATTTGTTCTTGCACTCAATCGACTGAAAACTAGCTAACGCTAGAGTAGCTACTGATTACACCTAACATTTGTGGATAAATAACGTTAGACCAATACCTTGTTTTAATAAACAATTTGCATAAACACCTCATCCATGGGAGCCGCCATTGTTGTTTCATGGGCTATGTGATGTCAGAGTCTGGGACTACATTGATCTAGTATGAGTTCATGGGTGGGAAGTCACAGGTTTGACTGCTACTCCAGTGCATTTTCACTGGTAGAAAGTTGGAAAATCATGGTTGCCAAGAACGCAGCAACAGTTTATTGGAAGATAAGACGAAGCAGTATTATGGGAAATGTAGTATTTATTGTTTGTGGAGAATGGTGCGTGTTTGATGTTGTCAGGAAATACGTATCCTGTGGCATCTCCAAAGCAAAACCATTTAGGAAAGTAAGTTTTTTACAGCTAAAATGATAGGAAAAAAGATCCCTTTAAGGTGTAGATTCATTCATTCAGGTATCCTCCATGGCACCAATGTTTACTTTCAACCTGCATTTAGAAATTAATGACTATCCTGATTCTCTGAAACAGAAAAAACACTTGTTAAGATGAGATGTTGATTCCACATGCCAACGAGGCCCCTCCCTTCTCCGTCACCATTGCTTCAGACTGTGATGGTGTTGCACTACACGGCGGCCGGCGCTGACTCACCTATATCACACACACGCGCTCACACACACATATACACACCAGCCCCCTGCTCTTCACTCACTCACCTCCTTCCCCTCCCACTGAGTTCACCCTGCACTGCAGTACAAAGTGGTTTTGCCTGTCTAGCCTTGGCGTTTAATGTTTAAGTATTGGGAGCGGCTGGAGAGTGCAAATAAAATGCCTTTACAGACTCCGGGGCACGCTGAGGGCTGTGATTCCAGATACTGTATTGTGAAATTTCCATTGTGCTTGACAGTGTAGCCTCAGGGCACCTGAATCTGTTCAGCTGAGTTCTGACTCTTTACTTGTTCATAATGCTTGATGCGTGCGGCTTAGATAAACCATTTAGAGGAAGATTGTTCAAACTTTATTATACAAACAAAAGAGGACACATGTTCACAGGTTAGACGGCAACATGTCCGTGCTATAAAGTGTTTGTCAAAAGTTCAGAACAGGATAAAGGTTTGAATGCAGACCCCACCTGCAAGAGAAAACCACAAACTGCACAATGAGTTGTGGTAGGGCTGGCTTACTGTTGGCTGGAAGAAAGGAAACCCTATTTGCTGCAAAGGAAAACAACAAGGAAAGCCTGACACTACTTATATGTTTGTGCGTGATTATTCTGTAGTCCTAATCCGTCTAACAATGTTACAAAACATTCAGACAGGAGGAGGCTTTAAAGCAGTAATTGGGGGGACTTAACACTGGTAAAACTCTGCTCAACCGCTTCTAGTTGCATCTCGCTCGTGCTTGATCGAGACTGTGGCACAAGATATCAAACATGGGTGTGGGTTTAGTCTGATTCTGAGCAACATCTTTTAATTTCTTTGACACTCAGCTTCAAGAGGAGCATTTCATGCAAAAGACGGTGGTCTAAGTGTGGGGAGAAGGTAGAAGGGTGTAAAGCATGCGTAGTATGGAGAACAGGTTTGAATACGACATCAAAAAAGCTGATGACTCATTGGCCGTTTTTATGCGTCACATTGGATTAGCCATCACATGCAACAGGCTCCCTAATATGAATTGTGCAATGCCCTCAATCCCTCCAGAATTATTTGATAAAATCTGCTCCTGTTTTGCTGCGTCACCGTCATATGCAAAGACAGAGTCGGTGACAATGAAGAAACAGCCGAGCGTCACATAACAGTGCACATCTGAGATTTCAGAAGCTTTTAATTATGAGAAAGTCTTTACAGACTCATGTATTTGAGTAAGCTGTCAGGCCAAAGGCGTCTAATAAGGCTTTCTAATAGTATTGTCTGGGAAAAATGTCCAGATTGACTCTGAAATTACATTAATGGGTCTATAAAATTCCATTTGGCAAACTGAAAACTGTTTTTTAAAGCAGAGGCACAAATGCTAAATGGAATATAAGTGTATGACCATGTGATTTGTGTCTGTATATCAGATCTACACCAAACTGGAAACCATCCAGGGTGTTTACATCTCCGTCTGAAGGAATATCCCCAGGTAGGTCCTGAAACACAGTCGACAAACACCACGAGCATAATTTTTTAGTGTTTGCTCTCTGATGTTTTGCATTTTTCAGACATGCCAAATAACTTTTTAATCATGAGTATATACACTCAATTGACCTTTAGACAATGCTTTGATTAATTGTCTAAACTGTCTGCTGTGATTTCCATTGCCTTAAGTGTCAAACTCCACCCATCTGGCACCAAAGGAGGCCAAAACCAAACAATGAAGTGTAATGTTTGCGAATGCTATTTGCCCCAGGTCTGGCTGATAGATGGTTGGTTACCTCTGTGGGAGAAACTCAAGTTCAAATCCAGTCTGTCACATCAGCACACCTTGCTCTTTAGTCTGCATTATTCATCACACTCTCTGCATTATTCATTTCTCTTGCCATTGCATTTTGTCACTTGGTTTTATTACAAGAACCTCTTCATAACCACTTTTTTTTAATCATAATTATTATTTATTTTTCTTCCACCTTGTATTCTGTGAAGCATGGGGGTGGACTCGGAGAACCCTGTATCTCCACGTCATCTGTGGTTTTGAGGTGTTTGTGTGGGATGCCAAGTTTTATCTCAGAGCTGTGACACCTAAACCAAAGCTCTGACCTGGAGGCCAAACAGTTCCTCTGGTGTCCCTCAAGGCATCACCGCTGCTGTCAGTTCTGTGTTTGGACAGTGGTTTCCTTAAAAAGAAATATGACATCCTCAGAGTCTCTATGACATTTAGCAAGAAACAGATGAAATTCAGTGATGTAGACTGAAAGCTATCAGTGGCTGTGGAGGGTTTTGGTCAGCCTGCCATGTGCAGAAGCCATCTTTTGGCGAAGACTAGACGTTCACGGTTTCAGTGAGCGGCAGGTAGTCTCACCTGCCCTGGTTGCTGTGCCACAAGTCTGGCATAGACAGTGAATGCCAGACTGGAGGTCAGCCAGAGTGAGGTTTAATGAGACTGAAGCCACACCAAAGGCTGGCATATCTGTCCTCACTTCAGAGCACCTGTGCCACACTGTCAGTGTGATTAGAGCTAGAGTTGCCTCAAAACAGCCCCTCTTCCTGTAATTACTCTAACAGTTGGTTTGTTATCCCACAAATAATTTGCCTTCCTGAAACATTTAAAATATGTTTTTGTCTGAGCTGATGTGCCTTGAATGTGGATTCCACTGCTGTTTAATGTGTCACAGTGCCATGCAGTTTGTAATCAACACACCACATTACTAACACATCATAATTGACTCTAATCACAGGAATACAAATAATCTGTGTGTGGGACTGGAAACAGCACAGGAAGTTTGATGAGTGAAACATCTTTTTTAAGCCAAAGAATTCTGGGATTGGAGAAATCGTAAGTTTAGGTAGATAATTAATGACCGGATGCTTTATATACATCCCTTCCTTCTTCCGTTCTGAATGGGGGGTTAGACTGTTGAATATGTCCATTAAGGGGACTATGAGAGGGTAAAAGGTTCAGGGGACTCCACGGGTGATCCTTGGCTCTAAACACACACGCACTCCATTTTACGCACCGAATAAGCTGGTTCCAATTAGAAAAAATGCCTGGGATGAGTCGGACAGGCCTGGGAAACACCTTCTTAAACCTCATCTGCTACTTTACGGCCTGTCCCGTTCATAACCTCATAGACACTTCATGACCGTGACAGATGAAACAATACATGACGTGCTACTTATACGCTGAATATGAGAAAGGTTATGTTGTGCGCTGTTACGCGCAAAGACAGAGAGCGCAACAAGGGAGCACGGTGCACTGCGAACGCGCACAGTATGTGTTATTAAAGTTTAGCAAAGTTTCAGAGAGTTTGGTGGTTTTACATTGTCTTTGTGTTATGCTTTCTAAAAAAAAAAAAAGTCCAAGAATTTGTTTAATCTACATAGTGAACAATTATTCCAAATCCTATCTTGTGCGTATATAGTCCCGTTTATCAGAGACAATGTCCACTACATTTTCAGATATAACAAGAAGGACACTGAGTAAAATGTGGATCATGTTTATTTATGGGATGTATGTAGCTTCTCACAGAAATCATCCAAGACGTGCGTGCGCAATGCGGGCACATGAGCTCCATTATTCTCTTGGGAAATGCCTTTTGTGCCAAAGTTATCCCAGACGCACTCCAATAACGGCTGACGTACTGAAATCACTTCACCTACTACACTGCTTCAGATTTGAGCCCCGCACTGTGCAAGTGCTCCTGTCTGTCCTGAGTTTCCTGTGAAATCAGAAAAATGGGAGGGAGAAAAACGACGGTGTATAATTGATGTTTTCCCATGGAACAGCCCCTCCTCCCTGCAACACAAGCTAACCCTCAGGTGGAAGAAATCTTTTAAGATTTTTTTGTGGGATAACAGGAGGGTTTGTCTAAGCGAACCAATCAAGTCCCTCCCCTGCTATAGATCGGTGCTATAATACAAAGCAGTAAAAGCGGTCGCCTCACACAAGCGGCTGCAGCTCGACTAGAGATCCCGTGGCTTTTAATTCCCTCACTACTTTTTTTTAACCCTCATTCGATGTGCCCCGTTATTACCATTTGTCCGAGGCGTTCATTTCCGCACCTGCCACGGTAGAGACCAGGCGAAGGCGAAGTAGAGGAGGAGACAAGGACATTGCGAGAGCCGGGAGAGGCAGACGGCAAATATAGCAGCGGCGACTCGTTGAGATCTTAAAGGACAAAATGCTGCTCTGGAACAGAATTGTATTAATCGGTCTCATCTGCTTGTCCTTGGTGTCCTCTGGGATGGGATGCGGACCCGGCAGGGGCTACGGCAGGAGAAGACACCCGAAAAAGCTGACACCTCTTGCGTATAAGCAGTTCATCCCCAACGTGGCGGAGAAGACCCTCGGGGCAAGCGGCAGATACGAAGGCAAAATCACAAGAAACTCCGAGCGATTTAAAGAACTGACTCCCAACTATAACACAGACATCATATTCAAGGATGAGGAGAACACCGGTGCCGACAGGCTAATGACTCAGGTAAGGAGACAGAAAACCCTTTTCCCCTCATGCCCGTCTCCTAACGCACCATCACTGCGCACTGCAACAACCTCCTCCTTGTCAGACTGATTGCGCACCTTAAGCGAAGTCTGTTTTACCCGCTGCTGAACTCTTCACACTGAGCCTTTTAACTTCACTGTAAAAGCAGATGCGCTTTATGCACCAGCTTAAGACTTCTAAAGGCTGTAGGCTTGAAGCGAATGTAGAAATCCAGCTGGAGAAGTGATGTGCAAGCGGACAGTCAGGACACTCGGCCTTCATGATTGTGACAGGATATTTAAAATATTAATGTGCCCCCGTCCTCATATCTATATTTGTATCTTTGTGATGCTCTATTTGTTGTTTTACAAGCGCACTTTCATGGTACCTTTAATTTCATGAAAGCTTGCAGTATTTCTTGTCTATTCGAGCTTTAGATTGATTGAAGCGCCTTTTTTTTATTCTAGCTCTGAATTCAGAGCTGGGGATGCGCACCGTTTCAAACAGCCGGGCTTATTCAGGCATGATGTGGCTCATTCAGACATTTTCTCGCACAGGCTGCTGTAATTTAGCCGTTTGCATGGTGTGCATCAGTGCATGAAACAGTGACATTTCTTTGGGAGTCTTCTGAACATTACCAAGGACTTGATACTTGGGTGGAACTCGGTCATTTACATATTCGGTCTAATACAAACGCTGCTTGCATGGAAGATGACATCCTTTTTAAATAGTCCATGCTCATGTAGGCAGTTATCAAGCATCACAGCTCGTTCTGTACAGATAAGACCAGCCTCACAATACGTCGGAGAGATGCCTTGGTATCTCTCCAGGCTGCAGGATGCCACGTCTCTTCAGCATGACTTTTAGCACTCAGATGTTGGTGAATTATTAAAAGCGCTTGGGTGATATTGGCTCAGTAATAATAAAATGCCGGTGGTGGTGCTGGTAGTGATGAAGCCAGGCGCGCTCAGGAGTCCCTGAACCCGTGCCTCGCACCAAGGGTGAGCACGAGCTCCGATGAAATATTCACTGTGCGTGCGGTCTCGGTGTCCCTCTCAGTCCTCCCCATCTCCTCTGTCATACACCTATAGGGTCTCAAACACTAACATCACATCATCACTGTCGCGTGGTGGTATCAAACTGGTCCTGGTTCTGCAGAATGCACAGAGGCTTCAGGTCCCCCCCTCCCAAAAAAACAGGAATAGTTTAATTTCAGTGCGTTAAAGGAGTCATCTGAAGTAAAATGCCCCACCTGCTGTAAGCTGTGTTTACAGGTCTGCATAGGGGGGGGGTGGGAGGTCATCACACAGAATATGATTTATTGTTACATCTGTGGTCTAGGTTTGTCTAATTCTGCTTTGTATGAACAAGAATATTGGCTGCTGCTTGTTTTATTCTCTAGTTTTGGCTTCGTTTCTCATTCTGCATCCAAGCCTTTACAGAAAACACTACAGGATCTAAGTGTGAATTGTACATGAAAGGGCTTTTAGGCACCCCTCACCGGGCTCGAAACACAATGTGAACTTATGACCCCTGGTCAGCGGGAGAGCACAGTAAGTTAAAACAGGTGAGGTGGTCTCCATCGTATATGACACTGCAGATTAAGGCATGAACATCCAAAACAGCAGGACGAGGACTGTTAGCCTTTTCTGCCGGTTGCATAAGCGTTATCACATGGGCATATACGCTGTGTCGACGCTCCTCAGGCAGTACCAGGGCTTTACGCATAAATCCAGTAAGCTTTTACGCACAGGTTTTACGCATGGACGCAGTGGATTTTACTTACCTTTTAAAACAGAGGCGTTGTATTTACACATGAAGCAAAGCACATGTCTGTGTTGTAGCTTCAGTGGGTGTGTTCAATAAATGAATGAATCTGTTAATTCTTTCATTGAAGTCTAAGCAAAGACGAAATTACTCAATATTTTTGATTAGATGGCGCGCTCGATCCAGCACCTACTCCTCAGACACAGCTGGAAAGTTTGTATGAATTATCATAAACGGGGGTTTTCTGAAGTAACGGGACCTGGTGAGAACAGGAGCATCTCTCTGTTTAAGTGTGAACAAATATTAGCCCTACAAAGTAATGTTTGTCATTAAATAATTGGACGTTACTGCATGTGAAGGAAGATAAATCTGCGTTAACTTTGATTTATTACAATGATTAAAGCCAAAAACTTCCACAACAGAACAGACTAATATTTAACTATCTATATTTTTTAACTATTCAACTTACAGTAACCAGGATAGAAGATGTATGATGTACTTATAAGGAAAAAAATGTTAAGACCAAACACTTATTAAAGGCTTTAAAGTGACTTTTTTCATGGTTAGGGGATTGTAGTCTCAGCCCGCAGTGCAAACGAGTTGGAAAAGCGATGAGCTGGCAGCTTGTTTGCACTGACAGGTAGCTGATAAGTGTTTCCTCTAACCAAATCATTTGTGAAAAGATTAAGAGGGAGGCTGTTGAACAACTTTACCCCGAGCACAAAGCGCCGGTCCATGGCGCCCTGCTGGGCTTCACGGTGGCTGAGCAGAATTTGGCTTGATTTGCGGCACACGACCTAATGAATTAATAAATAGGTTAAGCTTTACGGCTCTTGACTCCGACAATCCCACTCAGAATGTGGGAGGTTTTGGGGAGGTTTTATTCACTACATTCTACAAGTGTGATATCCTCATAAAACAGCCACTAATATATACGAATCCTCCCTTTTTTTTTTTTCTTTATACGAGTTTTTAGGTATGTGTGAACATTCCAGCTTTAGGACACATGACAGGGAGAGGACAGTGGGTCACACACAGACGCTCCTCTGTGCCCGGACCATCCGTGGATATTTCACAAGTCTGTCCGTCAGCAACTAAAACACCTCGACTTAAGGAGGCATGTCACGTTTCTAAGACCTTGCAGCAGAAGAATAATGAAAGTTTCCCTCCGCGGTTGGACTGAAAAGACTCTTTGTGATGTTTTATTTGACATATTGGTTGAGTGTTGAGAATAGTTGTCTTGGAGAAGGCCAAGCATCTTCATTGAGAGCGCAGAGAGGTTGGGGTGCGACGATTTATTTATAGGACAAACTCCAGATATTTTAAGGCAGCAGCTGCTCTTGAAGATCATCTTCATATCATCTGCATATCAATTATTTATTTAAAGAAAACAGACAACTTGCAACCAACAAAAGGATTCGCTCATTTCATGGCCTAATACAAGCTCATGAATTTATGATGCACGCATGTTGGGCACTATTTGATAGAAAGGAACACTGCTCGCACCTAGACGAAAAGACCCCATACTGTATGTTATAGGCCAGTGAAGCGAATGCGGTGCCTTATCAATATTTCATCAGCAGCTTTCTTATCCGAGATGTGCCCTCTGACGCTGCTGCTCAACACTGACAAATGCAAGCTCACATACAGGATCAGGAGCTGCAGTGTTTCACCTCAGCTGAGGGGAAACAGGGGCGTCGAATGGGGTTGGAGAGGTGTGGGCAAGGCCTCGGTGGGGTCACATCTGATCTGGACATTTGTATCGCTGTAATGGACTGAAGAGATTAGGTAAATGTAAGAGGGATCCATCAGGGAGAGGGGTAAAAACTCTAATGGGAAGGTTGGGATTTTGTGGAGATAGGAGCGCGTCATGCGTAAATGTTGCTCCAATTACTATTAATGATCCACGTAACGGCCAATATGAGAATCCACGTGACTAACCGCTCAATGTGTCCTTCCACAGAGATGTAAAGACAAGTTAAACTCTCTAGCCATCTCCGTGATGAACCAGTGGCCCGGGGTGAAGCTGCGGGTCACCGAGGGCTGGGATGAGGATGGGCACCACTTCGAGGAGTCGCTTCACTACGAAGGCAGAGCCGTGGACATCACCACGTCAGACAGGGACAAGAGTAAATACGGCACTTTGTCCAGGCTGGCGGTGGAAGCTGGGTTCGACTGGGTCTATTATGAATCCAAAGCCCACATCCACTGCTCCGTGAAAGCAGGTATGGATGCAAAGAAAGAGAGGAAAGTCTGCACTGTTGTACCTGCAGAAAAAAAAGCAGGTGCAGGTCAGCGAAGGCCTGGTGGGGTATGAAGAATATGAGATTAGGAAGATAAAAACAGAAACATAATAGGGTGATGCTACTGGGTTGTGTGGGAAATCTATGTATGAAGAGGCCAAAACCTAATAAAACGAGCTGCAACATAGAATAAAGCACCAGAGGTTCAAGAGAGATTGGAAGATTTAACTCAAACTATTCAATGATGAGACCTGAAGGAACTTTCTTCTCCAATTAGTGATTAATCACAAGAATAGGGTCTAAATTGCGACCTAATAACTGCAGAGACCACCTGCTGGTTCTTTTTTTTTATGAGATAAAATGGAAAATATACATTTGTGCATCTGACGCAGGGGCTCATCTCAGCCTGTGGTGGTGTGAGCATTTCCCATGCAGCGTATTTCTTGATCTTACATCGCCCCACACCGTCTCCTGGTGGGAAACACGACCATAATCCAACAAAGATCCTTGATGTGATCATCTGGGAAAGGAAAACGTCTAGGATTTTCGGTGTTTTTTACGCACATAGAGAAAACAAAAATAAAATACAGTAAGTCCTAACTTTTATGGGGTTTCATACTGTATTTCTGGGCTGAGCAGAAACACACACCGGTATTTTATTTATTTTATCCATATTTCACTCATTTTAACTTTCGTGGCCAATTATTTAGTTTTTATTGCTGTTTATTTTTTTTTTTTAGTTACAATTCTTCTCCTCACAGGCCTCCAAAACAGGAGAACACCTATCCCGGAAAAAAGATTTGTCCACAAATGATTGATGAACCATGGCACTTGTGTCTGGACCGAAAGTTTATTGATAAATCCCTCATTTATCATTCAACACACACTTTTTGAGATCACAGCGCAGGCCGGGCCGACGTGTCATTAGGGGTCATGCGACTTTACCAAAAGGATTTGGCGGAACAATGTTGAATTGGCTGGGGTAAATCTGGTTTTCAGTTGTCACCTTATTTCATGCTCGGGAATCTTAAAAGAAGATTAAAAGCCCCAAATTCTGAGGAGGAGGACCCCCCCCTCTCTCTTTCTCTCTCTCTCTCTCTCTCTCTCTCTTCTCCTCCTCCTCCTCCTTTCTGTGTGCAGGACAGTGTGATCCCAGAGACTGGTATGTGAAGAGCTCCACCAAGGCCAAAATTATTGTCATCAAGACGGACAACAAAGCAGGGAGAGGTGGTAGAAAGAGGGACATTGATGTTGCACAACAGAAAGCATTTAAGAGTCCGGGCCCTCATTTATATTCAAATCTACAACTCGAGAGGCTTGGAAAAGTGGCTCCACTGGGTAAATAGTAGTTGTGAGTCGCCTATTTGTGTGAATTGTCACATAGAGGTTTCTGCACCTGAGTAAATATGGGAAGAGTAGCTGGGAAAGGCGTAAGTGTTCTTTACCAAGAGTAGCTCGATCCACAAGCTGATTTAGAATAACAATGCCTGCTCTTTATTGGGTTTTTTAATTAAGAATAGATGAGCCAAAGGCTTTCAGTTCTCTTGCTTCAGACAACGTGGGCCAAGCCAATACGCATTTGGCATGGAGGAGACGACAGGCATCATTATGCAAAATGCATATGGCCCACCATGATGTGGAGGAAGGAAAAATACAAACACACGCAAAAAAAAGGAGAGTCGTTGAATGGTTTTTTCAATGGGACGCTGGTTTTGATGCGTAAAGACGCAAAGCGCGTCAAGTTTATTATTGAAAAGTTCAAATATTCTTGGATGTCAGATATTTATAAGGCTCCAAAGTATTTTATTCACCGCTGTGTATGTTCTGATGATGTTTTCTAATGTGTTTTCATTTATTTCAACAGAAAACTCAGTGGCGGCAAAGTCAGGCGGCTGCTTCCCGGGCTCCTCCACGGTCACCCTCCAGGACGGAACCAAGAAGGCGGTCCAAGATCTCCGAACCGGCGACAGGATCCTGGCAGCGGATGACGACGGAAACCCCATTTTCACCGACTTCATCATGTTCATCGATCAAGACTCGACGACCCGACGGATCTTTTACGTCATCGAAACAGATTCGGGCCAGAAAATCACCCTGACCGCCGCGCATCTCCTCTTCGTGGGCCACAACTCCACAGAGGATGATGAGGAAGAGGAAGGGCTGATGTCAGCGGTGTTCGCGAGCCAAGTCCGACCTGGACAAAAGGTGTTGGTCTTTGACGAGAGGCGACGTGGACTCAAGCCCGTAACTGTAAAACGGATTTACACGCAAGAGCACGAGGGCTCCTTTGCGCCGATGACCGTGCAGGGGACCATGGTGGTGGATGAGGTCCTTGCGTCCTGTTACGCAGTGATCCAAGACCACGACTTGGCGCACTGGGCCCTGGCACCTGTCAGGCTCGCCTACTGGGTGTCCACGTTGCTTCCCAGTTCTCCGCCTCCAGTCAGTGCACAGAAGGACGGAGTGCACTGGTACTCCAAGATCCTTTATCAATTAGGAACATGGCTCTTGAACAGCCACTCGATCCATCCACTGGGAATGTCAGTACCCCCGAGTTGAAACCTCTACCACAGGAGCAGAATGAGACTAAATGTAGGAAACACGAACTGTTCAGTAGATTAAAAATAAAAATAAAAAATAATAATAATGGAAAAAAAAACAACAAAAAAAACCAACAACGAACAAACAGACAGACAAAGGCCCCAGCGGAGTTGGGATATTTATTTCAGTGACTTTTCCATGATGTGTCCCCTTTCAAAGAATGAATGGAGCCTTAAAAAGTTTCTCTTTGAATAATTTATTCTCATGTGAACTCGCTGCTGTCACACAAATGGATTCTCAAATGGTGTGACCAGCAAATTGTGCATAATCTATTTTTGTATATCTCAAATGCAAAAAACACAAAACAACACAAATATACAAAAAAAAGAACAAAGAAAAAAAAGGAAAAGAAAAAAAAGAAAAGAAAAACAGCGCAAAGAGAAAGAAGACCATGTAGAAAGGAGCTAACTTTGACAGGTTGTAATGTTCATATGTGCATATATGTGCAACTGACTGTTATATTTTGGGGAGAACAAACTTCGCGGGGTTCCATAAATTATATTTTTATACACAGAATTGTAAATTAGATTTTGACAGATCGCTACCGAATCACATTTCGTTATTTGAAATAGTGTAAGATATGAGAATATATTTTAATTTAAATACAGTAGTTGGGAAAGTATCGGAAAATCTTGTACTGCTTGGTTTATTAAGAATTTTATTATTTTGGAAACTGTTCGTTTAAGTTGTCGGAGAGGGACAGATATTCTGCCTCATGTCTGCATTCTCTGCTTATTTTTTATTTTATTTTATTTTTGTGTTTCTACTTTTGTTTTCTTTTGAGAAAAATATTAAATGCAGATTCTGACAATTCAGTAACAGTAAAAGTAGTACTGAAAGTTTCGTTAAATAAATTAATAAGTAACTCCTGTAAATGTACTAAAATGTATTTTTCTTTTCATATTTTGTAATAGGGAAATAGTTTTATAGAAATGACCTGCGGCAGATGCACAGTTTGGATAGTCTATATAGCCAGACCATACCAGTTAACTTTCATAACAGGGCGATGTGTCAAAAAAATGTCTAGAGTTTATTATTTATATGTTTATTACAAAATGAGATAAAGAAAATCTTCAAACCTGCAGTTGTTACATGTGTTTGTCTGACTGATGAGCTCCACAGGAAACAGAGGAACATCTGAACGGCATTTCAGGATTTTCACAACAAATTAAATATTGTTGGAACAGATAATCAATCAATAAATCAACAATTAAATAAATGAGCTGGGCCTGGATCCAGCTAAAGGGACTGTTATGTCTGAAAACGAACAAGCATTTATTTGACTGATTACAATGAATTTATATGAATGAGCTACTAATATTTTTGCACTGTTTGGAAACTTTTTTTTTTTTTTTTTTTTTTTACACATTTCAAAAATGGAGAATC
>JAPTGW010179347.1:0-13581 GCA_029814545.1 Apogonichthyoides opercularis
TGATCTTTTATGAACATCTACATGATTAGCAAATTAAATGTAGGAAAATTCATGATTTCACTGAAAAAAACACAAAATATGGAAGATAATATTACAATAAATGCTGATTAATCACTGAAGGATGGTTAATTATAAAGGAAAATTAATTTGGGCACTGCCACAAATGTCACACTGGGTCTTTATGGGTTAAAATAATCTCCTTCCATTGGTAACTCCTCTTTTGCTGAAACTGTGTAGAGTTTAAATGTCGAAGAGGAAAATAGAGAACTGAGTTTGTGTTTTACATGGAGGCATCACTGGCTCTATGACAGCTATAGTGGATTAAATCTCGACTACAATACAGTTTTGGTGACAGCTCTAGAGGTCAGACAAGGAGACTAGACAGACTATTATTTCAGTTGCTGGCAAGCTAAGAGGCCTTGACCCGAATTTAATCTGCTTGTCAAAAGGACATGTGCGTACTCAGTATGAACAGACTGGTGGCTGCACACCTTAACAGTGAGCGAGAACCGAAATATATGACAAAGTGATGTCTACTCATGTCTTCAAACAAACTAAAGGGCAAGGATGACAGGTTAAGTGCAAGGACAGTTAAGTACAATGCAGGCAGGCAGCAGAGATATTAATCCACTTTCAGAGCGGCCCATAAATGTTACCTAAAGGACCTATGAGGCTGATGAGGTTGATGGAAGGGTCAGTGTGAGTGAATTGCAACACCCCATTGGTTGAACATTAAGGTCATGAGCTGGACCTTGGTAGAATCAGATTGTCAAGGATGAGAGGTGCCAGGGGCAACGTTCAATAAAACATGAGAGCAATCTTCGCACCAGGAGTAAAAGTGCTTAGCAGTTCAACTCCAGGCAGCCCAAACAGATTTCCCCTGTGAGCCAAAAGCACTGCAGCTGCTCATTCACCACGGCTGGCAATCCAAACTGCCATCAAATCGACAGCCGTCGCCAGAAATAGTGCTGGAAATTGGTCAAACTATCACACAGTATCTGACCTCTGACAAAGCTTATCTTGCACAAGAAAGCGTATGGAGCTGAAATGATAGTGTCTGTCTGCTGCAGCTTCTCTTTCTGCCTCATTAGTTACTGATATTGGATAGGTTATCTCAGCTTACAGCACATTTTTAAGGTTGTAGCCAGCTCACCTTATCCTAAAAATTCTGTGGAAAGGTTACATTTATGTGAGAATATCACACCTCAAACTCTTTTTGAATATCATGATTAAATATGTGCTTGGTGCGCCCCTGTAAGTCTCCTGTGCGGCACTGAAGGTGTGTCAATGATGGCTACATCCTGAGTTTGTGCCATTGCTGAAGACTGCCTGCTTCAGGGCATGAAATGAGGAGACAGATGATAAGCTTCTCCCTCACGCTCTGGGGAACACAGTCAGCCATGATGGAATGAATCATGACGAGTTGGCATTCCAGAGACAGATTAGTATGTATACACCAACACCACAGGATGCATTCACAACCACAATATGGACAACCTCTGATCTCACTTTGGACATGGTCACTGCATTCACCGAGTTCTGAATGCAGGGGATTCCTAAAAAGTACATTTTAGCCTTGTTATGTATTCTGTGCATGCGACTGATGCAATTTGTTGTCTCATATAATTTACTGGGTGTTATTCCTTGATTAAAGCTTACAAATCTGCAAGTGTGTCTGTACAATTTCAGGGTAAATTTCAGTTTGTGAACCATAAAAGCAAAGTTAAGTAGTGCAGCCTGTAAACAACAACTTTCAAGTCTCCCCCTTCAGCATTCTTAAAGACACTTGCGAGACCAGAGGGGCGGCACATCTTAAGCCCAGTTTCTTTTTCACTGATAGAGTGCCAAGTCCCAGGAATTACCTGGTGAACTGCACCCGGGTCCAGAAGATTAAGAGGAATATTCACCTCCAAAAGTCAATTTTTTTTTCCATCTCCAGAGGGAGGTTTAGGAAAAGGCCAATGAGTAGATGTCAGAGCTCAACTTTAATTTATGTATATTTCTTTCATGCAAGCGCACAACAGCATGACATGCAGGCTGAGCAGTTAGTCAGCCATGTTATTAGATTTTTTTTTTCTCACGGAGGGTGATGGTGGTGCACACATGAGGAGTTTTAGGGCTAGCAGCCTGTCAATCTAACTGTAGATGGACATGTATGACATTGTATGTAATCGTGTTATGTCATACAAATAATCAGGTCAAATGTGCAAATGTCTAAATATTCAATCAGGAAATGGTACTGTACAGCAGTGCAGTTGTGCTGCCATCTAGTGCTTCAATACTCCACCTTGCTGCTTGTTAAGCTTGCAGTGGGATGTAAAATGAATTCAGTTCTGGGCTGCATTCATTTTCTTTTCATTTATCTCCTGTGAAGCGTGTGTGTATGTGCATCCCTAGGGATTGCGTTTTACGACACATATTTTATTCTGAGCATCTTAGAGTGCCAGAACTGCACGTCTCAAGTATGGGTAATCCCAGAGGGAATCAAAGCCATAGTCCTGGCAGTGTTATTGCCTTGCTCCAACCATTTAACTTCACACTGTGTCACTGTGTCCATGGTTTTCTGACTGTGCTTTGCCCGATGCTGACGTTACGACTTTTCCTCCCCAAATCACTGAGAAAACATACCTTCTCACTTACTTGACTGTGTGTCTGCCTCCACTACTGTCAACAGGAGATATAGTATCCATTACAACTGTTTCCAATAATTTCTAAGGATTATTTACACTAACAGAGACAGTTTATAATATATTTGGGCTGGTATTTTCAATGCTACAAGCCTCATGCATCACCTCCAATTGCATTTGTAGGCAATTCATTAAAAACCTGATGCCAGTACAACTATAATGAGCAGATACTGGCAGTGGATGCAAGTCTTTTTTTATATCATTATCTCCAGGTAAATAGGGATGTGTTTCTATAACTAAACAATTATATGATAAAGCATCCAAACAAACGACAAGAATTATCATGATCTTCTTTATTTTAATTTACACACTAGAAGCTTAACTAGTTCTTTGTCAAACTTACAGTGAAAAATTCTTATGTCACTTCAGGTGATACAGATGTCACCTGCAGTTTTGTTATTGCTCTGCTGTCCTCCACAGGCTGCTGTTGTACTGTGGCTCTACCCTGTGATTGACTGTGTATGCAGCAGGATGTGCCACACCAGGACAGAGCCACTTATCACTCCAGGAGCAATGGATGACCCGAGAACAGAGATGCAGCCCGGGCCTCACACTGTGTCATCTGTCAGCCGGCCGCGTAGGTGAACCGGAGGATGAGAGGAGATGAGCAGAACCGAGATTTAAGGTCGGCCCTCCTCACATTATTTCCCCTTGCACCATTTCTCATGTTGTGAAACTTCCTGGAGCTAAGAGAAGCCAGAACAGACTTTGCAAGCAGGGAATGATGAAGGGATGGCTGAAGGATGAGGGAGGGCAATGCTGCACCATCGGGAACACACTGTTGTGGTTGTATTTCTAATGAGAATAAGACTCTGAATCATAGTATTCGTCAAGTACAATGAGTGTCAGGGAATTTGTCTTGTCAGCAGTGATGCAAGGATGTATCGACAATTCTGCACCAGTGCCAGCAAAGACAGATCTCTGTACATCTATTTCCATTCAGGCAGTGTAAGTTAAGGTTGTACTACAAAACTTACACTTTAACCTTTTCTGTCCTGCTTTAGACAGACATTAACTGTGTATTTGAGCCAGTGAATACTTACCTAAATCCTACTCATGTTAAAGACTGCATGATAAATTAAAATGGCTAATTCTTGTATTTGATTAAACATATGTTAACCTGATAACTGACCCAGAGAAAACAAGCTATTTTGTGTAATTGTGTGCATGTGCATTTCAGTCAACCATTCAATTTGCTATGTGAGGCGGCGAGCCACCCAGGGCAGACGCATCTTCCCATCTGGAGGGAAAGCAGAAGGAGGCACGATGCATTCACTGGAGCTGACAGGTACCTACCTCTGATTCAATGTGATTTATTTCCACACAGATCTTAGACGTGGCCAGTGCATCGGCAGGTCAATTTGGTTTGGGGAAGAAGAAGAGTTGCCTGATTGATAGAGTGGGGGCCAGGCATGTTCTCTACACTCAGCTCCCCCTCCATCAAGGACCCTGCTAAGGCCGATTAATCCTGCATACACAAACCTTTGGCAGAGGTTGTGTGTGTTGAAGCTACCATCTCTGACCTAAGACTGCCTCCTCCTGGAAGCAAGCTGTCATCTGTCTCATTCTGGCATAGACACACATTTACTTTTTCCGTCTCAAATTCTGTAGTTATTTCCGTAAAATAAAGCCAACACATAATTTAGATTCAATTGCATTAAAATACACAGGTGTTACCACTAGATGGCAATGTCAGCTAATAAATACATCTCTTAGTTCAATGATTCATTCATTATCTAAACCTGCTTTATCGTCACGGGGTCACTGGAGCCTATCCCAGCTACTTATGGGCAAAGGTGGGGTACACCCTGGACATGTCGCCAGTTCATTGCAGGGATGACATATAGAGACAAAGTCACATTCACACCTATGGGAAGGGAAAAGAAGCCGGAGTACCCAGAAAGAACGCATGCAGACACACGGAGAACATGCAAACTCCACACAGAAAGACCCCAAACCCATTGACTGGTGTTGGAATCGAACCCAGGACCTTCTTGCTGTGAAAGTCTCCACTGCACCACCATGGTGCCCTAGCTCAGGGATGTCAAACCTATTTCTTCCAGGGGCCACATTCAGCCCCAATTTGATCTCAAGTGACCAGTAACACCAGTAAAGTAAGTAAAGTAGTATCATAACCTATAAATTATGACCTTTTTCATCTTTATTTTAGTGCAATAAAAAACATTAAATACATGAAAATACATTTGCAAACTATCTTCTCACACAAAACATGCAAATAACCTAAAAAAAAATGGAATTTTGTAAGAAAAATAAGTGAAATTTTAACAATATTATGCCTCTAATTATCATTTGTACATATGCATTACAAATAATGTTACACAAACATTTGGTAACAGGTCTAATACTGTTGAAAAAATTGGAGTTTGGAACTAAAATAAGTACAATTTCTCATTCTCTTTCTCATTTGCCAAGGTCATTGTTCTTCTAGAACCTTAGAGTTGTTATTATTTATAGGTTATTATGCTATTATTTTATTTTAGATCATATTGGTCTGAATGTGGCTCTGGAACTAAAATGAGTTCGCAACCCTTGATTGTTAAAATTTTCAGTGTAATTTTTGCACTTCACAAATTCATCCCACAGGCTGGATTGGACCCTTTGGCGGGCCGGTTTCGGCCCCCGGGCTGCATGTTTGACACCCTTGTCTTAGTTGTTTAGACAGTCTGATTCCCTTCACTTAAATGTCAGCTTCTCTGTGGTTTAAGCATAAGCTATGACTTAGTGTTCTTTTCTCTGCCTCTTCTTCCGCAAGACTTCACCGTAATCTCAAAAGCAGGCAAATGAAGGAGTGCAAAGAGCTGCTAATGTGTGTCTTTATCACTCTCAACAGCAGAGCAGGCCTACTCCCTGTCGTTCACTTCAGTGCATTTCTCCTGATGCTTCTTTTCAGTGAATACCCTGCACCTGGATACATCGGATGAGCCTTAACAGACGCTCAGACCCTCACATCTTCAAGGCACGGTGTGGTCAAAGTGCAACCTGGTGTCCCACTGACCCAGCCCACCTCTGAGCATCTGTACCAGGCCTTCCCTCATACCTCCCAACTGGTTTTCATCCCTTTATCCAGGCATGAGATCAGACTTCCAGATCAGGATTAGGGTTAGTATCAGGATCACTGGTACTAGATATCTACTGAAGCATATCTCTGCATCTTGACTTCTCCTCTCATGCTTTGCTGGTCCACCAAAAGATGTTTTTATCTTGTGTTCTCCTTCTACCCTCTCCTGGAGATGAGTGACACATCAGAGATAGCTTTCAACTAATCCAATCCTTTATGCTCTGTGAAACTAAGTTGCGAGCCTGTAGCCCTTTCACACATTATTTGTTGTCGTTTGAAATCATACTTAATGTCATGCTCGACGTCAGATGGGAGCTCCGTGCCTTTTTACATTTCACTCAGTCAGTGATGTGCCTCTAAGAAACAGAAGAAAGTTGAACATCAAAGTAAGACAGGAATTCTCCCACTTGAACTGTTGGGTATTGTTGGAATTGCTCCAGGAAATACTTGATGAATGCATTGGCAGTCCGCCTTTCACACTCATTGTTTTTGGTTGGAGGGTTTTTAAAAGCTTTATCCTGCACAAAACTGGACTCAAGATATTAGGCTAAAGGCTATGTTGCACTAAACTTGCCCTTGCATCTGTCTTTTTGGCATCCATAACCATTTCATGAACTAACTTCCCTCTTTTTTCATTTGTCTTTTCTGTCATTAAAGTTGTTATACATGTTGCATGTATGTGCATTTATCTTTCCACCAGGTGGTGCTGGTGGATTGGTGATCTCATAGACAGAAACCCAGATGATGTTGCGACCATGAGTGTGTATGTGGAAGGGGGATCTGTCCCTCGAGCTTTACCTGACCTCCCATTCCCCTCTGTTGCGCACACACACCTTGTCAGCAGGTTGGGCCTTATCTCTTTCTGACTGAAATGAGCCATTGAGCACACACTTGACCTTGTCATTATCTTGTACCTGGCTTTGTTTCCACTCTCCTTTCTCCCTTTTGTGTGTTTCCTGACTTTCCCTTTCCACACTATTTGAACAAAGATAAGAACAGAGTCTGTTTACACCCAGATCCCTCCTCCAATCACACACACACTCACACACCCCCTCTCTTCTCTCTTTCTCTCTCCTTTGTTTATGAAAGAAGCCTTGTGTTTATTACAAAGAATGGACCTGACCATGACCTTCTATCGTTGTTTGAGGTGTACTAGTCAACACTAGCAAGACGCACTGAAGTTTTCTTTTTCTAAGTTGCGATAAAGACGCACAATCAAACCTTTTTAACTTAAGTACAAAGCATATTTAAGGTGGTACAAGAATGCACTTCCTGTTAAACATTATACATACAATGAACTTGAGTAAGTCTATAAAGAAAGGCAGGAAGACCAGGATCAGTGGGACAAATAATTAGCTAAGTGCTGTACACCTTGAAGGTAACACAACACTTTCAATGATGTAGGTAATCATGTCATTGTTAAAATGTCAGATGTAATGCAATGAATTCAGGTTATAACTCCACAATTTTGTAGTAAAATGATTTTTTCCTCGTGCACTAGTTTAATATATTGTGCAGCAGACACAGCTCCTAAATTTTGTTGCATTACATTTTTTAAACGGCACCCTTCTGACATGCAATAAATGAAGGAAAACTGTGGTGGTGTTTAAGGAGCTCATAACCAAGGGATGTGGCTCAGTTTCAAAGTCGCTTTTGGAATTACAATACGCATATGCTACCCATAAAGCAAGCCTCAATATATCTGTCCATCAAAAAGTTCACTGACAGCAAGAGAGGAGATGGTGCTCTCCTTTGATTCTAATGCTAAGAGCATAATTTATGTAAGATGTTTGAATGGCTTTTTGAGTAAGAATAGATTAAAGGAAGTTTCATGTCTGAGGAGCCAAAAAAGTGCCTGCAAAGCAGTGTTTTAAAACTCCTGGGGCTGCAAGAGGGTTGATGAACAGGGCGGGTGCAAATGGTGATTAGCTCAAGCCATTTATTGCACTAACAAAACAGTGTGCCAATCATGGCTATCCCTTGAGTTTTCATCTCTTTTCTGTAAATATGAAAGACCTTGTCCCGACAGTGACTTCAAACATGGCAGCATCAGGCCCCATACCAGGCCATGGCATCTCCCTGAGCTCTTCCCCTTCGCACATCAAACCCCAGCTGACAAAAGAAGCTCTAGGTGGCATAATGAGACGCATCGCCTCTTTCAAGTATATGTGAAGTGTGACATTCTGTCTTCTCGTGCTTTGTGTTGACACTGCAGCCTGCGGTGCGTGAGGAGTTGACCGGACAGTCCAGACATCCCCCCGTTCTTTGGACACCAGCCTCCAAGGGCAGCATCAAAGCCCTGCAAGTTCCTTAGGTCAACGGTCAGCGCTATGTACACACATAAATGCCACAAAGGAAGACGAAGGCAGTTTTTGCAGATTATCATAGTCCCTTCCTCAAGATGTTTTATTGTTTCTTTGTATCCAGAGGAAGACCTGAAAATAAAAACAGTGCGAGATAACTCAATCTTCACCAGGGAGGGAAACAGTAAAGCACATTTTGGGTAAAGTTTCATGCACATGTGTACCCTGTCCGAGAAGAGAAATCAGAAGGCATGCTCCTGCCTTGTGACTGACTCTGGTATTTTTGAAGGTGATGAAGGCCATTATCAGTGGATTAACACAAACTAAGATGGTGGGGCCTCACAGTGTTGGAACATATCTGCCTCGCCTGTATCCCATGTATTACCCTTGTCCACTCGCCAGCAGATAAAATCCCTCTGAGAGTCGGAAGCTATGCAACCACGCGCTGCACCTCTCATGTGACCATAATGCCAGAGCCAAAAGTAAAAAGAAAGTTCATTGGACTGCAGGAGGCCGAGCTGTGATCCAGGCCATGAACGACTTTTTACTGAAAGAGAAGAAACCTGGGCTTTGAATCCTCTAGAGGCACATAAAGTAGCATTCAACATGTCACAAGACAGCCAAAAAAAAAAAAAAGACTGGTTTCTGCTCCCTGGAAGCACCCTCACAACAGCGCATTCATTTTCATCCACCATTCCTCCCAATTTCAGGCATAATACAATTGGACAGGTGGATTGATAATCTAATATGGCTTAGTTTTTTTTATCCTATTCCTCTTAGTTTTCAAATAGTTTACTTGGAGACCAGGGGTGTGAGCCATCCTGTTTTCTATGGCCGCCGAATTACCTCAGAGCGCGCGGTGCCTAGCTCACTGCCAGAGAGAGAGGCGAGTATTGTTTTCATGACAGAGATCAATGGGTGGGTGAATGTGCTTTAATTCTGCAGGAGCTCCTCTCCCAGGCTAATAAATGCAAGCCTCCCTGCTGACTGGGCTGTCGTGCTGAGCCCAGCGGGGGTCAGCCTTTTTGTGTTCCTGTGCCCAAATTATGGAACCATCAATACGCTCCCTGGAACCAGTCAATAGAAGCCCGCTTTGTGGCTGAGGGGAGACCAACTTCAAGGCTGATCAAAAAAAAAAAAAACCTAAGCTCTGACACATTTACCAAATAAGATCAGGATCAGACTTTGTAGACATGTTATACATTAAAAAAAAAATAAATTAAAAAAATAACATTTGCTGGTTTTATTTGTGCAACAAATACTGGGTGTGTCTCACCTACAGGGATGTATCTGGCCAAACCTGTTTTTATTCATTCTGTTAGTAATTATTCACATGTTGCAAATTATGTTTCATTGTGAGGCAGGCGGTTCGTGGTACAAGTGCAAAAATACCACAGTGTAATGCACATTATGAGTCAATAAAGATGGATTGCTATATATTTTCCAAAAACGTAACTCTAAGATTTAAAGGCTTCCTAATATTCTGTCAATGACATCTGTTTTTATATGGACATGACCCTGCTTTTGAGGATTTCATGAACATATTTCTACAAAACATTACATTTCTGTTGCCTGAACCTGAAGTTGTGACACACTTTCTTTTGACAACACATAGGCGATGAAAACTGTTGTCATGCATGAGTGTGTTTCCATACTGCCTTACTGCTGCTTGTAGAATCAAGTGAATTATTAAGTATCCAGCTTCAAAAAGCTTGTAAAACTCTGTCCTCCTCAAAATCTGAAACTTTTTTCTTCCCTTCTTCTTCCCTTCTCCCCTTTTCTCTCCTTCTTTTATTTTTGTTGGCTTCTCAAACATCAAGTTGTCTCCGGATTTTCAAACGGGTTGAAAAATAAGAGTTTCCCCAGCTTGCAAGCGCATTCAAAGGGCGCGTTCTTCAGATGTGCCACCTTGCAGCGTGGTGGTGGCTGTGCAGGAACAGGATCATTCAGATATGCTAATGGATCAGCGGGGTAGCTCCAAGCGCGGCTTACCCTGCTTTAAAAGACAGCTGCCTTCTCCCTTTCTTTTCATGCCCTACTCTCAGCCTGCCTCTCTCTTTCCCACTCTACATTGATAGCAGGTTGAAATTTAATAACCATTAAATTTCTACTAATTAGACAGATAGAGCAATTAGCCGGGTGCATGTAATTCCAGGTTGTGAAATATGTCGGACAAAGAGAGTTCAGAGGATGAGTTTGGGCAGTCGTTGAATGCAGCTGAGGTTAGAGTCTGCGCAGTGTAATGATATCATGCTCAATGCGGAGAGCTGCAGATAATAGAGCCAGTGCCCACTAGCCCTCCCCTTGGTAAAGTGGCCCTCTGTGTCAGTGGCTGTGTATGAGCCGTTGGCTCTGTCACTGAAGCCCCAGTCCCACACTCTCCTGGGCTATCTATTCTCTCCAGCCAGAGTCATGCTGCGCAGGAATCCTGGGTGATTGGGTTTCTTTCAGGGGCCTTATAGTCAGTCATAAATCGGAGGGGATCCTGCCCGGCCCCTCGCTCTCGCCCCTAACTCTGGCTCCAGCTGGCAGGGGACGATTGTTGGAGAGCCGAGGTCATTGCAGGGTCGCTCTCTGTGGTGCTTCTTAACTCTCCTTGCCTATTTTTTTCTACCCCTCCTCTCTACTATGTCCCCCCTTTTTTCTCTGTCTCCCGGCTGAGGTTGCTAGGGCTTGGTATTTGCTTTTTAAGACCATGTTGTAATTACAGAGGAACTCTACTCCCCTTGCCGCCTCTGGCTCCCTCATCTCTTTTTTTTTTATCACTGCTGATTGGTGGTAAGAAGCTATGCCCCCCACAACAGGCCTTTGTGCTGCCTCTTCCCTGGGCACACACAGAACTGATTCATTCACATCTTCTAACCTTTACAGAAGTAGAAGAAGACCACCGTGGCCTCCTCACACCATCAGAAACAAACCAGAAGTGTTGAGATGGGAGTCACCTATAGGGAGGAAATGGGCGCTGGATTCATTGCATTCATATGAGCAAACAACAGCAGCTGCAAAACACGCCACATGTGGAAAAACAGGTATTTGTGGACGTAGCCTTGTCACAATTACAGCTTGCTGTTATGCTTGTTTATATAACTACATTAAAATAGTTTTATGTATGCAAATCTACAGTTTGCTGCACTCACAGACTCAGCACTGACAATGTAAATATAAAAAATGTCCAAGCTGAATAAAACAGGTTACAATTTTTTCCAATACAGGCCTATAGCTGCTGCAAGAGGGAAAAGTCTTTTTGCTGTTTTAGCAGAATTACAGCAGAGAGATCAGACACAGCCCTCAAAAGTCTTTCTGTGGGATTGCACCCCTCTGCCAACATCTGGGACCATAAACTAAGATCAAAAAGTGACAGTGAAAACAATACCGCAATGACAACAAACAATCATGCCATTGAACAATAAGTGGAGGCGGAGCCCCCTTCAACCACAGTTTGGCCAAGTGTGTGTGTGGGGGGGGGGGGGTTGTGCATTTTCAAAGAGAGCAATCATTCAGCTATCTGGCTGTTTTAGCACAGTTTTTTTTTCTTTGTCTCAAATTGAATTTCATTTGTATTGAACACAACCACGCTGTAGGTGCAAACTGCAGGACAATGTGCAAAATCACATTCTGTGACATTTGCTGCAGCTGCTGCTCTAACTATGTTGGCATAGAGGCTTGAGATGCAGCCGCTCATCATAAGAACGCTATACATATAACCCATTAAAACATAATCTGGAACTAAATGATTATATCCCCATCACAAATCCTTTAAAGTGAGCAAAACATTTGATGCTATGCAGAGGCTTGTATTTCCCCTAAGACACTTCAAAGCAAACTGAACCAAAATATCACAAAAATGTGTACAGTGTGCAGCGCCATAGAAGCATGGCTTGTCTTTCATGTGTATGGAAAAGTGCCACAAACTAAGCATTGTTTTCTACAGAATAGGATATAGGCTCGGGCTTGGAAGAGTCATTGTTCTATTTCAGTTTGCTTGAATCTCCTCTGTTGCACGCTGGCTCGTTGCTTCACCGTTCTGACTTCTGACAAACAGCATCTGCACCAGGGACGCCACTTCCTCCCATGAGGCAGATGGGAACAAACCCAGTGTAATCGCTTCAAATAAACAGGATGCCATTAATTGTTTGCCCCATCAATTGAAGTATGTCCCTTGGTATTCAATGAGAACTTGATTAATCATTTTAATGGTCTGATTTATTGAGTGCCAATAAAGAGAGATGAGTTATTTGGCAAAGAACAAATCACCGGTTGCAGCCCACATTACTCTGCAGAGGCCAGGCTTGTTCACAACTATGAGCGGCTTATCCGTGTACAATGTTCTTCTTCTATGTCTGAACATGTCTGCTGTGTAAAATTATAAAATAAAATGCATGTGGGTTGCAAACCGTAATCTTATCTTCATACTATGCTAGTCATTATATCTCACAAAGGACTGTACTGCACTCAGGAATGAGATTTGTAGAAAACAGATATCGCTAACACATATCAGACGCTGACACTGTGCCAAATGTCAACAGAGGTAAACAAACACCTCCAGACAGCAGAGCAAACAATTATTACAGACAGAGCAAACAGAGGGAGTCTTTGCTGAACTCAGGACTTCCTCTGAGTGTCGCGGGGCCCGTCTGTATTGACATCGTCAGAGCGGCAAGTTAACAGCCCAGCCGTGGCCAGATCACAAGGACTGTGATGGCTGGATGAAAAGGCTTCACCAAAAGGTGCTAATGGAAACATCCTGAACCTGAAACACCAGGCTCTCTGTCAAAACCACTGAGGGAAAGGATGTGAGACAGCAGAGAAGAAACACACACTGAAACCTAGAGAAGCTACAGTTGTTTGTCCAGAAAGAGAGGGTCACGGTGGCGACAGCATGTCCTGTTCTTGATAGTGATAGGTAGAGGATAGGGAACAAGGGTGTCAGTCATCACAAGGGAGATGAGCTGAACATCAGGTGGGAAAGCGGTGGAGGGAGGGAGGGGGTGGGACAACAACTTTGTGTCATCTCCTGAAGGACAGGGTGCTAGCCAAGCTGGTGTTGTCTTTCACTCCTGCTGACCTGTTTGAACCACAGTGGGCCGTCCTCTGTCACCCTGTTTAGACAGCTAACAGTCTGTTCACTCGGAACCCAGACTGTCAACAGCACTTGACACTCAAGATGGCACTTAAGACTTAGAAGTTTTGTTTACCCTCCTGTTGGTCTTACTCTCAGGTGAATGAAGGCATAGATCTTCTGAAACATCCCAACATCTGTAGCGGAGATGAAACAGAATAATTACTGGATTCAGCATGAAAAAGAATCCGGTCCCCATTGTGAGTCTGAAAATGATAATTGGAGAATGTATTCCATTAGGTAACAACATGAAGAGCAATTAAAAGGCAACAACCTAATAGGCATGTTAAAGGAATTATCCGGCGTTGAAGCATACTGGGCTGTTTTTGTCATGTTCGGGATGAAATACGATCACCTGAGAGCAATATCTGCACAGTTGGATGTGTTTTGAGA
>JAPTGW010180150.1:0-13580 GCA_029814545.1 Apogonichthyoides opercularis
AGCTATTATTGTTATGCATTTTATTTAATCTGCCAATTGAATGAGGACTTAAGTGTGGAACAGGCTGGACCTAATACTTATCAATGATTCGATTACAGTGGCTTCCAGCCTCTTATATGATCACTAACAACACTTATTTGTTACTTTTAGGTAATTGGTGAAAAAGTCCTATGAACATTCAGAAGTATGTATTTTTTGTGATTTCAAGTTTATTTCACAAGAGTGACTTTGACTGAAGAGTAACTTTGTTGAAACATAGAGTTTCCTCCAAGAAGATTTAATCATTCGGCTTTCACTTTAAGAGTAAAAAGATGACAGGGAAATCCACTTTTTGTGTCAAATGGAGGCATCACATCAAGTCATCCTGGAGTCAAGTCAACCTGAACAGGTTTGTCATTTCACTCTTCCACCCACAGATTGAGGAGAGAAGACAATGTACAACTGTACTTGATAAGCATCAACCACTGTTTTTTTTGTATATGCACTTTGATGCTCAATCAAGAATCAAGACAGAATCATTCGAAAAACCTACATATAAAAATGGTATTTCATATCTCTAGAGCCATTTCAGTCTTTAAATTTCCACCGCACTTCCTGTTCATACATATTTTCATATATGTTTCTTACCTTATACTGGCTGATGGGGTACTTTTCCAGCAGGTACTCATCACAGCCACAAACTTTGAGGATATATTTACCCTGATATTCTTGAACACACATTTTTAGCTGCTCTGGAGACAGCAGCATGCTGCGTGTCTTCTTGCGAATGGCCTCTGCAATCACCTATTGGAAAGAAATGCATTAGGACAGTCTACATTAGAGGTCATAAAGCAGTTCATCACAGTACTAGCTCTGTGTGTGTGCTGCGTTTAAGTGGACAGTGTTTATTGCAGTGCATAGATCTAGAATGATCTACAAATTAACATGATACACAGTAAGGTTTTTAGTCACTGAACATCTTCACTTCACCTGTTCAGGTACACAATCATGGTTGATCTTCAGTGTATATTTCTGTTTATCGTTGTTTGGAGAGACAATCACCCATATCACAACAATGATCTGACCTACAAAACCAAACACAGAAGAGCATACAAATAAGGAGGTGGAGAAAAACAATCAATAAATCTAATTTTGCCCAGAAGCATCTCAAAAACAATAACTTGAATTATTGAAAGGTCTGTCCTTATTGAGCATGCTGTTTATTTTCTAGGTATTGTTTCCAGACAAAAGCTTCACATTAGTAGCACATCAATCAATTCATTGATTGCCTGTAGTACCTATCTGTTTTAAAGGCTGGGTGACTAATGTTAATGCAGTATTGACGGCAGCCTCAAATGTTTACAGCCTGCTGGTTGACCTTCTATTGTCTCTGAGTGCTTTATTTGGGATTTCCCGGTGAACTCACATAAGCTGTATCAGACAAACAAATAAGCCTAAAAGAGACATTTCTATTATCTACAATATCTAAGCATCTAGTTTTTCTTTTCCAGGGTTTATACACATTTTTCAAGGTCAAATTCAAGCACTTTTAAAGGTTGTTTTAAAATTTTTCCAGCATAGTACCTTATCACTGGCATAAAACACATATCTATAGAAATATATATAATCATGATTATTTTTTTTCCAGTTTTATTCACAATGATTTACATTGTGCTATGCTATAAACATCTAAAATTGTGCTTCATAATAGCAAGAAGTATATAAATTAAAGGAGAACACAAAGTTTTATCCAAAAAGAGGGAAGCCACTTGATGTTCTTCAGGCACACTTGCACCAAGACAAAGATTAAGAGAAAAGTGTACCTAGGGAGCACCTGATAATTTTGTTTTTTGACTTAAAGTTTTATTTTCCAAAATGTATCACCTCTATGCAAGTAGCTTTGGCATGACATCTAACCTGGCAGAGTTAATATTAAAAATAAATGTAAAAAAAAAAAAAAAAAAAAAAAAATCACAGAGTTATAATGGCAAGCATTTTCAAGCACTTTTCAGACCTTGAAAATACAACATTGAAATTCAAGCATTTTCAACGATTTCAAGCACCCCTACGAACCCTGTCTGCACTGTGATTTCTCATACTGTTGCCTACCTTTATCCAGTTTGCTGTAGATGTGTTTGGGCAGTTCTTGTGTTGATTCTACGTTGGGTGGGTAAACATACAATGCTCTACTGTGTGGACCGCTGGCATCTCTCAACTCCACAGAGTCTTTACAAACATTCAGGATATTCCTCCTAAAGTCTTGAACCTCGGGATCCTTCACCAGGTCAAATTCACACACTGGCATACCAATGGCAAAACCTAATAAAACAAAAAAAAAAAGAGAAGGTTTGGCTCAATCATGCAGTTAAGAGAAGAGTGTTATTATTGTTTTCCCACACTGCTGTATGCTGTCAGTTGTTTCTTTTGAAATTGGACCTGTATTATCCTTGGAAAACATAACCTAGTATCTCACGTAGTCATGTCTACTGAAATGCAAATACTGGAATTTTTTAAATGAACTTGTAACAAAATTCAGAGAAGTTACGGCCATGATAAAAACAGACCTTGACCACAAGGGAACAATGCTAACAAAAAATGGCAAGAGTTTTGTGGTTCATTTTGGATTTATGTATACAGCGCTTCAAAATTATTGCAGTACAACAATAATACAAAAATTGTCAAGAAAACTTACACATGAAATTAATTTTTTTTAAAATTACAAAGTAAAGAAATATGTTTTCATAAGATGCTGTCTGAGTATATATTAATTTTTAGTTGAGACTTGATAATACTGAGTTTATATAGATAAGAATATTTGCAATGTATAAATCTTACTGGCTCTACTAAAATAACTGATGTGGAAAAAGGCAGAAATAAGTCAGGGTTTCATCTTCTCAGTCAGTTGTATACATTTTCTTCCTTCTTCTCCTACAGACTTTTCTCAGTCAACTAAATCAACACCAGTAATGTAAATCAAGACGTAGCCTCTCACCAATTTCTCTGTTGAGGATCTTTTCCTCTCTGTTGCCGACTGGTTCAATGACTTTAAGGAAGGGCTGGAAGAGTCGCAGGTCACACAGCCTCCGGGTCTCATCATAAAACTCCTCTCGCTCTGCTTCCTGCAGGCAGAGAAAAAAAAACAGTTGCTGACTTTATAATATTCTACTTATTCTTTCGTCTCTCCAGAGGCACTGAATTAATGTTATGGAAAAGTTTGGTGCTTTTTTTCAGCTCACAGCAGTAAAATCTCAGATGTGTTCAACCTTGTTCAAAGGCAGCCATGATGTAGAAATCTTGCACTCACAACAAAGTGCAGTAAAGGATCTCCTGAATTATTTTTGACTCAATGATTCTGACAACCTGCAAACTAGAAATTCAAAGGGACAGCTCGTACCTGTGTAACACTGACAAAGATGTAGGATGTCTCCTCCTGTAGGAGATGATGGAGAGGATATTTCCTGGCCTCCTTGAACAACTCATGTTTGATGGTGATTAGTGTGGCTTCACGAAGACACTCCAGAGTCAGGATCATGCCATTGGGAAGCAGACAGTCCACCAGAATCCTGCAAGGACATTCACTCATTACACAACAGTAAAGACAAAACTAACCGAGAAGCCATGGCGTAGAAGGTTGGAGTCATCTTGGGACCAAAAGGGTCTGCCTGACATGGCAGCCCACAGCTCCTAGTCTGCAGTGTGTGGTGTTCCTGTTCAGCTAGTGATGGGTTAAACGCCGAGGGTCTTTCACTGTGTGTATTGCATGTCCGCAGGTAAAAAAATATACCAACAAACAAAAACACTTAAAAGTAAAACCTTATTATGTAAATTTCATTTAAAGTTAGTTTTTATGTACCTGAATTTTAGTAGTTTTACAGTTATTATTGCTTAAATGAAATACTTATTACATATGGTTAATGCTTAGAACTGTAATTTTGTTCAGATGTTTCCTATGCAAAAATATTAAATAATAATCAAAGCAGAGATAGATTTTTAATTAATGTAGCTTAAGATGTTATACAAAGGGCTTCAGTAACATCTGTCTTTATCTTTTTAAAGACGTATTAATCTATGAGTATGTATGATTAAAAAAATATACAAAAAGGTGTTGTAACTCATGAAAAATTATTTTTAACTACCAAAATTAAGTCAATTTTATTCAAAAGAGAATTTAACACGTTGTACCTGGGGGGCATCAGGTGGATGCCCCATAGCTCCCCTGAGGACGGCCTGGGAGGCATCTTCCTTTCTGTCTCCCAGCTCACTCACAGATTCGCTGCAGAGCACAACCTGGAAGGTAAGAACACCTTCAGTCAAGTTCTGATTATCAGAGCATAAAGAGCAGTGTATGACCTGTTCAAGCTGGTCTACCTCTTTTTTAAGTTGTCCTATCCTACATGTTCTGCTGGAGTTCTTGAGATCATCGTTTTTCCTTCTCTGAACAATGGAATTAGATGAAGTTGTGCCAGGACATTCTACATTGTTTCTGTTCAAATCATATTAGTGGTAATACTTTAACAACATGAGTCAGGTTTCTTTAACAAAAAAAAAAAAAATAATCAAATAGTGCTTATGATGCTAAAGAACATAGCCTATTATGTGCTGTATCCTGGGTAGTAGCAGCATTGTGTTTTATTTTAATACAATATAGACTAAGTTACTGATGAAGCAGGAAACTTCTTTAATGTGCATGCATAATCATGTATATCGTTGCTGCCAGGCAGAAACCTCTTATGTCCAAAATGATTATTTTTCAGGAAACTGGAAAGAACAATGTATATTCTAAATAAATGAATGGAGCTAAGAAATGTAGTCACAATACGTTTTCGACACTTAGTTTTCATTGGTTATATATTTCTAAAACCATTAGGCCAACATGAGAAGACTGACCAATAGAATCATTTTACGACAAAAAGAAAAAAAAAAAAAAAGCTCAAAAATGGACTTGTGAGGTTTCCGCCCGACTGCGCCAATATGAACTATTTGTATTACTACTACAGATGGGCGATAAAACAATAATGATAATGTATGTGATGTAGTTTTCCTCAATATCAACTACAAATGTTTGACGTAACTGCAATGTTTCGAAAGCACATGGAAGCCTGGTTCATAACATGAATGTCCAATGCCAGTAGAATGACTCGTCTGATTAAACCAGAAAGAGGAAGAAGACATAATGGCTGACTGTTCTACGTCAGTTGTGTGAAATGTTCTGCTGTTAGGCAAATGTCCATGTTCTGACGTTAAGAAGAATTCACAGGCACAGTTAACAATCTGGTTTGTTCAACTTCCACACAGGAGCAAAAAATATCCCCTCAAATAAAATAAATATGGATTTGAAATTATCATGATAATTATCTAGATCCATATTATTGCAATCGCCCTGACTACAACTGAAACAGAGTTTGTATCAGAGTTTGAGCAATTTAGCTTGTGTCACCAAATCTACTTCAGTGACTTAATAGTGTATGTATGCCTTCAGGTAAAAGAAAATACCTTTACATCATGCCTGTCCTCAAAGAAGCAAATGCATGTCTGTGCATGTGCAGTTACCAACCTGGCTGAATGACATTTCTACCTACAGTTGTGGAAAAACATATTAGACCACCCCTTTTCTTCAGTTTCTCTGTCATTTTAATGCCTGGTACAACTAAAGGTACATTTGCTTGGAAAAATATAATGATAACAAAAACAAAAAAGTTGCATTTAAGAGCTGATATCTAGCCATTTTCCATGCTTTCTTGCCAATAACCAAAATCACTTAATTTCTTAAATTAATAGCTATGGCATTGTACTATCAAAAACAGTGCTTTTTTTTTTTATTCATGTTTTCTTTTCTGTCTGTTTTAGTCATATGATACACACAGGAGTTAGTACTTGATTGCATAACCATTGTTTTTGATGACTTTTGATAGTCTAATCATTTTTTTCCATGACTGTATACTACTGGTTGGGGAGGGGGGTTCAAAGCAACATGGAGACAGTTTACATTTCACCCATGTACTTACTTATAACTAAAATTAAAGCAATAACTTTATTAGAATGTGCATAAGTGATGAGGTGCAGAAAGTCCTGCAATGTTTTTAAAGAACCCTATGAAAAAGCTCAAACTGACAAAACATTCATTGCTTTCTTTTTTCATTTGTATTTTCTACACCACACTAACATTTTCTTACAGAGATTGTAGGAAAAATTAATTTCATCCACTTAGCAAATGATGTCTCCATGGTACTACAATCTTATATGTCATACTGAACTTATTATTGCGTCCAATTTCCAGCTGAGGTCAAATTGTGTCATTTTTCTAGTGCTTGTGTCACTGGTGCTGAGCAATCTCCTACCCTTAGAACATGTAAGAAAAAGAAAGGCTCCATTGTACTGACAGATGAAGGATAAAACATGTTTAATGGAAGGTCTGTATAAGCTATTTTGACCCATTTTTATGCTCATTCCCATCCAAAGCTTTCCCACTCCAAATTAGTCACATGACCCAACACCCTACACCCAAACTCCTCCTCTCATTCATCTCTTTAGCCACTTCCACAATGAATGACATTTTAGTTCTACAATCCATCTGAAATCCAATTAAATTCTTACATAGCTATTTTTACTCACACCAAACAGCATGTGTATATTCAATGATGTCTTTTTTCCTAAACTTCCACTCATTATAAAAAATATCATTTCTCTTGGGAGTACAATTTCCCACTAAGTAAAAGTAACCAAGGCACAGCACTCACTCGCTGCAACACATTCATGATTAGCTCATTCAACCTTCTGTCACTGAGTGCTGGGAAATAGCAGGGTCCCTGGGGACCACAGTGACACAACTATTTTCAACAGACTGCTCAGGTCCAGCAATCAACACAAAAACAACAGTGACTCAACTGCTCATTGTGACACATGGTGGTAAATGTGTTTTTTCATGGTAAAATTACAACACAATGTATCATTTTCAACATTAGCCAGTTTACAACAATAAATAGGTCTTGTAACTAAAGCCAAGATTATGAGGACATAATAATAATAATAATAATAATAATAATAATAATAATAATAATCACTTTAGCGCTTGTCATGAAGTCAATATCTATCTTTGGTCACTTTTATTGTGCTTTGTAGAACATCAAAAGGACAGAGATGGTTCAATTGTGGATTCCATTTTGTTAAGATGAATTCTGTTATCTGTCTGAAGGACATAACTATAATATCATTGATTAATATTAAAATAATTTACAACCAAATGTAATGTCTTACTGTATGAAACTCATACTGCACCACATACTAAGTCTCAGTTGAAATACCAACATCTACTAACTCGACATAAGCCTGGGTTCCAAACAGTACTGTTTGAAGTGTCTCTGATCGGTTAGGGTGGAAAACAATGATGTACCAATCCCTCAATTTATTAACTAGAAGGCCAATAATACTAGGATCGTGATATGTTTAAATCTCATTTCTGGCCTTTCGATAACTTTAGGTGATAACTAATCTCTTCCAGACTACGCAAATATCTTCATTCTTTCCGCATCTATGATAAAAGCTCACAGTTATATCTGTTTGCCTAAATGCCAAATAACAAGTGCAAATGTTAAAGCCTTTCAGCTGAGATTAAGAACTGGAAAGCCATATTTCCTACAGCAGGACTAGGAAAATAAACACAACAAAGCTACATGTTTACAGGTTTGACTCAGCCAGCTTAGACACTCCCGATTACAATCTGTGAAAACTCTGCTAAAACTTACACTAAAACCATATTACAAGGGTGGAATAATTTATTTTTTCCAGGGCTGTTACTGATGTCACTTACTTGCAGCAAAAATGAAAAATACTGACATAAATTGTTTTGAATATAACATAGGCCTACACCATCACAAACATTCCTTGAAATGCAATTAAGATGACTGTAAAATCTAATAAATTTCAGTTATCCCACTAAACTGAAGAAATTAGGAATAGGTTAGCACACAAATAATGTTCTTTCTTTTTTCAATGTTAGTTTTGGTCATGACATGCAAACTGCCATGTGTGGATTACAGACAGAGGTAAAGAAGCCGAATATTGGATCTTGTAATCAGCCATGGCTGTTAAACGTATTAAGGTTAGCAAATGACTATTATTATAGGACTAGAAGTAGTTAGGTATCTTGTGAGGTCAAGGAAGCAGCTGAGAAACAGAAAAATAACTGTGCACCTTTATCTTCCCTATTGTCCCAGACCAGGAAAAGTGGCAGCATGACACACAAATTTTAAGAGCATTGCAACTCCTGTGAAATAATGGACAATAATCAGCTATTTAACCCAGTGATTAAACATTAGTCTACGATTTCATTTTCAAATTTGAGGTACTGCAAAGGTAATGAGGAAGCTTTCATTCACAAAGAAAAACAGGTCTGAATTTGTACAAAAACAACCTAAGGTACTGAGTTAGAACAAACCACCCATTGAGCACTTCTGCGATCAGTGACCCTGATCAGGATGCAGATACACACTTTAGGACAAAAGAGGAAGCTTCCTCACAACACAGGATGTGGGGAGTGGGGAAACATTGGCTTAGGCACAAGCTCACTTTGAATACTGGAACACAAATGGCTGCTAAGGCCAACAATGCAGATCCCAAGATCAAACATATGCTAAATCTGCACAACATATACACTCATAGTACACAACGCACAATATATATGTGGTTAACAGAAGGTTTTACCAGTTGTACCACATTACACAACAGTGTGGTTGAAATAAAATCCTTTGATCGATTTCAGTTTCATTTTCTCCATTAAACAACCACAGCAATTTCAACTATCTCAAGAAGAAAGAAGACAACAAATGTGGTAACATGTTTGGCTGAACAGTCACAGAGGACGTGTGAATCAGATGGTAGGAGAGGAATTTGTGAAGCATACCTAAGAGAGCAGCCCTCCTATTTTGATGATGGGACAGTTCCACCCTTCATGTTTCAATCCATCTTCACGCTGTCACTGAAATATGTGTTGGGAGGAAAGGAAATTAAAACAACAACAACACAGTCTGCATGTGTTGCAGTTCGAGTGATTCACACTGGCTAATAACAACAGGCTAGCTAAGTATAGGCGGTTGGGAATGACAGCTCAGAGATGACAGCTATAAAATACTCAATGGCCGCTTTAAAGACACCGAAAAAGAATAATGATACAGCTTAGGCAATTACTCAACAATGAGTTATATTCTGTGCCATCACAGACATCTCCTTACACCATTTATAAATTGGTTCACGCTAGCTAGCTGTCTTGTACACTAGCTAACGGCTAAGGGTGAGCCTGTCTGTCATCCCCTCATTGATACAGATGAAAATGATATTAACAACACTCAAGACAAGCTACTGGTGTGGGAATGTAAAATAACAGCTAACCTTTCATAGTGTGCGTCGACACAGCCAAATGTTTAAGGGTGATGGTCCGGTCCTCTCCTCTCCTCCTCGGCTAATCCCAGTTAGCTAGCCTCTCCAGCTAGCCAACCCCTCCGGTTCCCTACGGCCGGTTGGTGGCTACCGGCGCCGGGCGAAGCAGGATGTTATCTGTCGTCTGTCAGCCTCAGTGCCAGCTATCCGTAACAGAAGCCGTTACTCCACGTCCACAGTAAATCCCCCTTGTGCCGTATGGTTATATACTGTTCCCTTATGCAAAATGAAGACAGAGCCGCATGTCCAGTCGAAGGGGCTCAACCTGAGGATGTTATGAGCAGCTGAGCTTCATGTCGACTGGACAAGCTGTCTGATGCGACAAAGCAGCCACGCTGTCTGTCTGTCTGTCTGTCTGTCTGGGCCCTCCTCCCTTCCTCCGACACACAAACACAATCACACTGTAGTAAACCAAACACATATTCAACCAGCACATCAACTACATTTGGCAGCAGCTTACTGGCAGATCAGCTACATTTATATTTCCATAGTACTACTATTAAAGTGGATCGTGTGAATTCGACTATAACATTCCAGACTATGAAAAGAAAGGACTTATATTTTTACTTCACCGTTGCATCTTTACTCTAACTGAACCCCATCATTCCTACTGCAACTGTAATTCAATATTTTACCTGAATGCATTTTTTGACATATGACTAATGTAGTTTGTTGCATCATTTTAACACCTATATGAAATGAGATGACATGAGATAAAGACTAATTTCAAGATTCAAGATTTTCTTTGCCATAGTGTGGAGAGTGAAATGCAAAAACTGTCCACAATGCCATGCAATCAAATTTGTAACACCTACAAAGACTTACTCTTAAGGACTGAAGCCATATAAACACCAATATAACACGAACATTAAAATAAAAATACTATAGGACAGTAAACTCTTATATGTTACTTACATATTGCAAGAAACCAGAGCAGAAAGTGCATTGTGAAAATGTGCAAATGCTTGGCAAAGGTTACTTAAATATCTGAGTGTAAATTTATATGTACATACATGTGTGGAACATACATATTTGCATATTTATGTTGGAATGAGGAACTTCAGTTGCCCAATAGGTCAAAGTAAAATTTGTAAGAAGAAAGTGATTCATTATTTGTGAAAATGTAGCAGTTAGTCATACTTGTGTCAAGTCATATAACTGTGCAGTTGTCAAAGCAGTTGTCCAACATGAGTAGTCAGTGTCTTCTTTCATCAACTAAGTTGTTGTACCGTCTGATTCATTCAGTCCTGCAGTGCAGTGAGGTGAACCATCCACTGTAGCTGCTTCTATGGTTAGTTAACATTCAAGGAAGTGTCTGTGTCAAATTTTTTGTGTTCACTTGAACTAAGTCACATGAAGCCAAGATGTAATCTAAGTCAAAAATGGCTTTGTGTTTTGAAACTCATGCATAAGTGATGCTTCAACGTTCTATTGAGTGACTGTGAAGATCATTTATTTATTTATTTAACCTTTATTTAACCAGGTAAGTTAGTTGACAACTGATTCTCATTTACAATAATGACCTGGCCAAGAGGCAGCATAAAAACAGAATGAGTTTTAGCACAGGTTGCATGTAAAAATGACAAAAGAGATTAAATATACAACAAACAAACATGAATGACAGCAGAACCAATTACAACAACATATAACAAATAGAAAAGCTAAAAACAAGGGCAGTGGTCCAGAAGTGTATCTCTTACTGATCTTTTAAACAATGAGAGTGGTATGAATGAGGTGAGTTTTCAGGATTGTTGCAAAGAATTCCAGCCATAAGTGGCAGAAAACTGGAATGATGATTGACCAAGAAGACCCCCCCCCCCCGCGAGGAATTCAGAATTTTTAACAAAGACAAGGTATATCCAGTAATATATGGCTTTTTAAATCATGTAACAAATTGATCTCGTATGGCTTTGACTCTGCTCTCCATACTATCGGTTGTTGTTTGTGAATGTAATGTCTTCAGGGGCTATACTGACTCTGCCCATATTGTTTGTTGTCACTTAGGTGTCTTGTCTAGACTATCTATAGTTTACTAAACTAGTCTAGTGTGAAGTCACATAGTTAAAGCCGCTTCTCCAGTACTGTGTACAAGTGAGATTTTGTGAATGATTTGTTGAAACACAAACATGGTGCTTTAATAAAGTGTTGGGCCAGTACATTCATTCATTCAATCAATCATTATCTGAACCCACTTTATCCTCACTAGGGTCACGGGGGTTGGGCCAGTACACATGACATTTAATTTAATCTCTGAATGTATTAAGGTGTAGGTCTTATTTGCAATACAACCAAAAAAAAAACAAGAGAATAGTGATGATAAAAACAGTTGATTCTGGAAACAACATAAAATAAAAGTACAATATTACTCTGAGAATGTGGGCAATCTGTAACAATACAAAATTCAATAAAATAATTACACCCAATAAAAATAATTCAATTTGCTAAAATAAGGTGCTGACATTCCTCAAGAACAGCTTTAGTGCACCTGAGAGGATGGTGGTAGAGAGTGGTGTTTAACACATCAGTCCAATATCTCCCATAGATGTTAGTTTTTTTCTGTTCACTTAGAAACCCACAGATCATTAAACCACTCAGTGAACTTTCCTTCCATGTGGAAGGGGCACTGACATCTTGGCAACCCCCTCCCCCCATCCATACCCTACTTATACTGTAAATGCAGTAATGAGGACGCAGTACTCACTCATCCTCAACACTACACATCAAAACATATCACCTCAGTTAAAAATCACACCACATGATCCAGATTGCATTTGGACATACACAAAGATACTACTGTGGGTGTGATGCTTGTTTACAAAGTAGCCCACAGTTAGATAAGACAAACGTTTGTTATTGAATCCTCAAGGAAGGAAAATGCACTTACCACAGTGGTACATAAGAAAACAGGATGGAAGCTAAAAAAGTACAACATTTAATGTGGTGCCTCTTAGATGTTTTATTCTTATCAAGATATAGCTTTAGGCACTGTTACAGAAAACACCCTGAGAAAGAGTACTCAGTCTTTTAAGACCTGAGATAATGGGAGTGTAATTATTTTGTTCATAAGTACTTTTCATTACATCAGTAAATTAGAGTCATTATCTGCATTAACTGCAAGAAAAAGGGAATTTATAACAGAAATATGCAGCATAAAACTGACCTTAAAGGCACCCACCCTAAGACAGGGTCAAGTTCAATACTTTTCAATAGTATATTTTACTTTTTTCTTTTTGTTCAGACAGGGTACAGTTTTTTAGATGTTACCTGCTTGACAGTTTTAACTGTAGCCCCAGTCTTCCTCACTATACCTTGTCTGAACAAAAAGACAAAAGTAAAATATAATTTTAGCCACAGAAGACAAAATGAACGTCTTTAGACTTCTCAATAGTGTTGCAATAGAGAAAAGCCAAGTGTCTGGTTGTTTCATACGAAATATCAATACCTGTGGAGTAAATCTCAGTGTATTGCCTCAGTTTATTAATGATATTATACTAACTGACAGCATCATGTTATAGTGGGCTGATTTTTAATGTTATTAAACTGATTTAAGTGGAAACTACCTGGAAGCTGAAACACAAACGTGAAGAGCAAAAACAGGCAAATTACCTGAAATATGATTATAGCTAACATGTTTATATTTCTAACTATCAAAAGTGGTTATGAGCTGAAAAACAAGATTATTTATATACTGTAAAAGATTATTACCATGGATTAATTTTCTTCTTGTTAAACTGGAAAATGTGTGCTGTTTAGGAACCAAAATTCAATCCAGTTAACCAATATCAGCACCAGTACTGACTTTATTATTATTATTATTATTATTATTATTATTATTATTATTATTATTATTATTATTGTTGATACCCAGATGTAGTCACCTGTAAGTTAACCTGCAAGTTAACCCATTATTTCATTCCTGAAAAACATTTACTGTACAGCATGCACTAAAAATTCAGTATTTATTTGTTGTTTTATTTCTATTTCGAGTTACCTTTTCTAACCAGGTGTCCACCTTTATGTTATAAAATGTGTATATCTCCAGCAGTGGACAACAGCCCTAATATACTTACAGAAAAGGAGTAAGTATTGTGTATTATGCAATGTAAATCATGCATTATAAATAATATAAAGCAATAAGATGCGTTAATATATTTCACTTCTATTATTTA
>JAPTGW010198234.1:0-13467 GCA_029814545.1 Apogonichthyoides opercularis
CACTATCGTTCAGAGAATTCCATAGTTTCACCCCCACAACAGAGATAGAATGCATTTTTAATGTGGTTCTTTTTATCTTTTTTTATGAAATGGAAAAGCAAGAATATGTATTAATATATGTAAAATACTTAACATTAAGCAACATCAAGCTTAGACAGCAAAAAGGCGTGAAAAAGTGGGTGGGGAGTAACAACTTTAAGTATTGGTGTGACGTTGGTTTAAACACATAGCGGTAGAAAAAAGTATGTTAGACTTGGGGAGTTTGTATGACCCGGAAATATTCATTCATTCATTTTCCAAACTGGTTGCAGCAATGTTGAGCTCTCCAGTCACTTAAATTCACATCTACAGCTGATTTAGAGTGTAAGGTACATGTCTTTGGAAGGTGGGAGGAAGCCAGAGTATCTGGAAACAACCCAGGCAGACACGGCGAGTCATGTAAACTCCATAAACTGGCGCTGGAATCGAACTGGGGACCTTCTTGACAGTGCTAACCATCAGTAAATTGAGATTATTCCTCTAAAGACTTTTCCTGCCCAAAATGCAACCTGTCTGCTACTTATACTATATTAACTGTAAATGTGTTTTTACAGCCATTTTGAATCAAGTTTTGGCTACAGGTGACGTAGCCAGAAAACAATTTATTAGACCTGTAAATCATCCATAACACTAAAAAAAAAAAACAAAAAAAAAAAACCTGCATATTTTCTTTCCATGCTTCCCAGCTATAGCAGGTAGTAAACAACTCAGCTCAGCTCAAAGAGAGGAATAAATAGGTCCCAAATAACATGGGACTTCTCTGCTTTATTTTGTCATGTGTGTCTAATCTTTTCAAGATGCAGGCAACTCATTAAATCTCCCATCCGGTGTGTATGGCAACGTGGTTGAGTAGACTTTCAGCCCACGAGAATCAACCATTTGGAGATTGGGGTGAGAGTTAGAGAGAGGAGTCATTTTAGGTGAGAAGACAAAAAGAGCCATGAATGTTTTTAGCACTTAAGAGGATGGATTCTAAAATTGACTTCCAGAAGGGCAAAGCTAAAACATCTATCTCTTTGCATCTATTGGCTATAGGTTCAATGTCAGGTTTAATTTCAGACAGTCTGGCCTCAGTCCAGTATTTGATATACAAGGTTAAGGTGCGTAAGACTGTGGCGGGTGCAGACAGAGGAGGTATGATTATCAAACATTCAATCCAATATCTTATATTTTATTTGGATATTGGAGATTTCGTACGCAAACAGTCTAAAAGAGATTGTTTTTGTCGAACTCTACCTGGCTGAGATTGAGAGGCTGCTGCTGGAGTGGGTGTGGCCCTGCGCGCTGCTGTCGGTAGGACCCGCCTCCAGCCACACCGCCCGGTACGTGATTACTACCTGCCACTACTCCATTGGATGATTTAAATTTGTAAGATGAATTCTGATGGTTCATTGCATCTGAAAAAGAGAGAATGCGTGTTTAGAAACTGTAAAACTTAACAACACATTAATAATTACCAGGCAGTGCAGTCGTCTGTATTTTAACTCCTTTACCTGGCATCAGGCGCTCACACTCATTCGGGGCCTCACTCGTCTGTGTTTTGAGAGGGGGGATGATGATTGTGCGGGGGTTGCCGTTATTGTAGTTGTCCAGTATTGTGGTCTTTGTGTCGTATGTGTTGTTATTGGTGGGTCTGGACTCCACAGTGTACGGGCTGTTGTTGCTGGAACAGTCGGACTCAGGTGAATCATGGACTGTTACACAACTGATGACATTCTTCCTCTGCTTAGAAGATGAGCTACACAAAAGGAAAGTGAAAGGAAAATGACTAACTTATAAATGCTGTCATTTAGACAAACACTTGATTGTTACTATTTAAAACTTGGCATTCTTATGTCTTATATATTAGCATGTTATTCCCATATTTATCTTTCTATGATTACATATTCTATCTTTTGTTATATGACATGCAGCCAAAAATAGCATCAATGAAAGTACGTAGAGATAGAGGGATAAAGATAGTTTAATTTGTTCGACACAGATATAACAGTAGCATTGAAACGCCAACATACAACATGCACAAGAACCAGATGCATAGTAGCTTACAGCTTAATAGAGAAGATGTAAATGTACTGTAAGTGCAAACATACACCTGGTTTGTTTTTGCAGTGTCGACATTTGTTGCCCCTATTACTTCCACTTTGTACTTGGTGACTGTACACTTCATGTTGCAGTACAGCTTAACAGTGCATAGAGTTGTTGACAGATCACTCTATCAAATAGCCATATATTTGATGGATCAACTGCTGTAAAATAATAACAGCATAGATATTTCCAATGGCCTTGGCTTACCCAGCATTTTATGACTTTATGACAGATGCATTTAGAACGGTCTCTGTTGTCTCTTGGCTTTTCAAGATGCCAGCACTATGGAAATTTATTCTCCATCTACAGAAAAGTTATCCATTGCCCAACCTTTTCCAACACTGAAAATCTCTAGTATCCATTTTTCTCCTTAAGCTTCAAAACTAATTAAAAATGACCTTCTTATCCACAGATCTGATAAATACGAAACACATTCCTTACAACCAGAACTGACCTATTGTTCTGTTTGTGGTCATCTTCTTCATCTGTGTCACTGCTGATGGTGATGATGCTGACTGCAGGGCTGGGTGTATCAGGGATGATGATGGTCTGTCTGGGGACGTGGTGCTGGTGCTGATGGTCGCGGGTGGTGCTGGAAGCCTGTTCTGCTTCATTAGCCCCCCACCCGCCGCCCCCACATCCCTGCGGGGGCGGGCAGTTGGAGGCCGAGCTGTTCTGTAGCACGGCACAGCGTGGAGGCGTGTTCTCCTTCACACGCTTGGAACGCTGTGGTGACAGCACCGCCTGAGAGGACGACACCTCATACGTTGACATGTTCCTAGTAGAAGGACAGAGATGTGCGTGAGTGGCTTGGGGAGAGCAAAGGACAAACAGACGTTGAAATTCACAAACCAATGACAGACTTCAGGATGTTAATGTAGCCTTGAACTGCCAAGTTAAAGACCTACAGTGGGTCTAAAGTCACCTGAGTGTAAGATTACCTGCTAGACATCTGGTGCTGCTTGTTCTTTTTGGAAGAGGAGTTGTTATTGGTGGAGGGCTGCCTCATAACATGTGCTACTCCCACATTAAGCGTCTGGTTGGATGGGAGTGTGACGTGACCAGCCAACAAGGCTGGCTGCTGCATGATGGGATTGTAATGGCTGCCATGAGGGTGGGAATTCCTGTAATATATCACAGTTTTCCATTACCAAGTAGAAATATGCAGACCTACTACAGATGCAACAAAAACATGATGTATAGAGTTAATAAAGTCCATTTGTAAAATTTAAGTAACAAAGACAGGATTTTCTACAGACGCCAGCAGGTGGCAGCAGCTAACTTTTCTGGAAGGAGCAGAGGGAACAAGTGAGGGAAGGAGCAAAGAGGGAGGGCAGAGGAGCTGACACCAGCAGCTGTGGAGCGATAGCTCTGCAGAGGAAGTGCGACACTTTCCCAATCGTCTCTCTGAGGACAACAGAGCTGCCACTGGACAGAAAAGGAAGCAGAGACGAGGAGGGAGAAATGGTGGCAAGGGGGTGTCTGCTCACACATGGACAGCTCCAGATGAATTTGAGCGTTCGTGGCCCCAGCAGCCTTCCACATACACATTATGTACCTGCATCCTCCTTATCACTCTGCAGATTGCCTCCTCCCATCTATCCATCCATTTATCGTGCCATCCCAGTGACAGGCTATACTCGGCGTGATGTCTCTACATGTACATATATCCCATCTCCCTGAGGTAAATCTGCTCTTATAAAAGCACCAGTGCTCACATGGGGACAGTGATTCACTGAAGATAAAGGACAAGCTGTCAGCTTCCTTGGTCAGTCAGTCTTATGCTAAACACTATCCTATAGAATATTTGAACCGATAGATGTCATAAAACAACGACTCAACTAAGCTGACCTGGTCCACAGACGTATACCTAGTATAATATGTAAAATGCAGATTTTTATGAAGCTTTAAAATACGTCACCCCATTAGACTGATTTAGCCGGCCATACTATTGAATGTATGAAGAAAGTGCGATTCAAACTTTAGCAGATGTTCCCTAGAAGCTGTGTTACTTACCTCCAGTTGGCGAGAGGTTGTGTGCTGCTCATGGAGTCAGGGATGACAGTGGCATGCTGGACTGAGGTGTGGGTAAGCTGCTGCCAGGCTGGAGGAAGCAGGATCTGCTGGGTACCACTGGGCCAGGCCTGCTGGGGAGGTGAATGAATGGGGATAAACAAATATGGGTGGTCGGGAGTGAAAAAAGGAGAGCAAAGGAGGACAAAGAAAAACAGTCAGCAACTATGCAACAACAGACTGTAAATTTCATTAGCTCGTGATGGGAAGTTTGCCACAGGAGTGGAAATTTACCCATGGTCTATTTAGTATAAACATTATAAATGCATGAAAAAAGGGAAGTCATTGAACTCCGCTGATTAATTTGAGTGTGTTGTGATAAATTACAGTATCTTTTCAAAAGTGCATAACAGCTGGTTTAAACTAGTGACTGGGCATGCAAAATGAACTCCGCCGGCTTCAAGGAGACATCCATCGACAAAAGAGATAAGACTAGGAATTAATAAAGATGTACAGGAGCACCTTCCTTTGCGTGTACAAGTGAGTGTATGTGCGCATATGTGTGTGTTAGTGTGATTATGTCTTTGACTTGAGTCAAGTCAGCCTATGTACTAATTAAATTCTAGGCCTATTCAAGCTGCTGTGAAAGAGGCTACTTTGTATTTATAATGCAGAACCAGAGACATTAGACAGGCATTATATGCTCCAAGATGCACCAGCATGAGTGTGCGTAAACACATGCCTGACCATGTTTGTGTGTTACTGTGTGTAACCCTAATAGTTTAATGCAGTTGTATTGATTAGCACTTTAATGTCAGGGCTAATGAATTGTTCCTTTAATACCATTTGCACATCTATTTACAATGGCATGAGTATGTGCTGCAGTGCACAAACATTTAAACAAAGGAAGAAGAGAGAGAGAGACAGAGAGAGAGAGAGAGAGTGAGAGAGAGAAAAGCATACAAGATGCAATGACACTGATCTGTGCATATTAATTGGTAATAGTTCTATCTTATCTTTTCACTTCATCATTACTTTTACATATGTTTCTTTGGTCTTTTTGGATATTTTCCGACGAAACATCAGTTCTGTCAGAACTGCTTTTGTGTAAAGCAGGATGCAAAGTCCAAACCAACAAGCCTGTGCTTGATGTGCTGCAGGGGGCATCTGCAGGCCAGCAGTGCTGCCTTGTCTGTGCACTGATGACTGACGTCTCTAATGGAACATTCTGGTGCTGGAGATGGTCTTTACATCTCAGACCACATTCAAGGCCTTTTATCAACATGCCATTTAGAGACTCTAATACATCCATCCATCTCCTGCTCCTCCTCCTCCTCCTTGCTCTATCTCCATTCCTGGCACTCTACATGCCTCTCTCACTTGGTGTCTGCGTTGTGTAACCAGTCTGTCTGCCCTGAAATTGTAACCCAGTTAAGGGGCCGTTTTCTTTCTTCCCAGAGCCTACCATCACTATCAGCAGCCCAGTGCCTCCCACCTCGACCTACACTCCCTGGGTGAAAACCCTTTGTCACCTAGGGGCTTTGAAAGCCCCAGCTCTCACTCCTCAATTGTTTCCACATTTTCTGCATTCCTGCTCCAGATAAAGGTCCTGCTAGTTTCCCTGCCTCCCTGCTTGAAGCCTCCTTCAGTCTGCTCCCGCATTGCTCACCCATGGAGTATAGGGCTAAACTTGTATGGGTCCAAAGTGGGTAAAGTGTGCATGTGTGACAGAGAGCAGAGGTTGAGTGAAGGCACAGGTGGGTAGAATGCAACTGAGCCAAACAACTACCCAGCCAAGCTTGGGAGACCTCCCACAGTAAAGGAATAAACATGAAGAAACACACACGCTCTGCACACCCAGTTATTAGGTGTGCTGCTTGCTGCCCTATATAAACCATCTGCTTATGTTAACTATTGCCTGCCTTTGTTTAACAAGTGAGCTGACAGAGGTTATAGTGAATACCTGCAGTGTATGCTATTTACAAGTAATCTAATTTTCATTTGCAAATTAACATTACTTAAAATTTTCCTTTGCAAGACACAGCTTTTTTTTTTGTGTCTCTGACAGATCTATTATATCCATGGATCTGGTGATGTTATGAATTTTCTGGTCATGCAGAGTCTCATCCAAGCTTACCCTGACCTCCCAGGATCCTCTGAGGCCTGTAATTTGGAGCGCCTGACTTGGAAGCAGCCCTGGAGCTAATCACCATTTGGTATCTGACAGATTAACCCACCATAGAAACAAAGGCGTGCACGCACACATACACACACAGGGCTTTGCTACTTGCCTGCCTGCCTACTGCATGATTAAGTAGAGATAAGGGAGCGCTTCAAACTCCCTAGATTCTCAGGGATATTTAAAGCCTTCATGGAAATTTCCATAGGGAAAGAGGTGGTGTGGCTATGGAAGCAGTCTACAGTGTGTGTGTGTGTGTGTGTGTGTGTGCATGTGTGTGTTGTGTGAGGAGAGTGATGCACAGTCACTCCATGTTACTTCCAACAACTGTATATTAGCAGCTAAAGCTCCGGCTTCACTGTGCAGGCTCCAGTGAAGGCCTTCTCTGTGTGAAAGGCTCCTGCCTTTGTGTGCATCAGACCGTGGCAGCCTCAGCCTCCAGGAGACTGGGGCAGGAGAGAGCACAAGCGAGCGAGGGTGGGGGGAGTGAGAGGAGGAAAAGAGTGAGCCAGGGAGTAATGCACAGGAGAGCTTGGCCTGAATGTGCTCAGGATAAAACAGCTGCCAGCAGGGGCAGGGTCAAAAACATTGAGTGATTTCCAGCATCCATCGATAGATACTATTCTTAGTGAAGGCTTACAAAATGAGAGATGCAGAGCGCTTTGTTTGAATGTGAGCAGGTCAAAGTTTCGAAATATTTTTGACAGGCACTATTATTGCTAAGACCTAAAAACTCAGTTTACTCTCCAGGTTCTGTTCCTACCTGTGTAAGGAGGCCAGGTTGGATCTGTAGAGGCTGGGCACCGGGGGCCTGCGTCACTATGGGAACAGCATTCTCCATCCGCACAGAGTAACTGGTGTGCTTGGAAGGGGACGCTTGCAGCCCTGTGTGTAAATAAAGCACACGCAAAGATAATGTCAACAAATAAGCAGAGCAATAGCCTTTATATCTGCCTCTCAAAGAAAATTATACTTTCTGGAAAAATTAAAACTAGAGAGCATGACATCTGCTATATACACAAGTCAAAATATCTGTATTCAACAGATGTCAAAATCCCTTTCTGTTCAAACATAGCAGCCCTACTGAGAAAAACAAAAACAGTAGCTATAACAATAGTATAAAATTGCTTTTTATGATAGACATATCATCCATTCCAAAGAAAAATAAACAAATAATCTAATTCCTTAGAGCTCTTCTGCCCTCAGAGTGCAAACAGAGTAGACAAAGGGTTTAGTGAGTGAGATCCAAATTAGGATAGAAAATATCCTTTTGAGTGATTCCTTGTCATCTCTGTATCACACTGTGATTGATATTTCCTGTGGATTCAAGGCTGTGTTGTGCAGCAAAAACACAAAAATGCTGAAAAAAAAAAAGAACGGCTTGTGCTGAAACTGACTAAAATATGTATGGTAACAGACACATTCAAGAACAACTGCTAGTCATCATTAATATTGGTTTATTATGTTTTAACCACACATCTAGGCTTGTTCCACTGGCTGGTATTATCTTTTTTGATGTAACATTTATTATATCACTATGCCTGTTCTGACTGTTTAGATGTCCTTACCTTGGAAGCCAGGTGGGCAGACAATGAGCGCCTGCTGGAAGGGGTCAGGCCGGGCAGCGCAGAGCTGAGGAGCTCCCGGCTGCAGGGGCATGCTCCTTTGGGCCACAGCTGCCATGGAAGCAGCGGAGGGCTGGTAGAGTGCAGATTGGTAGTTTAGTATGGAGACATCAGGACTTGCAAAGGAAAGGGTGGCATTGGTGGTGGAGGAGGGAGCCAGGTTGGTGGCCTAAAGGAATGATGGGACCAAAATAAAAATCATGAGAGTGGAGGTATGAATGGAAATGACAGGGAAATGAAAACCTCTAAGGAGGAAAGGTTGAATAGCAGGAATCAGACATATGCAAAACAAAAATAAAAATTCGAACAAAACATGTAAGGTGCAAACACATGCAGTAGGTCAAACAAAGATCATGGATTGGAAGGGCATCCATCATTGATGAATGCAACCGGGAGAATGAGAAAACCAGTCGACTGATTTGAACATCTTAAAATATGCAGATTGTTGATTTGATTAATTACAGTGAGAGACAGAAAGTGAGGAGAGATGCAATCAATGTTACAATTCCAGAATAATCAACCATCAATGTGCAAAATGCCACCACAGATTTAGATTAAAATGAAGATTAAGAGCATTTACTGCTGAAAAAAGCCTTCTTTTGACTAGAAAATGCAGTTCTGTATACTGTCCACGGTACATTATGACAGACATCTCATGCATTTAGTGATGCTTTAAGCATCTGCAGCCCATTTACTGACAATAAACCAGACAGCATAAGCCTCCCTTAACATCACCATTCAATGATGAATGTTGAATTCCTAATGATAGCATATAGTACATGTCTCTTTAAATGAAAATGTTACAGGACCATAATGACCCAAAATAATAAGCTGCAAGTTTTGACATTTCACATCACCGACTCACTATCTCATGACCAAATCAATATGCCTGACAGGAGTAATATTTCACAGGCAATAGTCATTCTATAATTATGTAAGCGTAGGTAACTCCAGCATGCCTTGACCATTAATAAGGCATGTGGAATATGAAGACAGCCTGGGAACATCCTCGATACAAACAAATGCTTTTAAGAGACAACGTTTGCTCAGCTTCTAAGTAGTATTTGCTCTGCGAGACACTGTCTAATTTTAGTCCTTTCATTAAGCTACGTAGGGGCGGAGGGAAATACAGAGACAGCACTTTCATTTTTCATTTGCTCTCTTTAGCGTGTTCGATGAACACCAGGGGAGGGAGCATAATCAATATGGCACTGTGGCATTCATCATAAACAAGCACGGAAGTAGCAAAATACAAGCCAGAGATGCATTCCAGCCTTGCAAATGAATTGAGCTGAATAAATCACTAACTTAAGTCTGTCTATATGCCCTTAGAGCCAGGCGCAGAAAAGACAAGCTGAAGGAATGTTAATCCATTTAAATCACAGCAAGATGGGGTTTTTGTTGCATGCTACACAGTGTGAGCTGGCTCGATATAGTTGGTGATAAAGAACTCTGTTTACTAAAGAGAGGGGTGGGAGAGCAGGAGTTGTAGCTAAGCACAATCTGGAAAACCTTGCAACCCGACGCTCGGTGATTCTGGCAGAAGCCAAAAGTCAGCAGTTTCGATTCAGAGACCGTACGGGAACGAAGCGGTAAAGCACCACAGGCTCAACCCAGGGAAATGGGAGGAAAGCAGAGAAGACAGAGGAGGACAGGAGTGAGAGGAGGGAAAAGAGGGAGGAAGCCTGGTGAAGGGATTCTTAAGGCCTGAAAGCCCCAGAATGCAAGGCAAGCAGGAAGTGGGGCTTGTCATGTGTGTAATCAGCACTTTGTGACAATCCCACAGGACCTGGGGCAGAGACAGAAAAGCAGACAGACAGATATACATGCACGAAGGCAGACAGGCAGGCTGGTAAGCATGGAAACATCCAGGCAGACAGACAGGACGGACAGAAAAAATAGAACAAAGAAACAAACAGGCTGCTAAGCTGTTCAATTACTGACAGCTGGGTGTTTTAAATACTAATACTTGGATAAGAAAACATCTGACTGGTGGTCTCAGAAAAAGGGAAAATTTATATTTTTGCTTGTAATTTTGTAGTTTTTGGCTGTGCATCATACCTGTGATGTGGTATATTTAGGCACATATTGATGGTAGATTTTTATCTACTTTAACTGCATTTCTTCTCATATGTTACATTCTCAAATATAACATGTAAAATCACTTACTTCTCATGTTTTATTTACATGCCCCTGATTAGTAGTGAGTGATGTTTTTACCTGGCTGTGCACAGTGTTCAGCTGGTTGTTGAAGGTCATGGTGAGGTTGGTGGAGGTGCTGGGGGCAACATGGGTGATAAAGGGCGTCTTGCTCTGGTTGACTGTGTCATACATGTTCACTCGACGCTTACAGATCTCCATATTTTGGAAGCACGACTTCACACTGCACAGGGGATGAATAAGAGAGAGACAGAAAAAGGAATGAGCGCCGTGTCTTGTGACTGAGGCAGATGTTGTTTCACTGTACAAAATGGTAATTGTATAAACAGCAACGGGGCTTGCTGAGCTCGTACTGTGTGCTGTGCGGGAAATCGAGGAGATGTGACATGGTAACAAAGGGGTGGTTGAGCGTTTCAATAGGCGTGATTCTCTTGTCAGCGTCAATGGTCAGCATCTTGGTTAACAAGTCAATGAACTCCCTCCTGTCAGCTTTCTCTGCCAGCATGTCGCTCCCCTCCAGATCTGACGTCATGTTCACCTAGAGGCAGGAAACAAGCACAAAACACTTTAGCATTTCAAGTAGTTCTTCAATCGCTCATTGACAAATCAAGGTCTCTAATGGTTCTGCAGAGGACAGAGAAAAATCTCTCCTACAGTTTCTTCCCATAGACAGACTATTAATACTCACAAGGCCTCATCAGTTAGGGTGTTAGTCTGCGTGTCACAGAGCCCAGTGATAACCTTGCACCTTCGTGACATTATAAACATTTGCACTGGTATTCATAGCACCACTTGAAATATCTCCTGGCGCCTTCACTGAGATTTTTATCTATTCCTGAGATGTGAAAACAAACAAAAAACATGAACCCAATAAATGCTGCCATTGGCCAGTCGTTAAAAAACCCTTTTCACAAAGGACACCATTTTCTGAGAACCTCCAAAAACACTGACATGAGACAACTTATCCTAAATATGTTCTAAGGCAATTCTGGGAAGCAGCCTTGGAACATCGTGTTGCTTCATCTGTATTAAACATTGCGGCTTAGGTTGTGGATAAATACTGGGCACAGATTTCGGCTGTAATGCAAAGCAATTTTTAGCTAAAGGAAATTGATTTGTACGGAAGGGGACTAAATCTGGGGTCTGCCTATGTCTGCTCTTTGGGTTGTCATGCAGCATGAGGACTGAAGGAAGTGGGACAAGGTCATGATATAGCAAGTCTGGTTTTAAGAGAACAAGCAGATTGTCAGGCAGGGCGAGGACAGAGACAGGGACAGTGGCAACAGACAGGCAGCCTTGTTTATTGTGACTGCCATGCAGAGGGAGCAGGCCTGTTTTTCATAAAGACGCAGCGCTTATCTGTAGGCCTGCTCCAGGGGCTATCAGATGTGCTGCCAGTCAACACCGCAAATCTGATTCAATTCTCTTTCTCTATGCAGGTTATTCAGGCTCCATAACCATTCCTCTCTGCTTGCCATCTCCGCTGGCTGTGATAAAAGAATAATCTGCAGAAAGAGGTGAGAAATAATCACATTGTCCTCTGCTAGTGGAAGAGATGACTTTGGGAAATGTACACAGTTTGGCTGCATATGCACAGTAGTCAGCTGAGGTGCACAACAATAATCACACTGGATGGGAAGAATCTCAAAGTAGAAAAATAATGTTGCTATTATACATTAAATTAAGGTATGTAAATTTACTAGATGAATCAGGTTCCTGCATTTTTCCTTGTCTTTCACTAACAGCAAGAGACATTTCAGAATTTGGATTTAGACAAAAAACGGCCACTGCAAACAAAAGTTAACATCGAGGAAAGAGACTTCAGCTAATCATTGTCACCCTTGCATGTCTTACACGTCAACGGCTGTTTATGAAGCCACATCTGTGTTGTGAGGAGCACTAACATGCCACTGGAATGAGGGCAGGGATGGCAGATGTCGAGCAGTGGGACAGATTGGGATACGCCTCAGGAGATGTGGAGGTTGGCGTGCAGGATGCACAGGACAACAACAAAGATTTACAGATAAAATGTATTCCTTGGTAGGAGGAATAGTCAATGAAAGGGGGAGCATATTTGTAAGTGCATGTTATAAAATAAAGATAAGGTGAAGGCCAGTGTTGAACACAGTCCTAATTCACTTTTCCTTTTCTCCTTCTGCTCCTCCTGGCAAGGCTTCTTTAACAGAGATATTGAAGGTCTACAGACCTTCGGTATCTGTGTTTATACAGAAGGTTTTTCAGATCAGTCGGAATCCATTTTTTAGCAGTTTTGGCCCTACATCAGGCCTCTAGTGGGGTCCTATATTTGCTGTAAGTCGGTCTCTGATTTACCTAAATTAGACATACTTGTGAATAAAGCTGCACACATTTCCCACGACTGAAAGGAGGTTCATTATCTCTTCTTGGCACCCAGCCCCTGTGTCTTTCAGGGCCTTCAGCTATATCATCCATTATACACGCGGAGACAGATGTCCACAATGCTGACTTGTTTATATGGTCTGGATAGTGAGATGGGGCAAAATAGGCAGTTCTTTCACACATTAAGCTTGTGCAGCTCTGCTGCATCTCCTATGTGTTTTTGTAGTAAGCTGAGTCTGGCTGCAATAGTGAGAGGAATACGGGACATAGAGCTTGAAGCGTAGGAGACAGAGATGACCCAGGGGATATCATACCAGTGCAGGTTGGTTTCATTAAACTCTGTGCACTGTATATGTGTGTGTATGTGTATGGTAACTGTAAATTCAACAAGCCCAGGCAGCGATACTATCTTGTCTCATCCGACAGCATGTTATTCCAGACAGGCCTGACAGCGGCCCTGGGCACAACTGGACAATCATAATTGTCTCCATCACTTAAGTAGCCACATGTGTTGTAAATCCACATGTACTTTTTCCAGAGGTTGGTTATGTATCACAATGACCATATTCCAAAAGAAAGAATTCACTTGCTTATGTCTAATCTCTTGGCTAGTCATTATCAGAGGCCGAATTGAGAACATGATGACGAGTGTACTGCCAGAATTGTAAGGTCTTGGGAAAAAACATTGTAATTTTCCATCCCCTCTGCCATATCTGCCAGCAGAACCAGTATTTGGTGTACAAAACAACACTCAATATCATCTCACTGTCAAGAATGTCCTAACAAAATGTCATGGCTACATGTGAACTTTCCGAGTGTGAGGAGATGAATTTCCTCTGAGTCACACAGAAAGAGGTGACATTAGATGTTAAGTGGCAGCATTTTTCCATACGTAGAGTATGTACATGTGGCATATATGTTGCTTCTTGGCGTTGCATAAGATCTTCCACAGATGACGTGCAGGTCTGTAGGAAAAGAGGGGCTAAGCAGCTGAGTCATACACAGACA
>JAPTGW010200730.1:0-13443 GCA_029814545.1 Apogonichthyoides opercularis
TGCAAGCACCAACATGCTGGAGTCACTCAAAAACTGTGCATCTTCAGGTATTAAAAGGGGTGAATGCAGATAACTTCAGCCACTGAAATATACTTGTATAAAGGGAGCAGATTATTTTATCAATATCACCTATTGAAAACACATAGAGTACAGTAAATGTTCTTAATACTTGCAATTTTTTATATTCCCACAAGATGGCGTACATGAGTTAGAATAATGAAAGAATTGCGATTCTCTTTTGGTTTCGAGTTATTATGAATGTGGGTGGAAGTCAGCTGAGTTAATTCGTTTTATTCTTTACAGGGATCGCCTCCACCCCTGTCACTCCCCTGCTCTCATCTATTCCTCAAAAAGGAAGGAATTATTTTGTCATCACAGACAACGGACCTGGACCATCACAAACAAGACATCAGCAGAACTGACTTGTGAACTGACCAACATCCTTGACTTGGATGCTCTGTATTATTTGTAGTGCACTAGTTGTATGAAGATACCATACAGTTGGTGACATTGCTATGAACTTCACTTATGGAGACCCTGGATATCCTAATCACTGCATATGCTTTACTATTTTCAGCTGTAAATATTTTAGTTGGAAGTAAATTGTTTGCGTACTACATTGTCAAAATAAATACAAAAGCAATATTTTAGAGATTTTTAGTTTGTATTTTGTACACTTTCTTATTGATACAACCATGTAACTTAATCATGGTCATATGAACTTTTGACATGGGAGGTAGCTGAATTACAACAAAGCTACCCTTTGAAGGCATGTACCAGTGTTAATAAGCTACGGAGAAAAAGAGGTTCAGGTGACTGATTTAAAAAGAAAAATGGATTCAAAGAGCCCAAGTCCAGGAAAATTGTGCTCAAATGCAAGATATTTAAGTTTAAAAGAAAATGTGTTTTTTTTTTTTTGTTGTTGTTTTTGTTTTGTTTGGTTTTTTTAGCTATTTTAACTACGTGAATTACAATGAACATCTTTACTGTCAAATGTAGTTCACTGCTTCTCTTATGTGTTTGTAATCAGACTTTTTTTTAATTTGAAACGCACGTCTGCTGAGCTTTATTTTGAAAACCGGATGTGTGTCTGCACTTAGCCTGACGTACTTCCGGCACTTAGTCTCATCAAACCGTCCTATGAGTACAAAGTGGCTAGGCAGCCTTTCAGCCAAAGCTCAGGGATGAACTACACATTGGTCGCTGCTGCGGCTCTGTGCCAAACATAGAAGGCAGTGACAACACAGAAACATGGCTGCCTCTGCAGCGGGCAAGGCTAATGATAGAGATAACGCTTCCACCGGCAGTCCGAAATCCCACCAAGGGTCTCTGTCGCAGTCTCGAGAAATAATAAAACCCACCATAACGGAGCTGACCAAAGAAGTGAGGACGAACATCCTCTGCACCGTGGAAGGATGTGGAAAGATTCTCCCAAACACGCCTGCATTGAACATGCACCTTGTCAAGTCACACAGAGTAAAGGTAAAAACTGGGGGTGTTTGTGTGGTTTTGGGTACTTGGAACTAGCTGACTATTAAGCTAGCGTTAGATGCTAACTGAGTGTGGTGAATAAAACACAAAAGTAGAAAGCGCAAGTCATGCAGCAACTTGGCAGTGTTAGCTAACTTGTGTGATATGTGTGAATGATGCTATAAAACACACTGTTACTGCTGACTCCAGGCTGTTTTTCTTATGTGAAACTCTGTCACATTAGATAAAGTTACTAGCAGTTAAGTCTGCCATTAGCGTGCTGGCTACAGTGAAACTAGCTACTTATGTCGTCAATTATTGATTTGGATCAGCTGCGCTAATGACTGGTATTTACTACGTGTATGCACATGGATCCACACCCCACAGAAGATCTCATGTAGTTGACTCAAAGTTTGAAGTCTGAATGTGGGGGTACAGTTACAACCTAAGGAGGTGCGGTTTCTATTATTGTGCTACAGACACGTTGGATACTGAAGTCTGTGACCCTGTCTCCTGTGTTCTCACTGGACTTGGCTCTTTTCGAGGGAGGCAGTAATTCACAGTCTCCCTTCAATGAATGAAGTCCTGTGCTTGGAAAGGCTGCCTTTTGTCCTGGAATAGACTAAGGTCATTGTTTGAAATAGGTGAAAGTGAGAATTTGAATTAGGTTTAAAAAGTAGTCTGTGAGGCCCAGGTAAAGGCACAATGAGGATTTTCCCCCTAGAGATATTTAAGGTAGAATCAGATATGATAGTTTTGACCAAAAAATAAGGGAATTGTAATTTTATTTTGTATATGTAAGGTATAGTTAAACACATCTTGGAGAATAAAGCTTTTGGCTCATTGAAGAGAAAAGTATGAACAAGCAGCTTTAATCAGGACCTTGACTGTGTAAGCCAAATATCTTGAAGTGAGTGTTATTTTTAATCCATACCATATATGTGAAACATCATTGTGCAGTGATAATTATATTTTAGTTTACCTGATGACGGAGCGCTTAAGTGCAACACTTTGTCACTCTGTGTGCTTCTTTAGCATTATGTATTGGGTTTATCTGTATCTTTTTCATATCTGTTACTCAATTGCCCACTTCAGCACTAATGCGTCATTAACACTGATAATATATTCACTATCATCATTCACTGCTAATGTTTTTCATTCTATAACTGCTTCCGTATAAAAATCCTGTCTCACTCTACATCCTGTATATTATTCCAGTTCAGTGCCTGTATCTCAGCAAATCTCAACTGGCACCATAATTTGCACAACAGTCAGCCACTGTGTTATTACGTAATTTGTTAACGTGACTCAGACCTCAACCAACAATGAGATGTTGTAGATACTACTGTTACAACTAGCCCGCCTGCTCCCTTTGGGTGCTTCAGTAGATGGAGGTGACCTTGGTCTGCATTATTATAGAGCATGATGCTTGTTTTATTTTCAGCATACAACATCTTGTCAGTGTAGGGCTGGTATTCGATAACGGACATCATGCAGCTGTGACTTCACAGATACAATTTGTCTTTATTATTGAAATGTTCAGCTGTGCAGAGAACTGTTAAATCCTCCATCTGAGCATATTAGTTTCTGTTTCAATGTGTAAAGCACAGTTTGTTTTTGTTGCACTGCAGTTTTACACTTAATCTGTTATGTCTTTCATTTCAGGCTTCTCTCTAAAACTCTCTTGGCTAAAATATATGTAGTGTTGTTGTTGAGCTTAACATTTCAATGCACTTCTCTCTCTGACGTGTCCTTTCTCTTTGTCTTTTTCTGTCACTCTCACCCTCAGGATGGTATTGTGAATCCCACAGTGAGAAAAGACATGAAGGGTTCCCAGAAACTGTACTGCTGTCCCATTGAGGGTTGTCCCAGAGGGCCCAACAGACCCTTTTCGCAGTTCTCCCTGGTTAAACAAGTAAGTCTTTTCTCCATTTATTTTTCAGTGAATAGTAATCCTATCCATGTAGTGATAAGTGTATATTTAAGAGATAATGCTTTTGTGAGAATGTGTGCCAGGCGATTCAGTGGCCTTTTCATATGATACACATTTTCATAAATAGAATTTTATTCTTTTTATTATAGCACTTTATGAAGATGCATGCAGAGAAGAAACACAAATGTTCCAAGTGCAACAATGGCTACAGCACAGAATGGGACTTGAAGCGGCACATGGAGGACTGTGGGAAGACCTACCACTGTACATGTGGCTGCCCATATGCCAGCAGGGCTGCACTACTCTCGCATATCTACAGGACAGGACATGAAATTCCTATAGAGCACAGGCATGTACAGATACATTTTTTAAAATATGCGCATTTGGTTATCATTTCAAATACATTGTGACTTATTTGGATGTCCTTTCTTTACAGAGTCCCCCCTGTTAAAAAGAGAAAAATGGAGAAACTCTTAAGCGATTCTGAAAAAGTAAAGAGCAATGAGTCAACTCGTCAGATCATGGCAGCTGGTGTGGAACTAACAGAGAACTCTCTGTGTTCTGATACAAGCCTTCATCTCTCAGATTCTGTCAATTTCAGTTCCAATCCCAGGAAGAATCTCCAGAAGTTGCTCTTGCCGAAACCTAAAATGGCTTTGGTCAGTGTACCTGTGATGCAGCTGGCCCACCTGCCAGTCCTCCTGCCATCTACGGAGAGTGGGGCTCTGAGATCTGTTGTACTTGCAGTGGACAGCCAAGGCTCTGTCAGTACCCTTCAACTTCTGCCTCAAGCTACAGCAGCTGTGGTGCCACAACTTAATGCTAAAAATTTGAGCTTCAAGGATAGCATGCCTTCCTCTCGTTCTAACCTGGGGCCCATTAGCACAGGTGTGCAAGTCTGTCTGGATCCTGTGAGTGTAGAGGACTCTCTCACCAGCCTGGCAGGGCAGAGGGGAAGGAGCACATCCACTAACATTCAGACAGATCAGTCATATTTGTCCAAAATACCGGCAGGGTTGGGGGTCGGCGAGGGAATAAGCATGTGCTCAGTAGGCGAGTCTTCAGTGTCGTCCTGCTCCCAAACGGACATCAGTGTGAGTGCCCAAGTCCTCCTACCAGTCAGTGTTGAAACACAGACCTTCTCCTCAAGAGCCAAAGCCACGTCTACTATCGGAGCTCAGACAGACAGCCAGTGCCTGAGCCAGATTCCTTGTTCCTCCTCATCTGTGCTGCCACACAAAACCAGGCAGACCCAGACAAGCTTTGCCATGCCACATTCAGAGGAGAAGGCTCAGGATCAGGCTATCATGTGTTCGGACTTATTTGGCAGTGACTCCCTCAGTGTGTCCACTCAGACAGCCCTGGACATCAACAACCCTCTCACTGTTGCAGAGAGCAGTATATATGGCGACTCAAAGTCAGCAAGTGGTATGTGTTTTGGGGTGCAGACAGATGAGCTGAACGCAAATAATATGGCAGACAACCAAACCCAAACAATGACCCTGTTAAATGATCTAGAAAATATTCTGTCTGACAGCATGTCAGGCCACCAGGTGCTTACAGAGGCCTCTGCAGGCTGTGGGTCAGGACTGGGCTCTGTTCCGGAGCAACACAATGGCATTGACTTTGACTTTGAAGAGTTCCTCAGTGCTGTGCACATCCAGACACAGACCGAGGAGAGTGAACTGGGAGGACTGGGTGGGGACACGCCGCTGGAGTCTCTAGACATCCAAACTCAGACAGACTTCCTCCTAATGGATGAACTGGACCAAAATGAGGGACCAATTCGAACCCAAACCACTGACCTGGAACTATTTGACACCCACACTCAGACTGACCTCAATTTTCTGCTAAATGCCGGAAGCCACATGCCACTGAGCAGCATTCTGCGACATTCAAGCTTTTCTATGAGCACCGAGTCCTCCGATACAGAAACACAAACAGATCTCCCTTCATTTGCCACAAATCTTCCTGCTCAGACCCCAGTCGGTCAGGGAGAGCAGGCAAGGCTGCTGAACAGCACAGAGACACAGACCATGACCAGTCAGGCTGAAGGCCTAGGACATCTCTTCTTGACCAGCAATGAAACACAAACTGTCATGGATGACTTCTTGTCTGCAGACCTGGCATGGAATATGGAGTCTCATTTCAGCTCTGTAGAAACACAGACATGTGAGGAGCTTTGTGCGCTCTTTCAGCATCCTGAGAAGCCTAATAGCTGAAGCTAGAGAAGTTACTTGTGCTGTTGCAGTGCAATTTTCTAATAGCTGCCTCTTCATATAGGAGGAAAAGTCTATGCTGCCCCTCAGCAGACAACACAGTCTTAGTCAAGAAGACTGTGAAAATGTCCTTGAGCATTCCACTGGGGGCGTTGTGTGGAGAGCCTTTTCAGGTATTCTACCCTGACATCTCCGCTGCACTTTATTAGCTTGATGGGCATGATTTATCAGCTCCCCTGATAGTTTACGTATTTATTTGCACAGAAATATGTCTTGATAAAATGCCAGTTTACTTGTGTATTCCAGTGTAGGACCACTGTGATGGGTTGTCACTGTTTGGTCTTATACATACAAGCAGTTTTAAAAATGTCTTAATATTTCATTAATGTCAGATCTGTAATTAAGAGAGGACCTCTTGAACTGTGTCAGTGACAAGAAAAGGTTTAAATTGTTAACCTGTATGACGGCTTTCAGACATGCATATTCTGCATGAAAACAACTTTAATCTCTGCTGTATAGCAAACACTATTGTGCATTTAGTTTACAGTTGTGTCGAAATGTGCATGAAGCCTTTAAATGGTCAGCAGCACAAAACTATTAAATACCAGTTTTCAGCTTGTATGCCCAATAGCTGCCTCACTGATGCTGCCTTGTCAGCTGCAGCAGACTATAAACCCTTTAGGTTTTCCAGAAATAAACCTTACAAAGCCTTCGGTCATAAGGCATGAAGCCTACCGTTACACTACGTGGCACAAGTAAAAACTTTAATTGTTTATGTCTTGTCTGTTGTTGCACACCTTTCATTGAAATGTGATTGTGCAGTTTGAACTCGTATTTGTTTTTGTGTCTGGGCCTTTATTGCTAAGCTAGTTCACTTAAAGTCGGTTAGTAGACTAGGGTGTCATAGTTTTTGACTTATTCATTAGCTGACTGCAAGTGTATACAGTAGCAGGATGTTGAGCTGAAGTGATCTGGTAATGTTACTGTACAGAAACCCATTGTGGATTTGAGCTAGTATTAGCTACTTCATTGGCACAGTCATTTGTGTATTAAAAACCTGAATTTTGACTGCAAGGACTTGTGATCAATATTCTTCTTTGTTAGTTTTCATGCTTGAAAATTGGACACAGTATATTAATTTATTTTCTTTTTCTATTGTACAAGTGACTAAACGTAATGTTTTGACTGTTTTTGTTTTATTGTTGCACTGAGTTACCTCAAAGCACAGGCACCCAATGGAAGCTGTGTTTTTCTAGGGAACATATAGGCCTTTGTTCATTTTATGTTGGTGCCTTAATCCAAATATTAACTCTTGTTATGTTACAATTGAATTTGCTGCTTGTTTGAACAAGAATTACACTAGAATCTGTTTTTTGAAAAATGGGAAATGCGCGTTTCGAGTTGTTCAGAATCCTTTGGTTATACTTTGCATGTTTAATTCTTCTGTATTGATATTTTCATCTTGGTTGCATGAAATATTTTGAGTGTCCCTAGTTCTCAATTTCTATTGAAAGATAAAGTTCTGCCACATGAAAATAATGCTATGCAGCATTTTATTGAAGACAATTTGGCACCATGTCAACACTAACTGATAAGTGGTTAATGTTATAAGTCATGATTTATTGAACCTAAAGAATGTACAGTACATGACACTGTGTCCATGTATAACATGCTATATTTTTGCTTTACATTCAAATACGTTTCCCATGCTAACAAGTTAGCAAATTAAAAATGTTATGTTCTAATGTCTAGTTTGTGGTTCTTGCATAGCTGCTCTCTGTGACTTAGTGGCAAGGGGACAATGCCTTGCTTAAAACTGAACTATGCGTAGAAGCCTTGTGAGTCAAGTGTCAGCTACAGTGCTTTATTTTCCTCTCTGTAAGGAGTGCATGCAGAATTTTTCCCAGCACAAAAATATTTGTTAGAAGAATTTGAGTTGCTGTTGCCTGTATGTATAGGGTTGCCTTGATTAATTGTCAAAACTACACCACAGATGTTACTAATAAACTGCTGAAAAATATACAGTGGTCATTGTCACTTATTGAACAACATTAAACTGTACAACTGTTTTCTCTTCTTTGATCCATCCCACTTACATAATTGACAGGCTGCATTTTTGTCCCACATCAACTCTGCAAATACCAATGTAGCCATTTTATTTCATATTCAATAAAACGATCAAAAACATTCACGAACATCAACACTACAGCTCTTAAACAACAAATACGTTAAATCTTTGAAGAGTAGCTGAGGTAGAATGGAAAAGTAAAGTAACAAGAACCTTTTTTTAAACACTGTATTTGCAAGACATCTCTGGCCCTTGGAGACAAACAGTACATCATGTATAAATGTAAGCAATGTGCTCTTATATATGATATTGTAATACAATAACAGTAACCATAGGTACTTCGTATTCTCATTCAGAGTGTTACAAAGGAATTGTTAGATAAATTCTTGATAGAAAAATGCAGTAGTTTGGCAAAAAAAAATTACACAAGCAATTTATTACTGCGGTCACATGTTAGTGTTTTTATGAGGCAGATGCACCATTAGGTGTTAGGTAATTAGAAAAGCCATAGAAGGTCTAGTGTGAACTCATAAGAACATAAAGGCCCAAAAGACACTGCAATAGCTGTTTTGATTTATTAAGTGAAGATTTTTAAAAAGATGTTCTCTTGAGATGTTACGTCAGACTTTAATTACTTTGAACAAAACTGCATGATGCGGTGATGCTGAGGTGTATGTCAAGAAATTGGTGCTACTGGTCTTGGTTGAACATGGGAATTGCATTTTCTTGTATGCTTTATTATTGTTAGATTTTTTTCAAGTGCCTTTGATGTACACTGATCATACACATAAGGGCAGTCAGTTCATTTTCCCTCAGGAGAACAGGCAGCTGGGGTGCATATGGACCTGTGCACTTCCTGCAGTGCTGAAGTGGAGACTCTTACCCACTGAGTAGCTGGTGGGGTGCAGTGTTTCAGGTTTGGAAGACACAGCTACTTGATACCTTTTGGGGACAGAAACACTAACAGCAGAGAAAAAGTGGGGGTTATGTTGGCATGTCCGGTACTTGGATGTGACAGCATTACTGGTGTCCTTGGGAAGCTCTGAGTTTGTTCCTCTTATTCCACTCATCTTATCAAAGATGTAATAGGTTTCTGGCATCGTCTCTGCTTCAAAATGCTTCCTTCCAGAACAGCTCTGTCCACTAAGCCTCTGGAAATTCATATGTGGTGTTTTGATTGGTGGTAAAAAAGTGAAAGTTTTAATTGGAACCACTTTATTGCTTGACCTATGGTGTTTTTGAGGCTTTGAGGGCCGGTCCTCCAAAACACTGTACTTTGCAGACAGATGATGTTGCTGCCTTGGAGTCTCCTCCTCTGTTTTGTCCTCCTGCTTAAAATGTGATAGGATTTTCGGCATGGCACCAAGAACAGGGGACGCTGGGACATCAGGTTGCAGAACAGATCCAGCAGACTTACCACCAGACCACATCTGCTGGCTTAATAATATAGACTTGTTAGAGCTGTTGGGTCTCAAATGTGATTGCTCAGCAACATTGACAGGGGTATCTGTTCTGGGGCCGTGGCTGTTGGCTTCTTTTCGCTTTGGCTTCTTGTCTGTCCTCTGAGGCAGAAGTATGGAGCTCAGTGGAGCAACTCTAGCCCAACCCCGGACCTGTTGCAAATGTCATTATTAATATTTAAACAAATGTCTTTAAAGCAGAGAGAAAAATGTACCTGATAAAGTGGATGTGCGTGTTTAATACATTTGCTATTCTCTAAGTAAAGAATCCACTGACAAAGTGACACAGATGATAGTGGAATAGCCACTTCACTAACTATAGCAAATAGAGACAGAAACTTGTAGTAAACAGACTCGACTTACAGCTTCCTCCCAACCAGAGTAATAATGATATTCATATGGCTCCAGTTCCTTTAATAAGTCCTCCTCACTGATATCCAGGAGGGCCTCGACATGTCTCCTGTCTGGTGGTGTTCTGTCAGGCTGTCCGCTCCCTGGATCCTCCTCAGCCGGAAGCTCACCCTGTGTTCCCTGAACAGCTGAGTGATCCACTTCTTTTACTGTCGCCATCGCGTCCTGGTTAACGGTTAATCAGTAATAGCTGTTAGTTCACAGCGATATACTGTATATGAAACTGCTTATAGTTGCAAATAGTCTTTCACTTATCAGAAGAAAACATTTCATACTGGTTTGTTAAAATACCGACATTTCACTTTGAATTTACGCTACGTACGCCTCCAAGAGTGTGCTTTTCTTCATGGTCCAGAGAGTTTCCCAAACAGAGCAGAGGTGAATGCCTTCACAGAACTAGCCGCAACTCCGTCGTCATAACAACCCGTAGAGAGGCTGCGCCAGGGAAAAAGTGACGTATAAAGGGGCGGAGCCTGGTTGGGTACTGCTGCAGCCGGTGTTGTGGGCTCCGCTTCAGCTCCGACTGAATGACATTTCAGTTATGCAATAACTCCAGACTCCCATGGGTTCTCCCACGATGCTCCCACGATGACATAGTCACGGTCTACGGCAATAGGAAGTAGAGTTTCTACTGTGAAGTTGAAGCAGGTTTATTAATAACTGCAAGTGTTCTCACGTCACATGAGTGATAAAAAGAGTTGTCATTGGCTGCATTTGTAGTATTTCACTGTCAGAAGGAGGAACTTCACCGGTTTATCACTTACAATAGGAGACCATTTTGGGTTGTTGCAACGTTCAGTTTTGCACGTAGAGCCACAGTCGACGTCACTTCTAGTTGAAGTTAACCTGTCAGCTGTGAGTGGACTGAGTTCACCGGAAGCAGAAGGAAACCACACTGCTGTTGCGCAGGGAATGCATTTACATTTTATTGTTTCAGTAATGAGCAGCCAGAGGGCTATGTTCTTTTTACATGAAAATTAAAAACGACCAATCGCTTGAGTAAACTCGCAATTTACATCTTCTGCAGCAAGAGCTCGGTTTATTGGTCCACCGCCACGCAGTGTCAGAGCCTGACGCACCAGGAGCACCTATCCGCGAGTGGGACACTGACACCTGACGGCTTCAGCTCCCAACTTGCCGGTTTTCCCCATCACGACCACTTCGGTTCTGCAGTGCAGGGAGTGCTGCGTTTTATGGAAGCAGAGTCAGCGCATCCTGTCGCGGTCATGCTGCCCCCTAAGAACTGCCTGCCCAGGAACTACAGCTGCATAGCAGGGCTGTTCGGAAGCCTGGCGGCGGCCAATCCACGGCTCGAGGATGGGGAAGATTTTGACATGACAAACGTTACCTGTGAGCCCATCGAGAACCCCGTGGTGGACGAGAGGCCACGGGGCAGAGAGGTTTTCCTGAAGCCTCCACAGAGTCCAAGCCTGCGCCGGAGATGCAAGTCTCTGCCAACACCCACAGAGAGAGCAAAGTTAGAGATATCTCGCAGCCGAAGTCCAACCAATGAGAAAAAAGTCCGATTCGCCGACTCTTTGGGTCTGGAGCTGATTTCAGTCAAGCATTTCAGTGATGCAGATGAGCCAGAAGTGCCAGAGCGCATCCTGGCCAAACTGCCCAAAGGACCTCTGCATTTCAATCATCTGGACACAAAGTTCCCTCGAGCTCCGACGCAGTCTGTGTTCATGGAGTTACAGTTCACAAACCCCGGCACGTTACCCGGCTTCGAGCACAAAGTGAGGGAGGTGAAAGTCTTGCTGGAGAGCGTGGAAGCAGACGAATTCAGCCTCTCCGGGTTTGTGCGCGTCTTGAACCTGGCTTTTGAAAAGAGTGTCTCTTTACGCTATTCTCTAAACAACTGGATAACATTTATGGACAGTTTGGCGTTATATGTCCCTGACTCAAGTGATGGTGTCACTGATAAGTTCTGCTTCAAGATCGTCATGCCTACCTACCTAGACAATGGAGGCACATTGCAGTTTGCAATTAAATACTGTGTCGGAGGGGAAGAATACTGGGACAATAATAATGGGAACAACTACAAAGTGCGGCGTCACAGGTTCAAGATGTCTCCGCCTCGGGAATGGGAGAATGGATGGATTCACTTTATCTGAATTAAGTTGTCAGCGTGCGTAATTTGCGCGTAATTATCCTTGGTTACCTTAATAGCGACCGTAGCCTGCTGATTATTATTATTATTATTATTATTATTATTATTATTATTATTATTATTATTATTATGCCATAGTCCACCACAAACATATTCTATTTCAAATACATGCCCCGCTATGGCAACAAATTGTGTGCTGGACGATAATCCTGTGATAGGTGCCCGTTGTGGGATGCTGTGACATGATTTGCCTTGATGTCAGGGCTCTGAACAGCGCGTGCCCTTTGGGAGAGCATGTTCACGTTATGTAATATGGAGACACGTGCCACGGAAAACGTGCCGGGCATTGCCCACCATGGGCATCACTGTTCATTTCTGAACATTTATCAAAACATGTTGTCACAAACATGTTGGCACTGCTTTCTTTAAATTACACGTGTGTTATGCCTGCCTGCACAAGTGAATTTTTTTCTAAATTTTTCTTTCTTTCTTTCTTTTTTGAAAGCAGGGCTCTTGTCAACCAGGTAGCATGCTCCTGCCATGGTCTCATAGGCTTAGGAGGACAGGGACAACCTTGCACACATTGTCTTATACAGAAAAATGGTGCAGGTGATATCCCAAAGTTCAATGTACAGTATAATCTTCCTCAGTCATGTCATTAAAATGCCTTATACAGTATAAGCTATGATATGGGAAGATGTACATTGAATGTTTTACTAAAAACTCATTAACCATTTAATGGCACATGGAATTAGTCTTATGTAGGCTTCCCTCCAGGATCACATGTACTTCATTATCTGCCTTTTTTCCATTGATAATATTCAGCTCCCACTCCACAGTCATGCCCAATTCATTTATTCCAAACATTACCCGAGAACATGGAACTATTGTCAAATAAGACAATGTATTTGGAACATTTCACTTTTAAGTGTAGTTATTTTTTCCAAGAAAAGAAAATGGTAAAAAGGCATGTTTTTATGAATACTAACTTTTTACAGTGTTGTACTGTTGGGTCAGAGTATTATCATACTGAAGACGCTGATTGAGATTAGTAAGTTTGCAAGGTTATATTTACCTCAGATTTATTATACACCTCTCTTGTTCAGGTTTATTGTTTCAGAGTGATATTTTAACAGATACATCCAAATGAATAACTTGTACATTTGTAGATTTTTCAATTTCAAAACCCAATGCATATTTATTTTCTTCATTGCACTTTTTTTTGTCAAAGTAGCTATTCCAGAAATTACTGTGTATAATCAGCCTCTGCTGCTGTAAAGGGTACATGAATATCCCTGGTCACCACTGTGCAACTATACTGCTGCGCTGCTCCTTAGACCCAAATTGACTACACTGATTTGACCCACACGGCCCGGTCTGAGATACAAACCTGTTATCTAATCACTTCTGAGCCACAAGCCTTGATTGATTCTATACGACTCGTCTGATGTCTCTAGACATCAGCTAATGTTACATTCATACGTTTTTAATCAATTCAGTGGCAAGTACCTAGTCTTCCGAGCCTGCCTCTCAGTCACGTACTCTGTATGTGCAGCTGTATAGCAAACGGGTTTGCATATTGTAGGCAAATTATTTTTTTAATGGTAGCTTTTTGTAGCTTTTTTGTTTTGTTGTATGATAATGACATTGGTTGTGGTTACCCAGAAAGTTGAGACTCAACTTTAGGAAACAGATGCTGGACGTTTTTAATTCCAGTGCAGAGTGTAATCTGAACATAGCTTTGGCCTTTGTTTACATCATTGTGGCCT
>JAPTGW010212625.1:0-13381 GCA_029814545.1 Apogonichthyoides opercularis
GAGCTTCTTTTGTGTGATGTTACAAAGTCAGCCTACCCATGAATAAAGTGCAGCTTCACCCCACTCCCCGGTGCTCTCTCTCTTTTTTTCATGGCCAACGCTCGATGCTTTTCTTTGGACTGCTCTTTGAGCTGAGGTAGATCTTCTTTATAAACCTAGGAGTGTGTGGTTTGTCTCTTAAATACACACAATGATTTTCAGGGAGACATTTTGAAAGAGACTAACATCTCTGATATCATCACAAACCTGTCTACGATATGTGAGCTGTGTCTCCTGCTCGATTTCTGAGTCCATCTCAGGTACGTCTGACTGATCAGAGTCTGACTCCTCACTGTTAGAGTCTGCCAAGGTCTCTGAATGCAAGAAGAAACAAGGTTACATCACACCCGCTGCCCTCTAAATCACACAATACCCCAGTGCACACCTCGGGGGAAACAATACTGCATCTTGCGCTAGCAGAAGTTATGGCTGGTCATGTAATTATGTGGTGACACCTCCTATTTATCAGCCAGTCGTGCTTTACAGTGACACTGCTCAAGACAAATGTATAAAAATGCTGATGAAGCAAAGTAAAGCTGTGCCAAGACAAGGCAATAAGCAGAACCGAAGCCAAGGGCGTCTACTCACAAGATCCATTAGGAAAATGAAAAAGAAAGGCAGTTAGTGTGTGCTTTCATTTCAGAAAGCGCAGCTGCACTCTGTCTCTGGAAAAAATATGACTTGGGAATGACAATGCAATTATACTTTCCAAGCTTCATTCATTTTTATTGGATTTGTCTTAATTAATGCAACGGTCGTTCCATTGCAGCGCTTTATAGAAATGATAGTTAATGAAAAGAAGTACGGGAAGGAACCAATCTAGTACATTGCTCCCTGGTGGTTTGGCACATTAAGTTCATGAGGCTAGTGGGAGCAGTATGGGTGCACATGAACATTCATAAAACCCTTAAGAGGTAACTAAAAGTGCACTGTAATATGTGTCATTACTGAAATCTCTGTTGCAATGGCAGAAAGAGACATACAAGCAAGGCACTAAACCCTGGGGTTTCCCTTCCATTATAAGATTTACAGTTCTAATGCCTGATTGTTTTTTGGCATCATTGAGCAAAAATTACCTTTCAGCATATTGTAATTCAACTGTATGTAATTCATAACATTCCAATCAGAGGCATTTTCAGGCATGTAGGAGACTTAAATATATGACTGATAGCTGTAATTACCAACCACTGATCAGTGTCAACATCATGAAACAACATCAGTTTCATTGATATTTATATATTATATATATTTAATCTTGTGATTTTGAGGAGAGGAGAGCACTGCAGTGGGGTGTATTGTATGTATTTTCAAAATGTGGTCTTTTTCTGTATAAAATTCAGCTCCTGCAGCTTTAACCTTCATCCTACTGAGTGGGGTCTGATTGGACATGCACAACATGGACATATTATCGATCACAACTGTCATGTTTTTTGACTTGTTTGCCATCATAAGTGCATCACTAAAAATCAATCTGATTAAAATACAATTTTCTTCTGTACTGTAAGTTAAGATTTTTGACTGGGGTCTGATCGGACCCCAGGGGAAAATATGATGTTTGTGATGTTAAATGAATGACTATTTTGTTGTTGTTCAGTGAATGATGGCTCATTGAGATACACACGCAAGCTATACAGCTGCTCAGGCTCTGAGACTTATTTTGCACTCAGATGATGACTCAGGCCAGGAGGACTCAGATGTATACAATCCCAAAACTTGGGTGGCTCTTGATACAAATGAAATGACGGCATTCATTGGATTGTGCATCTTGGCTGCTGTTTACAGGTCTAATCATGAACCAGTGGCATCACTTTGGTCAGAAAAAGAAGGCAGACCTACGATATCTTTCGTGCCACCATGTCAAGAATGAGGTTCACCACAATTCTGAAGTACCTCAGATTTGACAACCTTGTGCAGAAAGGCAGGCAACTGACAAACTAGCCCCATTCTGTGATTTCTGGATCATGTTTCAAGCACAACTACCAAAATTTTATGTCCCAGGAATGGATCTATGTATGTCCATGTATATATATGAGCAATTGGTGCCATTTTGTGGTAGAGTTGGTTTTCGGCAGTATATCCCATCAAAGCCTGCCAAGTATGGTATAAAAATATGGTGGTGCTGTGATGCCGATACCATATGTATATTATATACAATATACATATATATATTTCTGTTCACTTGAAGGTTTACTATTATTCACCCTTTGGTTTGTTGATATAAAGGTTGATATTTGACTTTTGTTCTATGTTTGTTCCAAACAAAAGGAGTGAATGATCATGCAAATGATGGAATTGTCATTTTTCTTTCATATTAAGATAGATATCTTTTTAGCTTAAGTGTCAGATGGTTTTAGAATTTTGAGATAAATGTACTTTGTTTTAACCAAATAAAACATTTCAAGGAAAAAAATATTTTGTTACTGCTTAATAATGAAATAAGGGCTAAAAATTGTGTTTGGACCCCAGTTGGTACTATTTGTATATTAAATATGTTGGTAGGATGAAGGTTAAGCTACAGGACTAAAGTAATTTTGGGCAGCGCCTAAGCCAAATTACTGTAAAAACTAACAAATTAATAAATGACTAATAGTGGCAGTCAGTTGTGAGCAGTTGTCAGTTTTTTAGATACTGTACATATTTATTTACGTTAGCTGTAACAAATTAAATGAATGTGTGCCTTTAGCAATAGTTGTGGGTATATTTTCTTATTTCTGAAAGAGACAGAGTTTCCTTCTACTGCTAAAATAATTGCCTTAGTCTTCTGTAATTCAGATAAATTGTAGCGCTGTAAAGCCATTTATCAAACTATTGGCATGAAAGCAAATAAGAATATTTCTCACACTGTCAATATTTTAAAGCACTAATAAATGCATTATTTCTGCCATAATTCCATTTTATAGTTCACCACTTAGCCTAATATGATGTTGTGTTGTTGGCGTAAAAGACTGATATAAATAAATAAAAACTGACAGTCAGATCATTTTTATTTTATAACATATGGGCTATCTTCGCAGAGGTGCCAGATGGAAAATGCTATCTTTCTCAAACTTTATTTCAGAAACTAAAATGGATTGCATAGATGTTTATATTAGCTCACCAATTCATAACAACAATAATGTGACATGTAAATCAACTTTCCAAATTAGAACACAGATGAAAATGGTATAAAAGTAAAAGACATAAAACAATGAGTAGTGTAAAAGCTGGTGACACAAAATAGTGCAAAGGACACGATAAGATGAAAAAAAAAAAAAAAAAAACTTTTTTCCCCAATATATAGTTTTGTAAATATGGGTTCCAAGGAGAAATAAAATGGATTTTTTAGGTCTCAAATCAAAAAAACTTTGGGAACTGCTGTGTTATAGTGTCATACCACAGGATTAAATTTATTCGGAGTAATCTTTTTGTCACCGAGGGTTTGCGCTTGTCTAAACTGTTTGTAACTGCTGAGCCTATTTGTCAACAATGTGAATAAATTGCTGCACATTTTGCTGTATTTTGTATTATTCATCACACACAGGGCAAAATTATCATGCAAATAATGGTAGTCATCACACATCTGGCAAAGCTCCTCTCACCTTGTGGCGCTATATGCAGAGCCTCTTTAGACTTTCTCTCAGGGACAAATTTCCACTGGAACACGGAGTGATCTGCTCCACCAATAGTGATGACCCACTGGTAATCGTGTGACCATCTGGCATTGGTTATGTGAGCTGAATGACCTAAATACTTTTTAAATTTTGCACCTGAAATAAAAAGAAAACATTAACAAGACAATATATGATTTTAGCAAAATGTACAAAACTCTTTACTTCAAGTCAGTATTCCATAAATGCAATAATTACCTTTTTTTACACATGGGTATCGTAAAAGTTTGACTAATCCATAGTCGTCAGCTGTTACTAAGACTTGATTACTAAAGTTGGCATCCACAGAGTTGATGTCATTGATATCTGAATACTTGGGCCATATTCCATTGACCTCAGGGCCCAACACACATGTCCATGACGCCCACTGCACCAGCTTCAGCTCCTCCCTGTTGGTGACCTCCTTCCCACCTCAACAGAAGACAGACATATTACCTCACTAAGCAGTTATAACACCAGAAAAACTAAAGGCCATGGATGTGATTGATTATGGTATAAAAGGCATTCAGCTACTTACTTGGCATCCTGTAGAAAAGCCTCCTGCCGCTGCCATCATTCGTCTGCAGATATTTACTGTCTGTGGACCAATCCATGTGTGTAATGAAACTGCTGGAACCGATGCACTCGCCCACCTTCTTGTACCTCTGCACCACACCGTAGATATCTACCGAGTTATCATTGGAACCAACAGCCAAGTGGGCTCCATCGGGGGAGTACTTCAGCTCATGGATGGCCTCCTTCCTGTCCTTGATGTGCACCACTTCTGTCATATCTCTGAAGGCAAATGGAGGGATCTCACTTCAATTAAAAGCTTACATAGATAAACATAAAAAAATAATTGAGCTCTTTGTCTTAGTCTTCCTTCACAAAGACTCCCATTAGCCCAGCAAATTATATACCCACCTAACTCTGAGAACAGTGAAGGAGCCATCTTTCATTCCCAGAGCCAAATGAATGCCGTCAGTGCTCACAGCTGCACAGCGGATAGGTTCTTCCATGTTACAGCGAGCTATTAGAGCATGATCTATAAGGCTCCATATCCTTTAGACAAAAAGAGTGAGAAAAAAGAAGAGGCAACGCAGCGATGAGCTACATGAAGGACATCTGTTGGTTTAACAGTTGCCAATAATTGTCAAGAGTTTGCTCTCGTCTCTTATAACAGATATGTCTACAAGTAAGTGGAGTTTTGTCTGGAATTTGTCGACTAAAAGAATAAAAATATCTGCAGTTTGACTAAAAAAGGTACAGATGACATGACAATATCGGGATGGTGTTGAAGAATCACCTGACTGAGCGGTCGTCACTTCCTGTCATGGCTAAAGGCTTGGTCGGGTGCACAGCCAGAGCCCAAAGCTCGCCCTCACAGTGACCCTGCATGATGAGGAAGGGCTTGTTCCGATCGTGAACCACTACCTCGAAGATCTCACTGTCCTGCGTACCAACAAGGATGTGATCTCCTCGCCAGCACACGCTGCGCACAGACAGCCCTATGAACATACACACACACTAAAAATTAACTAAAATTTAAAAAAAAAAAAAAAACATGCAGTATAACAGTAAACAGAAGCAGGCAGACATTTACCAAAGCCTTCCTAATAATCTTAAGTGGTATAAACAGCCATCTGCAGGCAATTTTAACAGGAAGTACAAAGACAGCACATTGTGTCAAGCCAGTCTGAAACTGACAGTGGGTAATACAAAGAGAGAAGGATGGAAAAAGCATGTGCTGTATACATATGTGAACACAACATCTGTATACGGCTTCAAATTGCAACAGACCTTGGACTTACTAACAACAAGAGGAACAGCAGAACAATGTGGAGACTTCTACAAACAGACTGACACGGTTTAAACTCTGCCCTAAATGACGTCACCCACCTCGGCTATTTTCACCTCTAGCTACTGTTAGGTCCGAGATTACAAATAAAAGACATGGAAAAAATAGAGCAAGAAAGAAAATGTTAGATGTACAGATATTTTCATCTAACATGGATTTTCTGTTTTCTTTTTTCAGGCGAGCACAGGTTCATCTGCAAGCATTTTCTACTGATATGACATGAGAAAGTAGACAGTCTGCAATCACCTTTGTATCCTTGGTCTGTTTCCCTGAGATCAATGACAGTAATTGGTTTGAAGTTGAGATCCCACAGCCGGACACAGCCGTCTCGGCCCCCGGTGGCAAAGCCCTCTTCACAGGCATTCATGCTGAAAATCCCTGACTGGAGGAAATGACAGGCTGTCAGTAAGGATCTGCACAATAAAATGAGCAACGACAGAACCAGCCACAGTACAGACCGCACAGTGCTACTGCTACTCAGCCAGGCATTTTGTTTAACAAGGCTTTCACTATTGCAAACCTGCTACAATGCCCTCAAGACAACACAGAACTAACAGGAGGTGCAATTTATATGATTGTTACTGGAACACCCCATTTTTGGCTTAGTTATTGTAAACACAGAGAGGCTCTCTTGTGAAACATGAGAGACACATTTTATAGTAGAAAAACAGGAAAAAGCATGTACTGTAGTTATTATCCCCTCCCCCATCCACCCATCCCTCCACCCAGCTGTTGATCTCATAGATATCATTTAATCCTGTGTAGCAAAAGGCTGATCCTTTTCTACTGAAGGGAATCAAACGAAGCCTGTGTGCATGGGTTCAACCATGTTTTGAGTTTATTGGATGCTTTCACTGTCTTTTTTCTGTACACAGTGCAGTAAGGTCAGTGGAAGAAGCTATAATGATTATAGAAAGAAAGAAATACAAAATGAGCCTTGAAGCCGAGCATGCTTTGATGATACGAACTTACCCCATGAGCCCCCTGCACTGTCCTCATTAGATTGATCCCTTTCCACACATAGATGTCACCATTCAAGGCACCAGAATATGTGACCTCATCCTTTGCACAGGCAAGACAGAGGATGGTTTGGAGATCCCCCGTTTTGCCAAAAACACCACGTTTTGGTGTGAGAGCATTACCGCATAAGCTCCAAAACTGAAAACACAAACAGAAGAGTGAAAGAGTATGTCAGCTAATAATCCCCTGTGTAATCCTGTCCTGTAAAAGCAAATAGAAAATTATGGAGCATTTAGAGTGAAAATGTTTCATTCATGGTTTGTCTGGAGCACAGCAACAAACATAGATATGCCTCCTTGAAAGAACACAAAGTCAAATTCAAGCCCCCCCACCTCCCACCCCTTCTGTGTATGTGATGCTGGGAACTCTTGCTGGGGGGTCAGTGCTGTAACCACCTGATCAGCATGCACAGACACAGACACACACACACACAAACACACACGTGCATACACGCAGGCTCATTATTTATGAACAAGGTCACTGGGATGCACCGGCACGGTCTTGTCTGAGGGCTAAATCCATCAAACAGAGGAGGGGAGAGAGAAAACAGAGACGCTCCGTCTGCATGGAGATGAGATCACAGGGAGAAAGCTCACGGAGGGCGTCTCAAATGCTGAGATGTGGCGATCGGCATGTGAAACCGAGACACACTCATCACCAGAGGAAAAAATGACAACCATTTTTCTGCTTCAAGGAGGTCTTCCTACATTGTGCTTCTCTGCAAAAAAATTTACTTAAAAAAAGAGTGAGAACTAACAGGAACCTTAGGTGGGTGCAGGTGGTATGGTACTTCTGATAAGAAAAAAGTAATCTGGGGAGACAAAGAATGAACAAATGAGCTCTTCAACAACAGCAGCCTGTCACACCCTCACTAACACCTATCCTGCAGACTGATAGGGCTGCAGTCTGTTAACAGAAAGGATCGATTATCAGAGACAGGCATCACAGGCTCAGATAGCCCTGCCATCAAACATCTGAGGTTCGTATAAACCTCAACAGGACAGGTCTTTTGTAATCCTCAGCTCCTGACTGAGCTTTGACTGAATATTTGCATGTGCCTGATCCAATGTGTGGGGTCGATGCTCAAGGTTAAGTAGGCAAGATCACAGGTGGGTGAGTAATCTGAGACGGCATACAATGCAGTATATATCATACATATCTGAGCTGAATTGTGTCAAGTGCGAGGCTGGTTGTAATAGGGGGTGGGAGAGGGTTTTGTGGCCCAGCCTGTTGCAGGAGAAGCGGGGATAGATGCAGCGTGACTGCACAGCCCTCCCTGCCCGCAACTGATAAGGCAGCGAGACACGGGCACCAGCTAATCCCCTCGCTGCTGAATTACTGAGAAGAGACGGGATGCTAGAGGGTTTTATGATGAGGCCAGGAGCAGCAGAGGAAAGAACAGAGAGAGAGGAGGGTATAGGTGAAAATGTAGTAAAATGAGGAAGCTTTGAGTTGAAATCTTTAAAACAGTACTCTTTCCTCTGAACAACACTCACTATAGATGTAGCTCTGCTTAACCCTGGATTAGTGGGATGTCATTAGCTCAGTTACATCCACTAACACCTCAAAGAAAAGCTTTTAAAACTTAATTAATACACACAGGGTCATTAGTTATTAGTTACTTTACATCTCTTCACCCTCTTCATTTTATGCTGTCACACAGCAGTGACCTCGAATGGTGCTAAAACATGTGCTAAGTGCAATACAGAGGAGGTCATCTCCATGGCAGCTGAATGCAAGGACAGAAACACGACTGATGAACTGTGACCCATTCATATATATGTATATACTCTCAAACTTGAGGTCACCTCTGCACAGTGGGAATTTATGGCATGATGAACCCCAGACACAAACAAAGAATTTATGATTATTTTCAAACCATATATAATCATAACAGAATACCATTCATTCCCTTAATGTGTGGACATATGCTTATTAAACTAGCTTCAGCTGCACAATCTACACATACAACATAGCACTTTGTCTCTACATAATGTTATAAAAGTAACATAACTGCTACAAGATGTGTTTTGTGGTGTCAGAAACATTATGAACCTCTGGTCTATTACAAACTCAGTTAAGCAGCATGGAAATGATTGGTACATTTATTTGTACTTCCCAAAAAACTCCCTGCTCTGGGACTGACGTGAGCTGACATACTCATGGTTCTATGGTCAAGGGACTAATTTGCCAAGTCTGAAGGAATCGTTTAGATCCTTGGTCAAGACTTCCAGAGCTAAAATCTGTGATTACTTTGGGTGCTAATGTGACTTAAATCGACTGAAAAAAGGACAAGCACGCCAAGTCATCCTGAATAAATAAAAACGCAATTGGCTATATGTTTGGCTAAGAAAAGCTGCATGAGAAGGAGAGTATTGCCAGCAGCCTTGGTCCTTGTCACAGAGGTTGTGTTTTCCTCAGCCTACTCGTGAGTGGATTACTGGAGCTAAATCTCCGGGATGCTCTGAGTGCTATAATCGCTGAGCGAGCACAGGGCTGGGGAGCAGATGTCACATGGTCCACAGGGTGAGGGCTGGGGGAATTATGTGGGACAATTGCTGGATTGCCTTGGCATTGGGAAACCAGAGGGGAGGGCAAGAGAAGAGAAGGAGGAGGGAAGAAAGACAGAAGGATTCAACAGTGACGGGACGATTGGGGGCTGCAGCCAGAACAAGATCTGTGTCATGACTATGGGGGAAGAGTTCAGGGAGAATTATTTGGATAGAGGAGGCAGGTCAAGCTGGATTGGGATGAGGGAGTCATCAGTGAGACGTCGCCTCTGAGAAATAAGTACAGTAGGCTAAACCTCCTGACTGCATCAAAGCCACTTAAGCATGCCACAATGTTTAGCCATGCATGGCCTGTGGGCACCGTCCCTATCTGAAAAAGATTCATTCACTTCCCAATGTTTAGAAATAAGCTTCCTCTGTGGCTCTCAACTCCTTGTTATTTCCTAATGGTTGTGCCACTCAAGGAACACTACTACATGTCCCATGGGGGGGGTCAGGGAACACACCCTGCTTAAACTCATTGAAGATTTATGAACACCACTCTTCTGTGAAAAAGAACTGATAGAGATAGGGCCGGAAAGGGAGTGAGCCCAGCTGTAGTTTGTAAAAAAAAAAAAAAAATGCTGAATGAGGAAAGCTGAAAAGGAGAGCTGAGTAGCAGAGTCATGGTCCCTCATATAAAAAAAAAGATTTTCCTCTCTGCAGTGCAGATTACTTCAAATTTGAGAGACTGTGAGTCACTGCCTGTCCTACTTATGTTAAGAGCCTAATAACCATGAACTGTGGAATAAAGTGAATTTGCATACATCTATTTTAAGGCTCTGATATGGTCATGGCGATAAAACAGAGAAGGCAGGGAGGAGAGGGGCACAGAGCCACTAGAATCTTCAACATTTAAAAAAATAAAATAAAAATTTTCAGATATTATGCAAATGAAGCACAACAGTTCCTTTCTTCAGTTCTCTAGAGCCAGCAGTAATCTACTGCATGTAAAATGACCAGGAAGCAGCTGTACCTTGATATGTTTGACACCACAGCTTACGAGCTTGCTCGGCTGGTACAAATCCCACGATATGTCAAATATCTGTGGAAAAAAAACATTAACATTAAATCTGTTAAACAACACTGCATTAAACCAGCATTTAAAGCACTGTATTGGTCCTTCATAAAGACATATTGAAGGCCGACTGCTCATTTGATTATATGTTATTAAATGAAAATTGGACGTCTGGACAGCTAATTACTTGAAGAAGATAAAGGATGAAAATACAAAATTAACAAAGGAAATGAAAAGAGCAAAAAGTGTGTTTGCACCAGCTGTATTCTAATGTGTGGGCTGAATTAGCAAACAACAGCTGTCTGCATTTCATCTTTTTAAAATTCCTTTTCATTAGCAGTGCACCCCCTCAGATGGGCTCTGGAAGGCTCACAATCAATCAGGCCTAACTTGTTTATGTCCCCTTTGGGCAAGCGCTCCATCCTGCGTTTATAGCTAATTGAGGCGGTCGATACTGAGCTTATGACAGAGACAGGAGAGGAAGCAAGTGTTTACCCTGTCTGTATGACCAGGAGCGGCTGCCAGAACCTTCCCTCTCCTCCAATCCCACACACAGATTGTGTTTTTAGAGTCCAAGCCCACAGACACCAAACACTGCAAAGAGAGCAAGGAAAAACAGCACATCACATAAAAGACATCACAGATTGAACAGCTACCGCTCTATTGCACTAATCACTGCAAGCCAAGTTAGATACCTCCACTGTAGCACGGGCAGGCCACAATGAAAAGGCTAATAACAGCTACAGAACAAAACAGAACAGTTGTCCAGCCCCTGGCACTTCCACTGAGCAGATTTGAGTGCTTTTGCTGGAGGAGCCTCCTATAGCTGACTGAGTGAGTAGGCAGCAGCAGCAGTAGAGCAGAAGAGAAGAGAGCAGCTCTTATGAAAATCCAACTTCACTCTGCTTTACATGGTAGAGGATGTCCTCTTTGATCCACTGCTGAATCAGTATTTGGCCAAGGATAGATGTCCCTAGTGATGCCTTTGCTCTGTTTGAACTGTACTTTATTTGTGAAGTGTGTGTTTTAATGATGAGCAAAGAAAACCTGTGTGATGAAACCAAGAGAAAGCAAGTAGATGAAGGCACTGAAGGCACATTTTTAAAGGCATTTAAGAAGCTGCAACCAGTGAAAAGTCTGGTACTGCTTGAAAACTTACTAAAACAATTAATCGAATCATTGTACCTCCACTAGAGTTAAGGATCAAAAAGGTCACACGGCAATACTGTGTCTTTTATTGAGAACTGACTCAAGAATCAGGGTACTGTATCTTTTGACATTGCTTTAATTGATAGACAGGAAGGGCATTCCTCTGGACGGCCTGGACTGAGTTCAACTCTGACTTTCTCTGATCCAGGAAGGGGAGCAATAGAGAGTAAATAGTGCCACTAAACTGAATAGTGATGCAGCCTCTTCCGGCTTTAAACACTGTCACATCCCATCTAAATCTCTGGCCCTCTACTCAAGCAGGGGAAATGGCACAGGGGTCATCTTCCTGTCTCTTACTGCAAAATACAGTAGGTAAAACTGCACTGGAAACCCCTATGGGAGGATGAGAGACACACACAAAGATAAAACCTAGAGATGGTTCCGCATGGTATCGATTTTTATAGTCCAAAAGCACATTAGGTGGGGGTTGTAGTGTGTAAACATTAACTTGTGGGAAGTCTGTAGAGATCTGGATAGAAAGATAACACAAGGCTAAATACCAGGTTATTTGAAAATCCCTGTGGTTGTCAGATAATGTAAGCATGCTGAATTCCTGCACATATTCTTGCATAGATACCCTGTGAGACAAAAGCCAAAAATTCTGAAATATAGCCTAAATCAAAATGTGCTGTATTACAAAAACAAACAAAAAAACCCCCCAAAAAACAGGGATAAGGATGTTTTACTTGACCAGATTTCTTAAAATTAGAATAACAATCTGGCCACTTAAAGATGTGATTATGGCAAGCTATGTAAACACAGTTGTTCAAAACAGGTTTAATACATCTAAAATGAGACATTGTGTAACTTGTCTCACTCTTAAAATAAGGAAAACAACTGTTTCTCTACTGGGATATTATGGAAACCATTGTTTTAACTTGTAATATCTCAGTTACACAATGTTACATATATTTTCTTAAAAAGAGATCATTTTTCTAAAGTCCTGCCAAACACTGCAAATGACTGTTTTCTTTTAAAGTCCTACTGTTGATCTAAGACTGGAGTAATCACACAGGTCATTCAGAAACTCAGCCAAGCAGGTGAGCTCAAGAGGCCAATCCATACTAACTCAGTGAAATTTGCTGTTGTGCAGCTCAAACTGACACTTTACTAGTGATGTTTTTTTTCTATCTACATTCTTTAAAACCAGTAATTAAATAAATAAATAGATAAATAGATAAATAATACCATGCAAAATGTGAAAAATACTGCAAATTTATTTGACTATGAGGTCATTTCTTTACTTCTTTCTTTAGTTCATGTTACTAAGAGAAATTCATTTTATTTCTTTTTGCACAGCTGGCTTTCAATGAGTCAAAATCAACAACTTCTCTCATCTCATAATGGACCTACAGACTCTAATGCTGAATTGTAGTGTCTTTTCATTTTCTGCTTTACATCGTGTCAAGCCTTTTACCTTACCAACAATATGAAGACCCTGCTCATTGTCTTTAGCCCGTCAGCTTTATTCTTGTAAATAAACAATTAAAAAAGAAAAGCATTTCATCTTGTTGTCATGGATTATTAATGTCATTTAACTGTACCTGTCCCTCAAGGTCGAAGGCCAGACAGGCGATGCCGTGTGTGTGCACGTCTTTGAGGATGGACACAGTCTGCACGGTGTAGGAGTCCCATACACAGATGTAAGGCTCCTTACCCACCTGTCCTGTAGCCACCAACACACGCTCCGGATGCAGAGCTAAACTGTACAGAGAAAGACAAGAAGGGGGAGAGAAAACATCTGATGAGGCTTGCCGTTGTGCATGCTTGTGTGTTTGCGTGTGCTCAGAGTGGAACAGGAATTCACCCTCCCAATGGAAACCACCGGGATGAACACATTAAGCCTGCTGTGGTTTCAACTGGGAAGCAGAGGGGCAGCTTGATGAGCCGACATGGTTCAATTCACTCTCTCATGCTCACAACGCACCCAGCCTGGCTTCATCCGTGCCCACAGGGTGTTCACAGAGCATGAAAAAGTAATGCTGGTAAGTCTGTGAATTCATTTTTCTTCTTTTTTTGTTCATTTTATCAGTGTCCCTTATTTGGCCCTTTCACCTTTTCT
>JAPTGW010216913.1:0-13348 GCA_029814545.1 Apogonichthyoides opercularis
TCATTTGCATGTGGTTTCGCATAAATTGGACCAAAGGTTAATGAGATATATGTCCAAAAACGTGAAATTTCTGAAAAGCTTTCCCTAGTGGGGAACTTTGGAACCTCAGGGTTAGTACACACAACAAAAGGCAACACAATGATTAATTCTATTCAGGATGGAGCGCTACCTCTCCTCACTCCGAAGGCGTTCTTCCAGCTCATGGATCTTGTTCTCCAGCTGGGACACTCCTACTGAGGAGCGAGACTGGCCCTCCATGTCAGCCACACGACTCCTCAGCTCCTTCAGCTGCAGATAAAAGGTCAAACTACACTCAGGAGGAAAGTCAAAATATGTATTCTTAGTTCAACCTTGGTGTATTATGTTTAAAGTGCAAAAAAAAAAAAGTCGGACTGTGGAACTTGTCAGATATAATAATAGATGTAGATGGTGTTTACATGTCTCTCCATGGCGTTCTTGTCCAGCTCCAGGTCCTGTTTGGACGATCGCTCCTGCATGAGCTCAGAGCGAAGCTGATCAATCTGGTCTCTGCTCCTGCCCATTCTGTCTGTCAGCATCTCTGCACTGCTTTTCTCCTCCTCCAACTCCAGCTCTAGACGCTTCAGCTTATCCTGATAAAGAGGTTAAATGTCCATTTTATTACGGCCACAGCTCCGGTTAGACACTAATATATATATATATATATATCCGCTTTATCCTCACTAGGCCCTAACGCCTGAGTCTCGTCTGCTATTTTGTCTCCAGCCCCATACTGTAGTGTGTACTGTACGTAGCGGTGTAGTGTAGACTGTACAGTGTCGGTGTTTGTGCATCGTAATTTTCTTTTCATCATGGCCCCAAAAAAGAAAGCAAGATGTCCTAGCGATGCTGGTCCAGCCAACAGGAAAGCCATTACGATGGAAACGAAGGTGAACATCATCAAAAGGTCGGAGAAAGGCAAGACACCGACGAACATCGGTAAATTCCGACTTATGCCGAAATTAGGGTTACGTCGCCGGCGTAGGAACGGAACTCGTTCGTAACCCATGGACCGCCTGTATTTTGGTATTTCTTTGTAGTTTTGCATATTGTCATTTCAGTATATATTTTCAGTATCATTTTTATGCGAGTTTTATATACACAGTCTTTTTTACTTTAAGAATCTGCTGCTAAACAAAAACACATTTTCATTTTTCCTGTAACAGTAACAATAAAGCTTAGATTCTATTCTAAAAATTACAATGAAGTAAATGCAAGATCCTAAAAATATTAATATAAAAATACAGCCAGAATTCTTATAATGACAATCTCTGATAAATAATTTTATGTCAAGTGTTCATTACTCATACCTAAATGTCCCTCTATTACCCTCATCTGATTTGATGGAAGTAAATGTGCAGAAATAATGAAGGGACGCTTATATCATACACTGGGTAAAATGTTACCTCTATTTGTCTACAAAAGAAGAGTTAAAATAGACAGCCGAGAGCCCCACAGTGAAGGTTTGTTCTCCTAAACCAGGAGATGAGCAAATATCTTACCTCCAGGATGCGAATTTCTCTGGTTTTCTCATTCTGGCTGTTTTTGCTGGATTCTAGCTCTCCCTCCAGATGGCGCAGTCTGTTTGTCAGAAGCTCTTTATCCAGCTGGTGGTTGTCTCTTTCCTCACATACCAGCAGAAGCTCCTTCTTCTGCCTCGATATCTATTTAGAGGCATAATGAGAAACAACAATAATGCCACACTGAATTATCATCATATTAAAAAAAAAAAGTGTGTACTTATACACAGTGTGATCAGTCATCCATGAATCATCCATCTCTAAACTACTGGAAGCATTCAGATCAGACATCATTTTCATAATAAAAACAACAACCAGGCCAAATCGGAGAGTAAACATGCACACAAACATTAAAATACAAACATGCACCTCCTCCTCCAGTCGCCTTAGATTTGTTTGGCTTCTATCCAGTTCCGTCTGAGCATCGCTTCCGTGACGCTGCACCTCTTGCATTTCCTTGCGTGCCCTCTCTCTTTGCTCTTCCAGCTGAACCCTAAGAGTCTGCAACTCCTCTCTTAAGGACACGGTAAGAGACTCATGCTGACAGAGAGAGGGAAAACGACAGTAAACAGAGAGAGGTTTTTTTGGCTTTATAGTCTAATTAGCAGAACTGATGCTCCAGGGTTTTATCATTTGCAGAGGTATAAAAACACGTTCCCCGTCTCACCTCTTTGGTGAGTTTCTCCAGGGTTCGTTCCTGCTGTTGTTTTGTGTCCTCTAGCTGGTTTATGGTGTGTTTGAGCATCTCCCTGTCTTTCTCTGCATCTTGGAGTCGCAGGCTGAGCTCACTGTTCTCTTGGCTCAGTCTGGAGGCTTTTCTCCTAGTCTCATCTATCTCAGATCTCAACCCTCTCACCTCGGCATGGAGGGCAAGCTCTGCTTCTGAGCTCTCTGTAGCATTAGTCAGCAGCTGAGCCTGAAGGAAATCACAACAGTTGCTCATTTCTGCTTAAACACATCTGCTCCTTTGAGGATATCTGCCACACTGAACTGAAAACAGACCAAAGCACTACAAGCCGTGTACATAAGAATATGATTTTACCTCTAAACGTGAAAGCTTTTCTTTAAGTCGTATGTTGGCCTCCTTCTGCTCCTGCTGCGTATCCTCAAAAGTCTTAAGGTCCACCTGAGACTTGTGTAGACGGGTCTTACTGGCCTCCAGTTCCTCCTCAGCCAGGGAGAGTTTATCTTTGAGTTGACTGGCCTCACTTTGTGCCTCACCAAGCTTCTGCTCCAGTTCTGAGACAGTGGATGGATCTGGAAGCTGAAAAGAAAAAGAAAAAAAACAGGTACAGAGGAAAGTCATATGGATTAATTTAATATATTTATTAAAGAAAAATAGAAATGAAACACCATCGCATTAAAAACTTAGTGCATATTCACTTATTTGCCTGGCACATCCAAAACAGTTCAATTTAATTTACAGATTAAACTAACCCGTTTGCTTTTCTCCTGTGCCTTGGCAAAATCCTCTTTGGCCCTTTGTAACTGGTCTTTTAACCTGTTGATCTCATACTTCAGTTCTGCTTCCTGGTCCTGGTGACCTTTCTTAATCGAGATGACCTCCATGACCTTCTTGTCATACTCTGTCCTCTGCTTCTCCACCTCAAGCTTGGCCTTTCGTAGGTCAGTGTTGCATCGCTGGAGTTCCTGAACAGAAGTACAACCGATTTGAAGGTGAAATGATGACTTTTACAGGAAGTCACTTCATTCACTTGGGCTCTGTGTGTGTGTGTGTGTGTGTGTGTGTGTTTTAACTGTACCTGGTTCAGAGTTTGAGTGTGGCTGGCATCTGGTAACTGTTGTTTCATGGAGCTCACTTTCTCCTGAAGTTCCTTCAGTTCCTCTTCAAACTCCTCTTTTTCCAAGCGTGACTGGAGGAGCCTGAAAATAGAAAAATACCACTGATAAAAACAAACTGCACCATAAAAACATTGTGATTACTGCTTGATTATGTGATTGGCAGCAGTTTAATTAAATATGGTAATCATGAGAAGTGTTCTTGATTTACTTTGATGTAGTAAAAATCACACAAGTTTTAATTATTTAATCTTTGAATGTCTCAAAATTAAACATTAACATCTTGCAATGAGACAAATTCACATTTAACAAGTCTAGAAGACAAATTTTTGCTAAAACACAAAAAGACCACCCACACAACTTTTGTGCTACTTGTTACTCCTACTTTAATTGTATGTAGAGAATTAGAAACAAGTGCAACTGTGTAACTACAGTTCCAGTTTGTATGGCTCAATTACTATAGTCACATATTAAGCATCACATAATTACTGCGGGAAATTCAGCTCATTGTGCATGCATCTGTAAGTACAAGACAATTATGATGTTGTTAGATACAGTCCCGTTGTAAATCATGTGTGGATGGCCTTAAAACTACAGTGAGACAGTTGTTAGCAGAACTAAACACATCTACAGGTCTGATCTAAAGACAAATGTGGTTCGACTAATGACTCTCACGGTGTTTCAGGGCTGCTGGGTCGCTCTCTGACAGAGAGAAAAACATTGACCAAGCAGAATGAAAGAAAAGAGATGGATACATATTAGTAGTGCAGTGGGTGTAAAGTGCAACAATGTGTAGAGGGTGACTGACAAAATCATATCCAGGTAAATCCACTGGAAATCCCACATCTAGAATAGGTGAATGCAGTTTGTAAGTCATATACACCATGTTAGGTTTGACCAACTTACTCCTGTTTAGTTGATCGAAGTTCATCCCTGGTGGTATGAAACTGCTCCATCCAGTGGCTGCTCTCGTCTCTACAGTCTTCCAACTGTTGCTGAAGGGAGCGAACTGAAGCGTTTACACGGAGCCTCTCTGCCTCAATTCCTGCATGAGACTAAAATGGGAGACAGAGGCATTCAGCCTGTCACACAGTGTCTCAAACATCATCAACAAGTTCTCTTTTGTGGAAGGTAAATTTTAGTCAACTGATCCAATTTGACTCCGTCCTAATCTTTTCATATGAGCTGTTGGTGATACTTGGCCAACTGTGAGCTTGTGTACCTGAGACACCTGCTCCATGCTGTTCCGAAGCTTCTCCATGTCAATACTGTACTGCTCTCTGAGAGCCTCTATCTCTTTGTCATGTGAGGCCACCTCTTCCTTCAAAGCTCCTTTCAGAGCCGTTAACTCTCTCTCCCTCTGCCTGAGCGTCTCCTCCAACTTTTGTTTCAGTTGGTACACTTCTGTCATCTCTGCCTGGCAAGACATCAGGTCCTACACACAGGGAATATACAGTTACCTTATTGCTCACTTTAAAACAGTTTATCCACTCTGCTTTTATGGGTCTCATTGTCTTCATATGTTGCTACCTTAATGCAATGCAATCTTGAATTACATCATCTGAATGTGCATTTCTGAGTAAGTATATTTGTGTAGTACCGCCTTGTTGCAGTTTTCTCTCCTCAGTTCATCCTGAAACTCAGCCAGTTGGTCCTCCATCTCCCTGACCCGGGTCTCTGCATTTTCCCTGTCCATACGCAGTTGAGTCAGCCTGTGATGGGAGAAAAAAAAAAGGACACAAGAGACACACACAAGACTCATACTTCTGTCTGATTAAGTTAAAAAGGCTTTGATATACTTGCTTGAACAAGTTACAGTAGCTGCTTGTTTAATGAAATACTGAAAAAAAAAAAAAATGTGTGGTTGACAATAAAAAGCACTTCTTGTTCACTCTGTGTTCTGACTCACAGACAATGGTACCATGGCCCTGTCTGTGTGAGTGAATGTGTGGGTATGCCAATGTGTCCTTACTCGGATTGTGTTTCATTTAACTCTTTCTTCATACGGTCCTGTATCTCCCGGAGTTGCAGATTTTCATCCAGACAGGAGTCCAGCTCAGCTTTCAGAGCAGGATCAGAATTGTTAACGGAGTCCTAGACACAAGCACAAATGATGAATAAATGAGAACAGTGAAACATTAGACATCAGGCAGCTCTAGTGGGAAAAACAATGGGGTTTTAGGAGACATTAAAGCAGGCTGCAAGGCCTCACCAATCAATATGCATGATGGATTAAGGTTTTAGGGGCTATTAGAGATTAAGAGATGTCCAACTTCCTTAAACCAACATATAGAGTCTTTAGTGAAGTTAGATTATAGTGTGTGTGTGCACCTCTGACCAGGCCAATGGGGTTTAGGGATTAATCTGAGGATTAATCTGGAGCACATGCCAAAAAAAAAAAAAAAAAAAAATCTGTCCTCCTGGTTAGTTTTAAAGAAAATGCATCAAAAACACTAAGGTATAGCAATCACCTCAAGTGTTTTATAATTATTTCTTTCATTTGATGATCCAGTTTGCATGACCATGGATGAGTGCTTGTAATGTTGCACTGGATATTATCCATGTAATGAGATCTGAGCTGAACTGTCAGGCTACTTTTTGAATGTTAACAATCCCTGGTGTCAGGCACTTCCAATTAGCCAAGTGAATTCAGCGAGGCATGGCAGGTCACCCAAGGCAACAAAACTCCCTCACACATTCTTCATGTGTCCATTTCCTAATATTTCACACCAGAAAGTGTCTCTGCTTTTTTTTTACCCTTCTATTCTGCTGCAGGGTAGTCTTTAGGTCAGCCAGTTTTCTCTCAAGCTCCTTCTTTTCTCTCATCCAATCTTCCCTGCCTTTTTCTTTGGACTGGAAGAGAAAACAGGTTCATGAGGACATACAGTACACATAAGCAGTTTACCTGGGACATCTGTACATCTGATAAACAAAACATGAAAAGACCACTTCACATTCCCAGACATGAACCCCACTAAAAACCTCTGGAATGCGTTCAAGACGAAGCCAAATGGCCATAAGCCATCAAACAAAGCTGAGCTGCTTGCATTTTAGCACCAGAGTGGCATAAAGCAGCCAATAGCAATGTTAAGGAGTGGTGGAAGGGATGACAACAAAGATCAAAGCTGTGACTGAAAACCCCCTTTGTTATTTTGACCATTTATCATTTTGGGCTAAATAAATTCTCTTACTTACAATAATTTCATTTGGAATTTGGAGGGATATTGTCAGTAGTTTCTAGTTAAACAAGTAAAACCAGTGGTCTTTTCAAAGGCATGGAAATGTGTGCCCACACAAGACTATAAAACTTTAAGAGATGACAAACCTTGAGGTTGTGAAATGTATTAAGGATGACCCTGACTTTGTGCTTGATGACAGCATCACTCTCAATTGTCCTGGGGGGGGGATGAAAATGAAGATGAAAAGATACATTCACATAGTCATTATTTCAGTATAAAAGAAATCTTAGTCCCAAACCAGTAAAAGAAGCATAAAATGTTTATACCCTTCTCTCAGGATGCTGTATAGAGTCTGCATGACCTGCTCGTCTTCGCTGTTCAACTCTGCACTCTGACCCTGGTCCAGCAAAAGGTCAGGTGTCACCTTGAGACATAGATCAGAAAACTACTCTTGCAGTGTTTCATGTATTTTACCATGAGGACCTCACTACAAATCAAATGTAATTACCAACCAGGAAACATTTGATCCTTACTTGTGTGTCTTTGGGATTAGCCTGTGGTGTCTCCACAGCTGTGTGTCTCCCTGTCCACTGATTAGCAGAGTGTGCAGGAACTTTGTCGACAGGACCTTGGCTGCGTCCCAGGCTGCTGTGTGTTGAGGACGGAGGTGAGGTGTATGAGTTCGGGCTGGGGACAGGAGATGCAGTTCTGGGATCCTGTTGTGCAGGAGCGAGGCCTCTCTGCTGACCTCCATCAAACCTGTTTATCAGTCTGTTAACAGGAGTCTGCTTGGGAGTAGACTGAAACTCATTTGTTTGTGGGGATGGGTCTTGAAATGTTTTATATGAAGTGGGCCACATATTCCTCTCCATGTTTCCCTCTCTACCACCGACATGTTGAACCTGCTCCCTTTCTCCTTTTACTCTTATCCCCCCATCTAGATTACCGTAACTACCAGACTTCCCATCTCCTGGTGGCCTTGACAGCTGAAAATCATCATTGCCTGCTCCCATCTCTCCATCCCTGTCCAGTAGGGACCCGTGTGACTGGGCCCTTCGGAGTCCTCCTCCCTGCCCTCCCCCACCTCCTGCATCACCCCCATGAGCTCCTGAGTCTGCTCTTTCTCTCCTTCGGGGGAGGCTACTGTAACCAGAGGGGTAATGGGTTCTGAGCTGGACCCCGTATGAATCTCCTTTCTCTCCATCCTTCAGGACAACATACGGCTGACCAGCAATACCCTGCACTCTGACCGCCACGCCATACTTGGAGGTGGTCTGAGTCTTGGTCCTGGGCTGATACCCTGGCTGGCCCCCACCACTCTCATGAAGGTCATTAATGAAGCGGATCTGGACACCGTAGTCCACTGGCGTCTTCCGTCCCGAGGACTGTGTCATCACGCTGTAACACAATGATGAGTAGAAGGATGAGTTCAGAGCACAGATAAGAGCTTCTGTTAGTTTACTGCAGAAAGCATAACACCATGAGCACCCTGGCAGTCGCCATTGAAAAACTAAAACATTAAATAGAATATGTGAATGGTGATTTAAACAATTTTTCACCACTATACGCTGAAAAATAAAAACAGTTCAATTATTCATTCATCCATTCTTTAATTTAGCCTCAGAATATATTAAGCTAAAAGTTAGATAGAAAAACAAAACAGGTAGGCTACTGTGTCAAAGTTGTTTCGTATGCCTTGCTGTAGTATCAGAACCAATGGCCAGTATGTCAAAATAGTTACGCACTGCTCAGCAAGAAACCCTGAACTGTCCAACTTGACAAGCACTCAGATGGAGCCTTTCTTTGAACAAATACAGGGACACAGATTTCTATCCACACTTAGTTTCGGGCTCGTGTGTGCCAGCGTGGACTTTGTCCTCAGTAAACTCCATTAGTCATTAACCTGAAAACACACACCCACATATCACTTTCCCCTTGTGAGCTCCAACTAAGGTTTTTCCTAACTTTTGGAACTTTCCCAGCCATACACTAAACCAATTTCCTTTCATCAAAAACAGTGTCAGCTTTGATACAGAGGCATTCCAGTGCAGCAAGTCCTGGCCTTTTCTTTTTTTTCACCCTATGATTTCCTGCACTTATTTTTCTTGACTCCCTAAGCCTCCCTTTTCCAAGTTTTGATAGTGTATGATGAGTAACTCTAAAACTATTTGTCCTCCACTGAAACTGATCACACCTTTATGAACATTAAGTTATACATCACTGCCAACCTTGTTCAGGCCTGTAAATTGCATCAACTAATGGACACTCCTGGTTTTACATTGATTAAATCATGCTGCCATTTGTTATGTCACATTCTAAGAGCCCATTATTCATGTCATTACAACGGCATGGTTCATTAAACTCATTTCAAACCTATTACAACACTCCTTCCTCACCTCTGCACCTTCCACCTCTCACTTCCTTTCCACAGCTTTCCAAGGTGAGAGACAGAAAGTGGGTTGGCAGACAGAAAGGGAGGGTGGAGTGAGAGAGGAAGAGGGACAAAAACACTCAGCTTTTCTTCTCTTATCAGTGCTGTGTGTGATAAAATCCAAAGTCAAACTGTTTCTGTGAACAGCCCTCCCCATACACACACATTTACAAAGAACTGGCTACAAATGAACAAACCCTCACATCAATCTGCTTTTTGCACTGACACATGTGCACTCATACATTATTGAAAGCCCGCTAACAAGCAACTTCATATTTCCACGCAGATTTTGGATTGCCCTAAAACAAGCTAATCCACTCTCAGGAGAACATAGACATCAATTCACCAGACTGAACAAATAAAAACAAAATTGCACTACTAATATACAGAACAGTTTTGGAGTGGCATGATGTGAGTGACCTTTGAGGATATCTGTGAGGGTGCTGTGTGTTTGTATAGTCTGCAGACAGGCCTACTCAGAAGTGCAGTTAGTAAATCTTTTCACCCTTTGGGAACCACAGAGGAAGCGCCGTGTCACAACACATTTGGGCAGCCAAGCATGGAGTCTGCAGCCCCCCCGTCTCCACACCAAGGTCAAGCCAACATGTCATGCATTGACGATTGTGCTACCGATGCATCATAAGAGGACAGCAAGAAGACCCAAGTCCCAGTTCTGAAAGCAACATGAGTGAGGGGGAACCCATCCTATTGTCCACTTGATGTGGGGCGGAAAATGAGGGCAGCAATTCTAGGAATGCATCTCCCAAACAATCCATGTGCTCTTTTTCCTCCCTCTCTTAAACTGCCTGTCTGATTTAAAGGAAACTTTAATAATGAAATTGCCGTTGTGTACTCTTTAAAATATCTCCTCAAAGCTACTGACAGTACTTTACACACCTCTGTAAGATAAATATTGTTTAATATAATTAAAGATTAAGAACAATAATAATGTCACTTGTTTCTTTGGAAAGTTATTGCATTCATTAGAAAGTAAAGCTAAAGGGAATAGCCAACTACTGTAAGATTAATCAGGGACTGTCCTAAAAATGGGTTATTTCAGTTATATTCAGTAAAGCTGGTTTTATTTATTCTGTGTAACAAGAGAATGATCTTTGGACTTTTGATCAAACAAGATATGTTGATAATGCCAGAATTTACTGTTTGGAATTTTGCATGAACTTCATCAAGTTGCAAACTTATTTTGTGTTTCTTAGAGCCATTTTCTAAGGTACACTGATGGAGTTTTCAGTCAATCAACAATTAAAAAAAATAAAACCACACCTGAGCCCTCCACAAACCTTGGGAAAACTGAACTGAAGTAACAGTTGCTGCATTCACTGTATTCTATACGTATTGTATTTCTAACATGCTACACCAACACTTGTACCATCAATAACATGTGACTTCAACCTCCAACCAACTTTCACTACTGGGCTTAACCTGTTAAGTTTGTAGCTGGTGCTTTGGATTCTGTTACAGTCATGGTCCCCTGCAGTTATGCTGCCGGGCCCTCGACTGCTGACTTCAAATTGAATTTTTGCACAGTAAATTGATTTGGGGCTGCTCTCCTTTTAAGATCCAAGATGGAACAGACAATATAATTAGAGGATTAGATCGGGTGTGGGGACAAATGAAACAGCAAAATATTGAGTCATTAAAGTGCCGCTGCTGACTCAGAGTCAACATGGTTTATCACCTGATCAGATCATTGCCAGCCCTGCTTAAATCTAATACATGTAAAAGTCTCAGAAAAAGGTCTGCTTTTTTAAGATACAGCACTGAACACTATATTTGTGGAACATACAAAATTAAGCAGAGTATATCATTCAAAATATGCTGTTTTTATGTCACTAAAATTTAAATTGTGGGTTTTGCTTGATAAATTATGTTCTGCATTTATTAGATTGACTCACTTTTGAATAAGTCAGCAAACTGTTGCAGTACTAGTTTACAACATCCAATAAATCAAACATGAGCAAGCTGTAAAACTGTATTTTGCCCTTTTCCTCCACGTGAATCATCAAGTTCTACAGGTGTAAACTGGAAAATAGACACAAGGGTTTAAGTAACAGCACTGGACAAAACAGTATCTCATACTTCTCTTCTCCCCTTAAAGGACTGTCAGCCTTTCAGTCCTTAGGGTATTCTCCCTCTCCATTACATTGCTGACATAAAACCAGGCTCTATTCCTCTCTCCAGCAGTCAATCCTTTTCTCCAAACTTGCCTCTGCTCTTCTTTCACGCTCAAACAAATAGCCATTTATTCCTCTTTTCGCATCCAAAGAACTTCATTGGCATAACAAAGGGACGCTTCAGTGTTACCAAATAGTACACAAATGACACCATATTAGGAGGATAATAAATATGCCCCTCCCTTATCCCACATTCCAGACACTTGTTTCTCTCAGTTCTTCTCATACAGACTGAGTGTGAGTACATGGATGTAGGAGACAACACATCCTAGGACTTGATCTACACAGCTTTTAGTATCTGTAACACACACTGGAGGTACCCATATCTCTGTGTTTATACTTAAGAACTTAAGTCATGCTTAACTTTCCTCCATGTTCACAATGAATCTGTGTCGTCATCTTCAATACTGTAATTATGAGCTCGAGACACAAACTATAATCTAACATTTCTCTCTTGCCAGTGTCATCACTTTCCTCTAACTACAACTTAGCAGAAGACCTGCCTTACAAAACTCACATACTAAAGGGTACGTTTATTTATTTATTTATTTATTTTTTTTTAATCATCATGGTGCGTAGATTCGGAAACCTTTAAGGGTTTTAAACATGGTCACCTTTGGAGAACAGGTGTACATGGAAACCGCTAGCTGCTCAGTGCTACTATGACTTTATGGATAATAAAAATTATACCTGCTGTCAAATATGGAACCCTTTACCTTCAAGACATCATTGTAACGCCAACACAGACACGTGTAGCCATCATGAGAGTATTTTTAATAGAAGTTACTTATTCATATAGCTCTCGTTTATAGCTCATTTCTGCCTTAGGACAACTCAGAACTTGCAGTAGCGCTAGCTGGCACAAGTCGAACCATCAACTATGGTTAGCTACTGAGCTAAAATGGGGCTATGGAAAAACCTCACTGTTTAACCGACACATTACTGTTATTGACTATTACAGAACTAACGAAAACAAAGCTGTAAATACTGGAAAACGTTAAAAACTGCCGCATATCGCATAAGTAAGAGTCTGACAGGTTGTCTCTGGTTTAGCTGTCCGGCTATGTGAAGTCCAAACATTAACTTACCTCTTTCTCTTAAATTAGTCCTCTGCTCTTCCAACTTCGTGCCCTTTAAGTCGTTGATAATATCAGATATCTTCACGAGCATCCATGAAAAAAGTGCGAGTGCAGACGCATCTGGGTGGGACACAACTCTTGTGAAAATTAAGACAGCAACAAGTTCATTATGTGGAGACTGCAACCTGTTACCTTTGTCGGGGATGTAACCGCCCCGCCCAGCCCTGCCGCAGAGAGCAATATGATTGGACAGTTGTGCTGGGATAGGCGGGACTGTAGATATCAGTATTATTGCTTATTGGTGAAATCCGCATGTCCATCATTGATTATCATTCGAGACCGTAAATTGACTTTATATAAGGGTTATGTGTGACAGCCTGTATCTTGACACCATATAAAACGAACAAAAAACTACCGGTGTAACCCAGATAAACAAAGATTTTACTGGATTAAGTTAAAGATGAATGGCCTGATGCTTCATATTTGTATTCCTCAAGTTTGTCAGAAGATGGCGCAGCTATCTACCAACTGGTGAACAAGTAGCAACAACATCCTTGTCCCATGGAAAAAGCCCTCAGGCTCAGATGCCTGGCCGCAGGAGAACCATGGGCAGAAAGATGCAAGAGGATGTGAGCATGGAAAACCCTGCCGGAGATAAACAAGTGGTTCTCTTACATCATATTAAACCCTTGTCTAAGATGCTCAATCTTTAATTTCATGTTAATTCCAGCTTTTATAATAAACACTTCATATCATTTCTATCATATGTGCTGTTGTTAGTCATTTGTTCCATTATGCGCCTCCACTTTATAATTCATACCTCCATAGAGTCAATTTATATTTTAAAATACTTTAACTATTCTAGTTTGATCTCTTTTTTATTCCATGGAATTTATTATCAGGGTGAGCGAGAAACAGGATTTTAATTCTCTGTATGTTCTTTACATCTAGTGAACTGACAATAAAAATCTTTGATCTTTTATAGAGGAAATGTATTCATTACTTTAAATAATTGAAGTTGATTTTGACTGAGATCGTGTTCTTTATTTGTTAATTGTAACAGTGCGAAACAGTGTGTAACAGTAATTTCATTATGAAGACTAAGACAAGATTGATATGAAATGACAGC
>JAPTGW010241324.1:0-13184 GCA_029814545.1 Apogonichthyoides opercularis
CACATACATACACAGGAAGGGGAGAGGAGAGGGAATATTGCCGTGCATTGTTGAGACTTCTATCGTGTACTATTTTGCTGCTGGTTTCTGTCCTGTTAGGAGAAAAAGTTCTGACACAGTTTTTACCTACGCCTTTGTGGATTTTTCTTGACATGGGAAGTGGTGAAATGGGAATAAGGGACTCTGTGGATTGGCAAGTGGGCAGCAGACGCTGGGGTGGAATACTTCCCTAAGTAGCCAGGCCATGCTCTTTCTCCTCCTATCTCAGTGCAGTTTTATTCTTCAGTGAACAAGGTGGCGGAGACAACAACACTTTTTGGGGCTCTTAGCTCACCAACTGCTGTCTTTTGGGATGTTGCCTTTAACTTGCACCTGTGGAGGCTAGTGCTCAGCTCCAGTGAGGAGAGAGGGGCTGCAAGTGTGAGAGGTGTCCAATTTTTTTTTTATTATTATTATTATTATTATTATTTTTTTTTTTTTTTTTTTTCAAAGGTGCATGTTTGTGAGTGGAATGTGTGGGTATTGTAAAATAAAAGTGACCATAGCCTTGTAAAATTTGTGCCTTCTGGTGAAGCCTAACTTTTAAAAGCCGCTATGCTGAGCCTGCAGGATTCAGTCTTCTTTGAGATCAGCATCAAATCTCTGCTCAAGTCATGGAGTAGCAGCTGTGAGTATCTTGCCAAGCCTGCACACATGTTTACATACCACTCTTGACCACCAGACTTATCTACCACATACAGCCAGTAGACCCTGTGTAGTAATGCACATACTTGCATGTGATCCCTGGTTGAAGATATCTTATCTCCTCCTGTAGAAGAGAGGTGGTTATTAATGGAGTTGTCAAGATGACTGATTTTGTTTTGTCCGTGTTTAGCCAGGCTTGGTTGACGTGTATGCAGGTGGCAGCAGTTTACCTCCTCCTCCTGCAGAGTAGACTACCCTCTGTCCCCTGTTCATAATCATTCAACTGGCCCCTGGTTTTGTCAGAGATTCTGTTTTATATTGATGAGCATCCACTGATACATAACGCCAATTCATCCTGTGTGACTTAACTTCTTTCGTAGTTCCTCTGAAGGTGCCCAGTGCACTCACTTACATCTGTCAACTTTAAAAGGAAAAAATGCTAAACAAATCTGTTTTAGTCCCCTTTAGCTGCACTCAGTGCACTCTCATCCCTCCATTTTCCCTCCTTCCACTTTTCTAACCCTCTTCTCCTTTCCCTTTGGGGCAGCTAATGTTTCTCTGCTATTGATCTGTCTTCTGGATCCCTCCTATTATTAGCCTACCATACAGTCCACATTACATCAGAAATCAAAAAGGTGCAGCCGCTTCAGTCATATTGAAAAGTACATAGAGACCAAAGTAGACAGCAGTTTGGATTGCCCAGCTGGAGTATCTGATTTATCATTGCAGTTTTACTTTCTATTAATTATGTGTATAAATATCAACACAATTTCTTTTAAGAGGGACCAATAGGAAGTGTTTGCCTGAAATGACAAGTTTGTTGTTTTACTTGAAGGATTAAAGTTAATTTTGCTCCTTTTCAAAAAGGATTATCACAGCTCATTCCTCATCTTCACTGTCATTTTGGTTAGGTGTTTCTCAAATTGTGAAGAGAAGGCAATATGTTAGAAGGTCCTTTATTACAGTACAATAATGTTTTATTATTAGCATGTGTCATGATATAGTAAATTTTCTGAGAAGTTATGGAAAAGGTTGTTTTTTGTTACAGCCAGGCAACTAAATGCCTTAAGTTACTATACCTAACCACATATTAAAATAAACCTGGCATCCTCATAGTATATAATTCGAATGATAGTTGTTGAAGTAAAACTTGTATCATATTGGCAAACCTTAGGACCAAGCAAGGTGGTGGGAGTATGGTGTGAACTAAACACAGAACTGAAGCTTTCTTTTCAATATGCCCCTATGGATGCACAGGATTGAGGAAATCTGGCAGTATATACGAGTAGAAATTAGATTTGTTATTTTTTTACTAATCATGATTGATGGTTTACTGAAGGTTCAAAAATTGATTGTTAGGATTTTCACATTATTTTAGTGTGATCTTGTACACCAGACAAAATTTGGACTGTGCAGAAAAGTCCAACTGGTTTTCTAATGTCTGTGGACTTCACAGTGGACTGTGTTCTACAGCATTGAGCAGAGCAATCTATGAAGTAGCTTATATTTTTCCAGTGTCAATATTTAAACTCTGACATTTGATGTTTTGGGAAATGCACTTATTGGCTTTCTTGCAGAAAGTAAATTGAACAAATCAATATTATTTTCACATCTGTATGGTAGATATGAGAGCGCTATGAGCAGCTAGTGAGTTTAGTTTAAAACAAACACTACATGGGGATGTGCTAGGCTGACTCTTTAAAGAGGTAATGAAATCCATCCTAGCAGATACGTAGAAACTCTGTACTGTATCTTGCTTGTTTAGTCCATACAAAAACACAGTGTAAAAATGGTGTGTTTTGGTTCTATGGGGTGTGCTGGATTATTTCTTTACCAGGCACTGGTTGCCCAGCAACCTCACTGGGACAACAAGACTCCAGGAAGTTGCAGTGCCAAGTCAAGAAATGGTCCCCTTACTACATTACTGTTAAGTGATCGCCCCCAGACCTCATTTCAACATGAGTGGGACTACAACCACTAAAAAATGACTTCAGTCCACCTTATCTCCCCTATCCTGTGCTGGTTGCACCTCTCAAGCAATGAGTGCCTGAATTCAGAGACCGTCTTTATGCTGTTGGACCATATAGACTCCCTGTGTACTGTTTATGCATCCTTACACTGATGACTTGTCAGCTTCTGCTACCAGATTAGTTCAGCTTTGAATCAGTTTTGTTTTTATATTTCTAAGTAATGGTGAAGATTAAACCAGTAATAACTTGTCAGAGTCTGAGCATGTTAAGACACAATAGCAGAATTGGCACTGCCACACCACATAAACATTGGATGTGGTTCTTTTGGCTCTGTATTTGTATATTTAAAAAAAAAAAAAATGTATGGCTGCATGTATGGCTCTGCATTCCAAAGGTGTATGTATATATGTTTGCCCTGTTGTCCTGTCAGGGGAAGTGAGCAGGCGTTTGGTAGGGCTTTGTTGTAACTGTGACAAGGTGGAGTCTCTGCTGTAATAGTTGTGTAATTCTGTGGGGTGCTGTGTTTCTTAAGCACAAAAGTAGAACTGTGGCAAAGAGTGGGGGTTTTAGGCCTCTCAGAGCACAACAAGATGAACATTCTTAGAGAACATGTTACCAATAGCTTGTATGTTTTTAACCTAGACACCAACGAAAGTGGGGTCAACGGGAAAAACTTTTGGGAATCCAGACCTGTGCGAGATCCATAAACCTGACTTTTTTTTCCCCCCATTTTGGTTATATTAGACTGCACTATCAGCCACAAAACAGCTTTGGGATTAAATGGAGACAACATTTTTACATCCATAGGATTAGCAAGTCTTTCCTTTTTTTACATGTTTGCAAAACACGTGTAATTTTTTGCATTCCCATTTGAATAGAAAAAGGATCATGACCTCAGGCTGATAAGTGAGTCATTGTAGTTGGGTCAGTACAGCTTCTTACTTAAAATGGTCAGAGTGTTGCAAGCAAGCTTCCACTTCTGAGTTTTTTGCAAGGGAATCATAGTTTGGCATGACTGGCATGTCCTGCAGAGCTGGAGAGAGTGGTGGTACACAGACTTGTAGAAATGACCCCAAAAATGTATGCCCTGTGTTGTTTTTTTTTGTTTTTTTTTTCATTTTGTTATGAATTGGAATAGTACAGTGTTGAGGTATTCAATTTTGTGTCAACAATCCAGCTGGTCAAGGGTGGGAGAGAAAAGAGGGTTGGAGGGGGTAGAGGGCGCAGCAGTGATTGGACCTCAGAAGCTGGCTATGTGACATCACTGGGGGTGTTGGTGCAGCACAGTAAACAAAGAAGGAAATGCGTGAAAGGCTCTCTGTGACAGCATGACCACAACACAGCTAACACTGCTACTACAATGCCAACTTCCCAGTTCAGTCTGTTCTTATACAATCATAGCAAGAATCTCACTTTAAGATCATTTATTATTCAACTTTATGAATTCATTTTGTATGTCTTGGTAGTAGGATGTTCACTTTGTGACTTTACATGTTATTTCTAATCACAAAGGCCTTTTTGAACAAGTTTATCCATGAATTGAATATGTATAATACAGACAGTCTGTTTTGCTGTGTCAGATGGAGTGTTCTGCATTCAGTGGTAAACTGACCCTTTGTTTCAACCATGCCCTGATTAGGTGATTTCTGCTCCCAAACCACAGCATTTCATTGAGCCTCAGGTTTAACAGTGACCTTTATACATTTATAGCATAAATGTCTTCTTATTGAGTTCACTTTCAGGTTTTTGTTTATAATGTCATAGAGAAGCTTATGATCACATCTTTTTTTTTTTTTGCATTCACAAAGTGGCTATACAGTTGTGTTCATGTATAAGTACAGAAGGAAAAATATTGTTCAGAACATTATGGTAACCACTTGACCCATTTGTGGCATATATAAAATGTGAGCCGTCAGTGTTTCTCTTCTAATTTGTACTGCGTAATCGCTCCTCACTGGTATTCACTATTCAGAATGCATGTGTGTTTCTGTGACAACCAGGAAGAAATAGAACAAGGCCTTTCCTGGGAGGGAATGAGGTAAAGGGTCAGTATACAATCGACAGTCCAATTGACTGGTATCAGCATTGCATAGCCTTGTGTCTTAAAATGAGGATTCAAGATTTAGTAACCAATACTGCACTTTGGACAGTCTCATTTGGCTCTAGCAGAATCTACTCTTCTTGAAAATCTTACTGTAAAAAACATGGCTGTTGGGTCCAAGTTAACCACAAGACCCTTAATGATGCTGAACTTTAAGTTGTGGTTCTCAAAGTCTTTTTCACTTTCACCCTAAAGGTGTATGATACAGTTATGATCAGTTTTTTTCTACTCAGAAAAGTCTAAAACCACTTTGTTATAAGTCTTGCTACAGAAATATTGTCATATTGAAACAGGAAACTGTTGCTACAAAACTGGAAGTACACTATTAAAAACCTAGTATCTGTACCATCTAGATGTACTTTTATTGAAACAAAGGGGCCTTTACTTAAAATACATGATAAATAGTGTCTGATCTCAAAGGCAGTGTGCAGTTGGCAAAGAAGTATGAGAACATGCCTTGGCTTTTAATTTAAGATTCTGTCTGTCCTTGACTCCAGTCATTGGTCACCATCCCTTAGAAAAGTTGTAGTGCACACGCTTAAAAACCCAAATGTAGGCTCTTAAGATTTGCTTAAACTATTTGAATAGGATACCAGATGATCTTGTGACATGTAAATGTCTAGGTCTAGGTTGTCCTCCTGTAGCTTCAGGCGACCTGACTCAGGATTGTAGTCTACATATCACTTGCATTAAATATATTATCTTTTTACTAGTATGCCCTTATGTCTCACAAAGGTTATTTTGTTGTGTTTTCTTTAAACACTTTTTTTGAGTTGAAGTAAAGATTTATTAGCAATCCATTCTTATAATTCTTTGTAGAATATCCCTAACTTCAGCGTGTGGGACAATGTGGTCTAACTGACCCCAAGTAAGGGATGTGTGATAAATCAAACACTGGCTGTTACTGTGTTGTAGTAACACACTTCCCACGTTGACATTTTAGATGCTCCGTTTCATATAATTCTCAGAAACCACTGTGATTAATTTACATTTGGACCAAGTATAAAAATAGACAATAAATCAGAAAACGACAAAGCCACCTCTCAAACTAAATGACTATAACGAACTTTACTTGACTTTTAAACGTGTAATAGTTGAGCAAAGAATCGTATTCTATCTGAGGCCCCACAAAAGCAAATGTGTACTTTTGAGTGGTTCAAGGGTTTTTGGTTTTAATTTTTAGATGCAAAAGAAAAATTATCAATGATATGTCACTGTACTTTAAGTTATGGACAGATGAGTATATCTGAGTTTGAAGACATTGGCTGAAATTTGTTTCTTTAGATACGCATGTGAACATCTAGATTCTCATCAATATTGGTGATCATTATCTGTCATGTATCTGGGAGTATGTGTTTGGAAAATTTAATTTTTTACAAAAGGCTTGGAATTAACTGAAAATCATATGGAAGAAATCTGTCTCTTGGCCTTCTTATTGGTTCTGTGAATTTGCCTCCTCAGGGAACTTCTGTCATGCTGTTTGGATTGGAACCACCATGTCACAGCACAGCTAAAATGTTGTTCTTTTTCTGACCCTGCTACCTCAACTATTACTGTATTATTTCCTAACCTTTGCCCTCTGGCCTCTCCCTGCAGCTTCTGCACCGGTCAGCAGCAGCGTGAGTAGACGCCGTGCTCCATCCTCAGTCACTCCCCTCTCGTGGGAGAAACGCAACATTGCCGCCATGTCAAGCATCACCATCGACCCCGAGCTCAAGCCCGGGGAGTTTGTTATCAAGAGTCTATTTGCTGAGTTTGCTGTGCTGGCTGAGAAGAAGATCGAGATGGTGATGGCTGAACCGCTGGTGAGTCCACAAGGGTGAAAAACTAGGAAATGACATTCAGTACACAGACATGTGATCTTGCTCTCATTGCTTTGATCACCTCATCTCTTTTGCAACTAACTGCCGTACTTTAGCTACTCTGGGAAATGTGAAATCTTAATGTGCATGACCTACATAGAACAGAGCATTTAATTAACAAACTAGAATGATTGGCCTTAACTTATAACACTACTTATGTCTTTGATCCCTAAGTTCACTTTATATTAAGGTCTGGAATCACAGAATAACTCCAGATCTGAACTGAACTGTCACAGTACTAATAATTAATTAGTACTAAGTAGTAATTTGGCGACGTCCAAAAATGTTCAGTACTGATACCTTGGTTTCAGTATCTTTTCCTAAATTATGCATTTTTTCAATTCCAATTTATCCATTTTATTATCAGCATTGTGGTTTGACAGAATTTGACAAATGAGTTGGACAAATACACAAATATATGGATACTAGCGTGTTCTAGATCCTCTGATACAGTTCATTCCTTTACTTTCTTTACATAATTGGTAAATTCCACTGGCATTTTCAGTTCAATAACCTTGATGCCCAAGACACACAGACTGAGTCCACTACCCGTTTATAATATAGATTGCACTTGTAGACCAGCATATATTGTTTGTAAGCTAATGGAAATTTTTCAATTCAATGATGCATCACAATATGCCCATTGTAATCAAATTGTGAGGTTATTAAATATTTACGTCTCTACTTCTATGGCACTGCAGAAGGCATTGTTTTGATTTGGTGATGTTGTTGTTTGATGGGGGTCACACAGATACTGGTATTAAAAAGATGCAGCTGTTTATATTGCACTGTGGAAGTTTGTTTTTTAAGAGCACTTTCAAAATGCATTAAAGTTCAGATTTCTTTGGCTGTTTGGATCAATTGATTGAAAGTGCCCGTGTACAATAAAATAGAAAATTCAGGATGTAATGTATCAATAATTGTTGTGCATTTGAATCTTTGACAGAAGAATCCTAATCTAACTAGTGAACATTGACACCAGTCAATATTTTGTCCTTCCACTGTTTTGCCTGGTGATTCTTAACAGGATAGGCTCTGAAGGCCTACCTCTCCCTGTTCTCTCACTTGTTTACTAGAGTTTCTTTTTTGACAGTAATCTGCTTTTCTGCCAATCATACCTCTGCTGTGTTCTAAATCTCCCTCTTCCTGTCACCCCACTCTCAGGAGAAACCCCTGTCCCGATCCCTCCAGAGAGGGGAAGATGCACAATTTGACCAGGTCAGTCACGCTATAGTGTATGTAAACAGCAGTCTCATTTTCGGACCTCTGTACATATGTGTGCAGTATTTGAATCCCTGCTCCACCCAATCAATCCTCCACTCAATGGGCCGTCTGTCCCTCATCTGTAGCAGTTGCAGAACTCTATACAATGGGCCTGCCTGCTGCAGAGTGCTTTGTTCAGCACAACACAAAGCCAATGAGGATATGGTGCTATAGATCCAGCTGTCCCCATTGTGAGTGAGGGAGAGAAAATGGGTATAGAGAGTGCAAAAGTGAGAGTGTAGAATCGCTGTGTCATCCTCAGCAGTAAATCAGCATTGGGTGCTGGAGTGTATCTGCCTGGCACCATAAGGGCAAAGGGAGCAGTTGCATAACTCTCCTGCCTAGCATCCATCATCTACCTCCCTCATCACGCCGCGCTGACCCTTAAACACACACACATTCTGTGAAATGGGTCATGCATACTGACCACCTCACCTCATGTTTTATGTATTGTCCCACACCATTCACTGTAATGTGCTTCTAAACTGCTGAGTTGCTCTTTTCCTGTATTATCTTTTAGCAATAGAACTTGGTGGTTTCTACTCAGATCATAGCTGTTACTATACACATACATATTTAACATCATGTCTAACAGTTGATTTTGTCAAGCCTGTAATTGCAGTGTTAGGTTTAAAAGGCACATGCTGACATCATCATTGATGCAATCAAAGAGCTAATGAGATGTTTGAAGGGCAGCCTATTATTCTGTGGCCTTGCATATGAACACCACAGACCTGTACGTATTGTTGACTGATTTACTCAATCCTACTCTTCACAAATACTATTATTTCATTAGCATGTTTGGCAGGTGCGTTGAATCAGCATAGAATGTTGTGGAGATAGGCCTGGCATGTAACAAAAACTGATTCAAGTTGATCTAATGTGTTTATCTTACGGTTTTCCAGTTAATAAGCTCTATGAGCTCAATAGCAGAGCACTGTTTGCCCTCCCTACTGCGCACACTGTTCGACTGGTACCGGCGGCAGAGTGGCACTGAAGATGAGTCCTACGAGTACAGGCCTCGTTCTAGTACGAAGTCCAAAGGGTGAGATTTTGCTTTTCAGCCTCTCAGTTTCCATGTATCTTCTGTCTAAAATGTATAAGTGATGATTATTTTCATATGTCAGCTTAAGATGTCTGTTGACTAAAATTTCCTTCTGTTTCATTACCACCTCTGCTTTGTAGAGATGAACAACACCGGGACAAAGATTACCTGTTGGAGCGGCGGGACTTAGCCATAGATTTCATTTTTTGTTTAGTTTCTGTGGAAGTTCTAAAACAGGTGAGTGACTTGGAATTCTGGAATTCTTGTCTTTGTGTGCTGCTTTTAATACTTAAGTAAGCAAAATGCATATTGCCCGTGTGACCTGTTATTGGTAATATCTTATCCACCGGTTCAGTTTGACGTGAACTCCGCTGAAGGTTAAAGATTTTATAAGCAAGTCATCGGTGACATGCAGCACTGATGTGGCTTTACTTTCCAATTTGCTTAACAAATGCAGAAATTTGCACTGTATTTGCTAATTTGATATTGAAAACAGTTGTACTTTATGAATCCCCATCCTTTCCTTTTTGCCAGACTGTGATTACTGTACATGATTTGAAAATAGAGACATGAATATATTTAATCAGTTTGCACTATTTATATCTTGTAAATCAACAGCAAAGCAATTAATTGCAGTGTTATTAGTATGGTTCCTCCCTATGGGGGGACACAGTAAATAAACACAGTGGCTCAGTGTGATTCTGAAGTAGACTGTTCAAGTTTAGCAATGCATTCTGAGCTAAAAGCCAGTCCCTAGAGACCAGAGCTAAGTTGTCCTTGGCTTTGCTCCTGTTGGGAGGGTAATGAATGGTAGCAAAAAGAAAGAAAGAATGCTATCAGTGCTTCAAATAAGACTAATGATTCCATGTTTACGTCACAGATTCCTCTTCATCCAGTGCCAGATGTTTTAGTACACGAAGTTCTAAACCTGGCATTCAAGCACTTTAAACACAAAGAGGGGTAAGTACTGTAAGCATAAATTCATAGATGGTTCAAGGGCACAGATTAATAATACAGTAATAGTCGTCATAAAACTTCTCTGTATGATGAAGTTCTAACTACAGTGTGTTGTCAGTTGTCATGAATGAGTCCACAGACTGACCCTGTGGTCTTTGTGTCTTTATAATTGACTTATTCACACATGTCTCTATGATGCAGCTTAATGAGATATGCTTTGTTCAAATTTCAGTTACTGTGGCCCCAACACTGGCAATGTGCACATTATCGCAGACCTGTATGCTGAGGTCATCGGAGTCCTCACACAGTCAAAGTAAACAAACTGATTTCTTCTGACTTCTACCAAAATACTAGTTGTATTGATGACAATTTAGTCACATTTTGAGATGTCTCTTACTAACTTGTCTTAGCCTTATGCTGATGCATGGTTTGTGTCTTCGTGTTTGTGTGCTCAGATTTCAGGCAGTAAGAAAGAAGTTTATCACAGAACTGAAGGAGCTGAGGCAAAAAGAGCAGAGTCCCTATATTGTCCAGAGCATCATCAGCCTCATCATGGGCATGAAGTTCTTCCGGGTTAAAATGTATCCTGTGGAAGATTTTGAGGCTTCTTTTCAGTTCATGCAGGTAAATTATAGTGGTTTATAGAAGCATCCCTCAGTATGACTGGCTGATGTGTGTGTTTGCTAAATTGCAGTAGATATGTCTTTTTTATTTATTTTTTTACTGCTGCCCCTTTGTTCAAACTCAGCAGCTCTGCGCAGCATTGGCTCATAAAGCTAGATGAGTAACGATCAAACGTGAGGTCTGCCAAATTGTAAGTGTATGTGTGTTTCAGATTCTGCTAAGAGCTGTGAATGAAGCACCAGCTTTTCATTAATCCCTACACAGCAGTTAAAAATCCAAATCATTAGCTGTTTGCACTGTAAAGTCTTAATAGTTACTGTGGTTTAGAAACCAACCAATATATGTTCACTTTAAACCAGTGATTGTATTTTCCACATGTTCAAGATGGTGTCTGAGTACAGATGATGATGCATTAAAAAAACAAACTTGAGTGGCTGAGCTTTGAGAGGGAAAGTAACAACAGGATGCTGTGGTGGTTCTTGTCATGTAATAAGTAGCCTCTGGTTCTGCGTGATCTGCAAACATTATACAAAGCATTACATTACAATGTTTCACAATGGTAGTATAGATGGTATAGACTGACCTGGAAGCTAAAACATTCATAAGGGGCAGCTGATTCTGGTTCACAGTGTACATAACGGTTCAATACTGTGTGTTTATATAGACATGAACATTTCCTGACAATCTTTTTTTACATGTTCCTTTTTTTGTCATTTTCTAGGAGTGTGCTCAGTATTTCCTGGAAGTCAAGGATAAGGACATAAAACATGCTTTGGCAGGCCTTTTTGTTGAGATCCTCATCCCTGTCGCTGCTGTGAGTGACGTTTTCTAAAAAAGTTTCTGCTATTAAATATTATATACACACGAAAAATGTTGATCCGTTATAATATGTCTAATGTCTTTTTCATTCTCAGGCGGTGAAAAATGAAGTCAATGTACCGTGCCTGAAGAACTTTGTGGAGATGCTCTACCAGACAACATTTGACCTTAGTTCGAGAAAGAAGCACTCTTTGGTAATAATCTTCTATCCTAGTTTCTAATTCTTCTTTTAGTACTAATAATTACCTTCTTTTCTAGTCTTTGTCCTTTATAGCTTGTTGTTTTTGCACAAAGTTCTCCTTTATTGTCCAGATGTTTTAGACTAAACATTGAAAATAAAAAAGGAACCTTACTTAATTGTCTTCAGAATGGTCTACATCCGTACGTGTAAATCCATGCTTATATGTAGGTACACTTCAAATATTTTTTTTATTTCAAATGTCAAACCATACAAACTGGAATCATTCTGCAGCTTCACTGTTATGTTGTAGGCATATATTGGTCCTGGTCATGTTTTTCTTTCCTCTGTAAAAAAAAAAAAAAAAAAAAAAAAAAAAATTAAAGGAACGAAAAGAAAAAAACAGATGACCTGTTTTTTAGAGGCCTCATTATAAGAAGTTAATAGAAAAATTCAGAATTGGAGGGTCTTGGCTGTTTTTTGATGTTGACACTGTTTCTTTTCACAGGCTCTGTATCCCCTGGTGACTTGCTTGCTGTGTGTTAGTCAAAAGCAGTTCTTCCTCAACAACTGGCACATCTTCCTCCAGAACTGCCTCTCACACCTGAAGGTATACTCTCAGCCTGAGCCTTTACATGTAGTCTATTTCAGACAGTGTGTACTCTGTAGCACAATGACTGTATTCTTCTAAGTCAAGCATATTAACTACTCCATACTTGGCTTGACAGTGCTTAATTCACTTTAAACCTCAGAGGTCTTATGACTCCTTATGAAACTTCAAATTAAATGTTGGTGTTCTTGGTTCCCATAAAATTGATTACAGCATGAAGACATCAACATTTATTACAAAAAAATCAGAGTCATTGGTATTATGCCATGGTCACAACATGCTTAACATTTCATATTTAAGAAGTTGTCTTGGGTTTGAAGGGTGTGTTCTGTGGTTCTGTTTGAAGATCATATGTACTTTCCCTTTCATGATCAAGTACCAGATCTGGACAGGAATAGCACTTGTTAGATAAAGTAATAATGGACTGTTTGAAAACTTAAAACAGGAAGAAAAAGTGGGTAATAATGGCTAAGAGTAACACATACTAATATCATAGTATTGTTAATGAAATGATGAATGAACCTCAAAGTATCTAGAGATTTTAGTTAAAAGGAGTACAATACATCTTGCAGATCATGTTATCTCAAGTGCTGTTTTGACTCAGGTCTGTTAATGACTCCTCGTAAACCAATTACAAGCGGATCAACCCTACTCCCCCTGTTCCCTGATCATCATGGAGCCAATTCAACCCAGCCGACTGATTGACCGAATCATTAATTGACCGACTGACTGACTCAGTGACTTTCTTTCCCATTTTGCATTGATTCTCCCTTGTGGAGACTGATCTTGTGGTGGATAAATTTCTGTTTGCGTCTTTGTGGTGGTGATTTCCAATGCTTTTGAATGGCCATCTGTCTGCCCCAGTGATCTCATTTCAGCATTCTCTTTCACCATTTTGTAGGTTTCCTTTCATGTGAAGTTGTAATCAGTCAGTGTGGTGACTCCTTGGCATAATTGTATGGGGCGTGTGATGATTGATTTTTGAGTGTAGTGGTGATTTTTAGCGATGTAGGGCTTCTTGTAAAGCCAGTGATTTTTTTTTTTTTTTTTTTTTTTTTTTTTTTTTTTTTT
>JAPTGW010246650.1:0-13131 GCA_029814545.1 Apogonichthyoides opercularis
AGACAGACAGATGGACCAGAGGCAGAGGCTGAACCAGTGGGAGGAGAGCAGAGTTTGGGGAGGATTGAGTGGTATGGTTGGTTGTAGCACCGGGGGTGGAGTACCTCAGGGGGGTGGTGGTACTGTTTATTTTTGGTTTATATTGAAGTGTCTGCCTGAAAATCAGTGTTGTTTTAGTTGCACTTAAAATAAATAGTTGACAGTTTGTGTAAACGTTACTGTGTTGGTACATTTTTCCCTCAGTCTATTTTGCGATCCCTCAAACTATTGACTAGCTTATGTGTTTCCTTGAGATTTATTTGAAACACAGAGCTTTAAACCCAAAATGGTTTCTGAGCTGTTTCTGAGCCAGCCTACAGGCAGAGATCTTGCTGAAAAACAGCACTGACGTGATGTTTTCGGCGTTGCTCTACTAATGTAAGGACCCCTTACTGTTTGAACCTAAGCTGATTAATCTAGAAAGCCTCAATCTTCTATTAAATCTAATTCAAAGCCTGTTTTTACACAGAACATTTTCAAAAACAAAATGTGTGGAATAAGCTGCTTTGAAACAGAAAGAAATTGTTCTGTGAAGATGTATTTTATTTCTATACTGTGAGGCAGATTTTGAAACTGGAGCCCTTGCATTGTTCTCTGTAGCTCACTGGGAAGATACCAGAGGCTGATTCAATGCTAATGTGACTGAGTGTCTTCCTTCCACTTTGAAACACATGCAGTTAATTGAACGTGAATAGGAGATATGCTAAGGGTGAAACCTAATCCTATCTACTACTCAACCTCCACAGAAGAACCCCCCCCATCACACACACTCCACTACCCTCAGTCCTTTGCTCGTAGACCCCTGCAATGACCCAAATTAGCTCCCACTCCCTGCAGTGATGGTATATTAAATGAAATTAAAATGAGACTGAAGCGTGATCAACAATTTCTGATGGCAAATTGCCTTTTATTCTTCAACTGATATTTTTAGACCCACATCAGCTCTCCTGACAGTAGTTAAACATAGTCAGCATGAGACAATCACAGCTCACTATTATTATGCATATTCCTTACAGCCCCCGTTTCTTCAGCCCTGCTTCCTGCCCACCCTACTCCTCTGCGCCAGCTTCTCCCTCCTGCCGTTCACATTCCCCTCATCCCTCTTTTCTTCTTTCCAGGAGCTGAAGTTACCCATCTACCGGGCCCATTCTCCACAAATTGGCATGCGTCGGTACTTTGCAGACCTGTTGGCCATCCTGAGTAATCGCTACCAGTTATGTCCTACAGCTCGTCACCTAGCTGTCTACCTGCTGGATTTGTTCATGGACCACTATGATGTAGCTGTCAAGCAACTCTATGTCATCGCCCTCTCCTGTCTGCTCTTAGCTAGTAAGTCTGATAACATCTTTTTGCCTCCTTTAAAAGTGTTTGTTTTTTAGGTGCTATCCTTTGGGAAGAGAACATCTTATCTCTTGTATGATCTTGACTCAGATCTGTACATTGTTGTGTTTTACAAATGTTCTTATATTTAAGAACACTTAAATGTAGAGAGGTGGCTTGATAATTTAGTATGTAAACATTAGTTTTTTGTTTCATTCTGTGTGTCTATTTCTAAAAGTGACTTATCTATCCGGGTAATACACAGTAACAACCCTGTAAATCTTGTGAGCAGAGAAGAGAAACTGTGAATGTGGTTTTTGCACAGATGGTACAAAGTGAAATGCTTCCTGCAACAAGACTAATTTTGAGTTACGCTCGAGAGACAGGGTTTTTTTTTTCCCAGCTCTGATTTCCTGTCTGATCTGAACCTGTAATGACAGTTTACTCTTAGCTGCAGTGTTGGTTAAAAAAACATGTTTGCTATTGTTTTAGGCTGACTGTTGTATTGATTTCTAAGGAGAACCCTGTCTGACTCTTTAGGATTATGCTTGTGTTTGCAGAATTTAATGTGTTGCATTACTCTTTGATCCAGGCTGTAATAACCTGTCTGAGGCTGGAGCTTTTATGTACGTTTGTGCTGTCAATACAAGAGGAACTGTCTACCTCACCTCTGCAAATTCACTGCATCTTCTGGGTTAATTTTCTAATGACCCTTTTAGTAGGGTGTCATCAGCCTACTAAATGGCACGCATAGTGATTTAAGGTTCTGGGTTTTAATCTTTTTTTTGTAAATTGTAACCATTGTGAATTTTCTCTTGCCGCAAACACTTTGGTAGAAAAAAGAAAAATGGAGTTTAATTTTTCTAGTAACCAGTATTCACATTTTTGTATGTTTTTTATGTAAAGCAGGTGTTAATGATTCTCGCCCTGCTGATAGACGGTTCAGGTTGTGTGGTAGTCATTAGTGCGTCTGTGTCTGTCTGGTGATTAACAGACTCAGGTTTTCTGTACATTAATGCAGCCCTTGGCATCATGGATAATTAGACTAATGATGCCGTCAAAGTGGGAGTCTGGAACCAGGCCCGTTCACTTGGGAGAGCTCTGTATATATGTGTGTGCGTGCGCATATTCATGTGTACTCAAGCACAGGCCATCTTTGCAATCAGAGTAGTCTCTGTGGTAGGATACATCTGACTGAGACTTGAAAGAGGTTTTATTTAAAAGCAATCTCATGAGAATCCCAGAATAACTTTGAGAGTTTTCTCATGGAGTATTATAAAAATGATCTAATTGTACTGGGCAGAGGATCTTCATCCATTCTGTCCTTGATTAATCAGATTTTTATTGAATCTTTTCATTTGTGGCTTTCACTTAGTCAGGCTCTCTGCTCCCAGCTCTCCTGCATCTGACTCCTCTGGGACTCTAGGGAGTCTCTGGCATGATTGATGAAGGCTTGAAAGGGTGTTTGATTCAAAGTTGTCTTGGGTTTTTATCTCTCCGGAGGTGCTTTGGAATCTGGCCTAGTTATTGAACTGCCTCCCCAGGTCCCTCTGACTGCCTTTGACACTTGCATACATTGTCTTTCTTTAAATTTTTCCGGTTTCTGCACTCGCTTAATTAATTGCTGCTTTTGTGTCTCACAGTAGTCACTGCTTAATCTTGTTACTCTATTGTGTGTTTGTGTGCATGTGTGTTCATGGACAAGCTCTTCTTTATTTGCAGGAGAAAGATTACGGCCACTTCTTCAAACCTACATGTATTAAGTGTTGCCGTTAGAGACCTCACTTCATTCCTGAGAGCCCAGTACTGAAAGGAAAAAAATGACATCAGTTTCAGTGAGGAATGTTCATGTGTACATTGTGTACTTCCATTTGAAAATCAGTCATTATACTCAAACTGTATGTTACTGTTGTACTGCATTCCTTGAAGTCATGCTGGGATCACATTGGTCTTCCTGGCAGATCTTGGTCCCTGAAAAATACTACTGCTATGTGTTTTTTTTTGTTTTTTTTTTTTTAAATCAAATAAATCATTCATTTGTTACCAGTCAGTGTATGAAGGTTACAGTTTTTTTTTTTTTTTTTTTGTCAAGATATTTTGTTCTTCATTTATCACTGGCACTCAGTATATAGAGCATGCATTTAGATTATGTTTTGGTTTGTCTAGTATTTACATTAATCATTGGATAGCTTTTCTGTGGTTTGGTGCGCTTCTGTTGTTGCTATAACTGGAGTTCATCTAATTTATTCAGTGAACCTGAATGAGTGAAGGGTATCCACAAAAAAAAGAGCATCCTGTGAAACCCATGTGAAGCCCAGTCAAATTGAGTACATGGTGCACTTTCATAGGCCATGGAGCCCGGGGGTGGGGAAGAACTGTGTGCTGAGGGGCACCTGCCATATGCTCTCCGAGTCAGGCCTCAAACAAAAGCCCATCAATGCAAGCAGGACAGCCAGCCAGCCAGCCAGCCAGCCAGCCAGACCCTTCCCAAAGAGGGGGAGGGGAGCAGAGACTGAGGGGTGGAGGTTGTAGTATGTGTGTAAATGTGGGTTTGCTTATAGTAGAGACTTGCCGTAAGATGGCATTTCTAAATGACGAGAGCTGTGGGAACCTTGTGATAGAACTATATATTTAATTCCCTGATCACCTTATTATTAAGATCAGCACTGCCGTCTAATCCATCAGAGAATTTCCAGAGGAAAGGTCATTTCGTTACTGTCACAGAGACGTTTAACCATCTGGGTTCTGGCGGTGTCCTTTTACCTTTAGCTGCTGGCTCTGTTTCCTCTTCATTCTCTCACCTTGTCCAGGACAGGCAGAGCAAGCCAGTCCTGGGACAAGGCAGCCAGTAAAAAAGGCCCACATCCCTGGGGGGCTGGGAAATGAGTGGAGCGGTACTTCAAAGGCAGCTCGGTGGCTGATGTTAAACAGGATAGAAGGGGAGGGAGAGGTGGTGGCCTGCAAATAGGACATGTTAGAACTGAGCCACTCAGTAGGGTGTCCTGAAAAGTAGATTACCAGGAAACCTACTTCCCCTTTATTCTCTTCAAAGACATTTGACGATTATGATCAAATTTATTTTATTCTGATTGAAGAAATTATGCAATGATGTGTAGATATTGTTTAATAGGGCTGTATAGGGCAATATGATGATATATTGTACATAGCCCATGAACATTGTAAACTTGTTGTTTAATTTGATGCTATACCATTTATGCATATACTCTTTATGGCAATATGTTTGGGTGCTTTATGTTTTTCACATGGCACAGATGTAGGCAGGAAATTAGCATGAAGACAACACAGTCAAATTATATGGAGTGAATGTGATGCAGAACAGTTACTTATGAACAGGAAGAGGAAGATAATAAATAAATCATTAGCCTATAAAAATATTTGTGTTCAATTTCATAATTGGATATACTATTACTCTATTGTTATATACACTTCTATTTATATAATCAACCTTTTATCTGAGAGTTGTTCTTTCATTATAATCTTGAAATTGCAAGAAAAATGTCAGACTTGAGTCATATGTAGTATTTGTAGTATAATGCCTGTGGCTTTGTTTGCTCATTGGCTCGTTTGCTTCTCATTCCCTGTGTCACTCCTCATCATCCACAAGGCAAGGATGCTTTGTGCATTTAGTGAGGTTGATGGAGCCCCCTAAAAATACAACACACACACACACACGCATACACAAGGGAAGGGTTCTTTCATAGATTCTCTGTGGTCACACAGACATTAGCATTAAGGGTCAAAGGGTGGCTCAGGCCTACATTGTGTGAGGCACTGGGGATAGGGGTGGCAACATGGAGGTTCTGAGATGGAGCTGTGACCAATTTCACACCCCCAATGAAAGATGAACCAGCAAATAAAAAGAGTTGAAAGGGCAGAGGAAATTCCTTGCAACCATCAATCCAGACAGAAACCACAAGAGGAAAAGAAATCAAAGTTTGATAAAAAGTTAGTTTTTCCATAGTTTATGTTGGGCAATCTGAAATAAAAATATAAACACATAATTAATTGACAAACACTGAGTTGGTTAATTTTTTTTGTTTTGTTTTGGGAAGTGAGCAAATTGAAAACTAGAGAGCAACAGATGCAGAGGCAATGCTCTCAAGTTTCTCTACAGCCCCTATCACTTGAAAATCCCCACTCCACCCCCACTTCTATCTTGAACAGCGCACCTGGGTGGAGGCCCTGCATCCTGGCCTTACCTTTCCCTCACCCCTGACCTCTCACCCCTCTGTATTTACTTGCCCTTTTGTCATCATCACCCTTACTTGTGCGTGTTGAGAAAACTTAGGTGTCCTGTAGGTGATGTGTATGAAAAGGCAGTTGGTTCAGATGCAAAAGAAGGTTGTGATTCCCCATCACCATGGTTTACTGCTCACAGACATAAGATAGGATCATTTAGCTGCCTGCATTCCAGGTAAGCTGAACTCACAGGACAGGAATGCACTGTCTCTCAGGTTCATTTCAGACTGACAAAAGTAAAACTGCAGGTTTGTTAGTGCAGTGTCTCAGTGAAGTGATGAAATATACTGTAATATAATTGGACAAAACTGTGTCAGTCTTGAACGTTTTTAATGTCTTTTTATAATGGCCTTTTTAAAAGTAAAGCAATGAACAAAATCTCAATTTTAAGCCTTAAAATTGATTGGCCGGTGAAAGTTATGTTTGTAAAGTTGCATTATCTTCAGTCTTATTTTTAAATGGGTTTTGGAAAAAAATATTAATGACATTATAACAAAAACATATGTGATCTTGTTTCAAACCATGTCCTTTGAGGCTGATATTTTTTTACACTGTAATTTGGATTAGCAAATTTCATTATGCGAGACTTTATTTGAAAAGTTATGGATCCAATTATGCTGATGTTCAGCAGAAGTCAGTCAAACAAAACACGAGTTGGCTGTGAAATAACAAGTAGATTTTAAATTACCTTCATAACGGTCATATAAAGGTCACAAATTTAACTTATGCCTGCATAAACTCTGTTTTTATAGAAGCACAGATATTCTCTCTCATTGTTATTTGTGAAGTAAACCCTTAATTAGCGCAGTATGTTAATATGCACACTGCAGGTGCTACATATCGGGATGTGTGCTTCCATGTGCTCATATAAAAGGCCAGTGTTTTTCATCATTAGCTGCTGGTTACTTCCACATTGTTCAACTATTGTGAATCACAATTATAAACATGCTACAGACCAGTACAACCAGGATCATCGCTTTGTTTTTTTGTTTTTTAATTGGAGCCTCTGTGTCTGCACCCTGCTGTGCCAATTCAATGAAATTAATCCAGGAGGACCGGTTTTGTCATACAAGCTCTAATATACAGGAGTCAGGTCTGTCTACAGTACATCAATTATTGTGCCCCTGTAGGTTCCTTTTGAAGTAGCTTTGGTTTTTGTTTCAAAGCATTCTTCCATCCCATGTTACTCATGTACCCACTCACTCGCAGTAGTAAACCGAGAGAGCTATCACATTGAACAATAAGGAGATTGACTAGCACCTTGTCTCTTAAGATCAAAGAGGCTGGGGTTGTGTGGAGATTGGGGGTATTGATGGTTTTTTTATGGCAGCGTCTGTGTGGACATAACAGTCTAACAGCAGACAGAGCCCTGGATCCAGAGGATATGAGGGTGAGAGAATGGGACAAGTGTGGACTGAGCTGTGGAACGAGTCCTGGTGGGTGTAAACAGCCCTTTTCCACAGTGCTTCCTGTTCTGGTGGAGAGACGCCATTACTGCTTCTTGCTAATTACCCCTCAGGCCTGTTGGGCTGCCAATCCCCCCTTGCACTCCTCCCCTCTCGCTCTCTCAACCATTCCCTCTCTCCTCCTTCCTCTTTCCTTCACTTAATGGTAGATCACAACACCCATGGCAAAGCTCACACTTAGTGGGAAGACACCTTACTCGTGTTGATTTGAGCATAAAGATGCAAATAAGGTCTATCAAGGAACACCACAAAAACTGCAACATGGTAGACAATTGTTGCTTGGTGTATCCACATTTAATGGCAACCCTGAAAAGTCAATAAAGACCCTATATGGTATTTAATGTCTAGTTTCCATGGTTTCAGAGTAGAGGCCAAGAATTACCCCAACACAGCGGTGTTAAAATTCCCAGCTGGATGCGTGTTCTGAAAAACCATAGGCATTACATATACATTTCCATGTATTTTTATTCACTGCCCTGAGATTAATAACAGCAAAGGGTTGTACTTTGTCAGCAAGCAGTATCACAAATATGTGTGTGATTATATGCTTGTTTATATGGATTGCAAAGGCCCTTTTCTGCTGAAGCAAATGTATCAGCTATTACAAGCTCTAGCAATGCAGTTTATAACCATATTTAAAACAAATGTGACGAATCAATAATAATTTTAAAGGCCAGTCATTTGCAAGATGTTAGTTTGCCCACATCTTACAGCTTCAGTGTGCCATGTGTAGTTAAGTGCACAGGGTTAGTGGGTGTGTTTTCCACAGCCTGTATCAGAGTAACCGGACACCCTCTCTCTTTCATTCTCAAACTTTGAGCAAAGGAGGCCCGGTGGACCCGTGGATTAAAGGCAGAATCACCCCCGTTCATTGGTCACACAGACCCCTGAGGCCTCAGAGTTGTTGCTATGGAGAGGAGGATGTCTTGGGGATGGGGAGGGGGCTTGACATAATGGCATGGCTTTAATTTCTGTTTGGGGAGTGAGTGAGAGAGACGGGGAGTGAGTGAGAAAGACAGAAAGTATCAGGGATCAGGATGACTGGCTGGCTTTTTCATGGAAAGTGTTAGGCTTGTATAATCCATAGTAAGTGCCCCACACTCTGTAAGCTTATAGTGAGGCTTCCTAGGCTTGTTAGTGTAATGGCTTAGCTTTATGGGCCAGATGTTCAGTAATAGTCATTTTATTTGCTGATGCTTTGGCACCCCTTGTTAGGTTTTGTGGAACCTGGAGTTACTCTTATTGAACATGTCCGTAAACCTGCTGTTGGCTATAGATGATAATCAGTATAACAAAAGGGATCAAGTGATAATGATTATTTTAAATATCTAACATCACTGCACCCATCAATATAAACTGATTTAACATGGGCTCTGAGCTGTGGAACAAGACCTGGTGGGTGTAAACAGCTATATCTTAAATGTATGTGCCAGTGGATTATCCTTGGATAACTGCATGTTATTAATTGAAAATAAAATGGAGAACTTAACAATATGGTTCATATAACCATATCCATTATGTCAAAGCTGTTTCTTGTTACTGCTAATAAATAAACTCTTTAGTGAATGTGAACTATCCTACAAATTGAACTGTCTGTATCTCCATAAAATGTTTACAGTTTTTAAACTGTTTCTTGCAGTGATGACCATGTCATTTCAAACAGTGAGATGTGAGGTTTGAAGATAAAATCATCATCTGTAGTGGTGAATAAAATTTCTGTGTCCATCTGCTGCTTTCTAGGTAAATTTGAGGAGAAGGAGGACCGGGTTCCCAAACTGGAGCAGCTGAATTCTTTGGGTTTCATGTGCAGCCTGAACCTGGTTCTCAATAAGAGGGATCTGCTCAAAATGGAGCTTCTGCTGCTGGAGACCTTTGGCTGGAATCTGTGCATGCCCACACCCGCTCACTTTATTGACTACTACCTCCATGCCTCTGTGCAGGAGGGTGACCTATACAATGGCTGGCCCATGTCCTCCTTCTCTAAAACCAGAGCTTTTATGGACAAATACACTCACTACTTCCTGGAAGTTTCACTACAAGGTGAGTCGAGAGTAGATAACTTGTCCAAATTCTCTAGTTTTGTCAGGTCAGACATGGGCTGATCAGTATGTGGTGTGACTCAAGGTGGTGTTTTTAAAATCCTCTTGTTCTATGTTTTTTTTTTTTTTTTTTTTGTTTTTTTAGACCATGCTTTTCTGAGTTTCCGACCATCCCAGGTCGCTGCTGCATGTGTTGCAGCATCTCGCATATGCCTTCAGATTACCCCTAGCTGGACGACTGCTCTGCATCTACTAACGGGCTACACATGGGACCACCTCACACAGTGCATCGAACTAATGCTGCTGTAAGGGACAGAGATGCACACACATTCTAACATAAAACCAGTCAGGCAGAGATGTCTCCCATGATTCAGACCTCTTTATATTTTGGTTGCCATGGATTTGGATGAGCTGGCGCTTCTTGCTGTTACAAGAAGAGGGTTATTTTCTTGTGTGTATCATGTGAAAAAGCCTGTTCATCTGATCATCCAAGATGATAGCTTCTGTGCAGGGTAATTGAGCAAGTGTAGTTAAGGTGCACATGTTTTGCTTAGCAGAATATACTGTGTCCATGTGCATTAGTGTAACTCACACAATTAAAAGGTTTTTGTAAATCTCTATCGAGAAGCCACTAAGTATTTCACTTCCCTTTTCTCACTAAATTGCGAACATCTCTTTTTATGATCATAACAATGAAATATTTGTCGTCTCCTTTTTAATAGTGCTCATGACAACGATGTTAAGGAGGCCAACAAAACTAAATCCACCCCTCCTCACCGGCCCGCATCCCTGCAGTCACAGCCCCAGACCTCTCATCTCTCTCCAGTATCAGCCATCCAGAGACCAGCCTCCTCCTCTTCCACCTCCTCCACCACCACCACACCACAGCTGCTCTTCCAGCCTGACAGCTTCCCACATCTTTCCCAGCATTCCCCCTCCCTATCTCAGCTGCAAGCATTAGCGGACTCCCAGGGTCTGGGGCCTGTAGTGAACATGTCTCAGGACTTCCTTCAGAGCCACAGAATGGGTATGCTCACTGGGGCTACTTCCATGACTCCAGGGGGTGGGTTTCCCTCCTACCCGAGCCTAACGTCTAGTCTCCAGCCAGGGGCCCGTGCTCTGCCCCTCCAAGGCCCCCTTTCTATGCAGATGGCACTTGCTGGAGAGCCACGCCATTGTCTGAGTATGGCCTACAACGGGGGCTACCTGGGAGCCCATCATACATTCGCAGCTGGCTGTTTTGACAGGTGACGCCAGGAGACGGAGAGGGAAAACAAACCCCTACGGGAGTACACTTCTATACTTCCGTCCCAACTTCCTCCCGCAAAAGACCCATTTACGGACCTCCTCTCTCTCTCCGTCGGTACCGCAGCACCTTCAGTATGTCCAGCTCTCCCACCCCCCTCACAGAAACGCCTCAAACGTAAGCAAAGGTCCAAAGGCAAGACAGACCCTGTAGAAGTCATCACTTTGACGTGACAAATGCTTCATGGACTTGTATAAAATAAAAGACACAAACTGTTTTATTTTTATTCTTAACTGGCTTAGTGAATCTGTGTTGTTCTGTGACTGCCATCACTGTGAATGAGATGAAAGCAGCAGTGTGATCGAACACCCGCCTCATTCAGTGCCTGTTCTCAGTTGAGTTATAGCTGAGCCAATCTTAGAAGTACACAGAACCCATACTATCGGTGGTGAGGGTATCTTGCTGCTTGACACTTTAGCAAAAAAAAATCCCAAAAAATGAATTTTACCCAGGAAAAAATTGGTTGGCAGTGTTTTCGAGCCACTGTTTTTAAAACACAGAAAAGAAAAGTCTTGTAGCTGACTTGGCAGGGAACATAGGCATTTCACTAAAAACATTTGTTGAATCAGATATTGTGTCTCTGGAATGTCAGTGGACATTGACCGAACACTTGTAGTCCTGTTAGAGCTGAAGGGCCCCTTTTGGAATTCGTCACTGCATCATTCCTTGGAATGAACAGAAATTCATTGTCCAGTGCACAGCAGGTGAAGTCCACAGCTCTAACATGCCTGTAGTGTTTTTTCCCCTCTGTCCTCTCCTCTCTTCTCCCATCTCCAAAGTTTTCAACCTTGTGGCTGTGTCCTTGTATTTGGGAATCACCACAAAGTGAACACACAGCTCACTGCAATTTATAGGCTTTGTTATGCTGAAGTTTTGATTTTAGTGTCTCTGTTCAAAGATTTTTAACACAAACTGATGTGACTGGACCACCGTGGTGAAGCAGATTTGGGTTTTGATTGTGTGTTGTATATATGAATTGCTGCTGCCTTCTAATGAACTGTTGGTTCTGTCTGTGTTAATGATGTTTACATGAACCACTAAGTATCAGGGACTTGAACAAGATTACTTGAATATGATGCCATTGAAACATGCCATAGCTTTTATTTATGATGTCTCATTTTTTCTTATTTTTTGACATAGAATAGCTTCTATACCAAGTAGAAACACACCATTGAATACTGTCATTGTACCTCCTTATGGAAACTGTGTATTCAGGCTCAGGTTTTAAGGCTGAAACTAGCAGCTTTCCCATTATTCTCTGCTATTATTATGCTTTAAGTGGATGCTAATGCTGCATCTGAGGGGGCTAATATCCCCAATTCTTCATCACTGGACCATACTCTTCTTAGAAATCAAGGAACAACCTGGTGGTCATTGGTTTTACATACACATCTGCCCACAGTTGTTTGTAATTGCTTGCCAGATTTCTGAAGCGGTTTCCAATTTTCCACTTCCTGTTTAAGTAAAAACACATCCAGATTCCCCTGTGCCAGTCACATGGGGTGACCACTGGTTACTATGGTAACCCCATCTACTGCTGTACACTGAACTAAAATCCAATGGCTGCTCAGTGTTTTTAAACAATCCAATTTTTTTTGGACTAAATTGATAACCTGATGGTTTTAATTTTCTGACTAAATGTTTTGCGGTGCTCACTGGGCGTCCTACTGTGTCAGTGCCTTGTCCTCGGCAGCTGTCAGACCAGAGCTGTGAACCACAAAATCATAGTCAGACCCGTGCATTTCTCAGATAACACTACATGAAGCCTTGTGAAACTGCGACTGGTAAAACCGTGACTCATCTCCTCTCCAGTTAGATATCCATACACATACTGAAAAGCACATGGTTTTCAATATATAAATTATGATACTATGCCTTTTTGTTTTTTTTTTAAACTTTTTTAATTGTTGTACAGTTTTGTTGTTTTTTACATTCCTTTTTTATTGTATTTTTAGTTCAACATTTTTGTGATTCTTATGATGAATGCTATTGGTGTGAACTAGATTTTTGTTTAGAGTACAGATTGCTCTTTTCTCATAACTCACGAGCAGCTTCTCACTGAGGTGTCAAAGGTGCAATATGCAGTTTTCTCTTTTAAACTGACCACAGCCATCACTGTCTCATGTACACCACTGGTTCATCTTTTGTAAGTTATTTTTGATATTTGTGTGATATGACTTGCTGTGGCTTGTCGTCCTCCAGGGGTCAAGTGAGCTCTGAACACAATGAATATGTTGCATATTGCAGCCACCTTTGAGTGATAATACTGAATGCTATTGTCTTTAGCTAGTTTGACCCCTCCAGTGAAAGGTGCTAATATCACACCAAACACTTGTGATAGTAATGAAATGACACCACAAGCTTCCAATTTATATTTTTATATTATTTTGTAACAATCTGTAGGGTTGGTTTATGTGACACTGATTGATTAAAAAAAAAAAAAATTCTTTTATCAAATGTGCCATGGAAAATAAACAGATGTGAACTGAATCGCTATAGTGTTTTCTACTGTGAAAACATGGCTGAAATGCTGGTAATTCTGGAAATGATGGGTTCCACTGAGTTCAGAGAAAACACCAGAAGGTTTAACGGAGGCTTTCCACACAGCAGTAGTAGACCCTAGACTACAGGGTGTATCAGAAAAAAGTAGACTCTCACAAAAACCAGCATTAATCTAAAATGCAAAGATTTTTTAAATATC
>JAPTGW010260119.1:0-13071 GCA_029814545.1 Apogonichthyoides opercularis
TGAACTTCATGCATATTTATTTTGTATTACAAATTGTCACCCAAATGCATGTTCGGTGCAATAACATAAGAGGTTTATGTTATACCATCATTAATTAAATTTAGCATTCAGTTTCTCTTTCACTTGCTTTGAGTTTCAGATTGCTGCATGGTGCTCACTCCCTCACTGCCAAAGAATGCTGCAGTGTTATTTACAGTAGATGAATCGTACACACTGGGTCCTGTTGCGATGTTTATAGGTTGCAGTGCAGCCCTACCCACACACAATTTTAAATAGCTTTCAGACGAGGGCTGTCTTTCTTGGTGTTTGATACAACTTACTATGATAAGTGGTATAAACTACGTCTGTCTTGTTGAAAGTGGGGAGGAGGGGGTACCCACCCAGTTCGTGTTGTTGATTGTCGCGCATGCGCAGAAAACTTAATTCCGTTAGCTGTCAAAGTAGACTGTTTTCTTCTTTTACCGTGGATCAAAGTGAAAGTGGACAACGACTATCGTGTTCAATTTATGTCGAATTTAGCGAAACATCACGCTGTGCGACTTTTAGAGCAATTAAAAATGCCCGGAGCGAGCTGGAATCTGGGACTTGGTATCTGCGAGTACAAACTTGGGCACTTACGTTAACGTTACCAGACTGCGTTAAAAACCGACGACATTTAAAGTTTCTGACTAAAAAGTCGGCACCGAACTCATATTCAAGAGGACTATACAGCTTTTTTCACTTTTTATACAATTTATACAACAAGTAAGACACAAAGTAAGTTCTCTCTAACTATGGTAGCTAACGTTACCTAGTCTCTTGGTGTAGCCTAGTACAATAGAGGACGGACAGGTTACTCGGTTGCGATGGGCAACCGCGGGATGGAGGAGCTGATCCCGCTGGTCAACCGCCTCCAAGATGCCCTGGGCGGCGTGGGACAGACCTGCAGCCTTCACCTGCCACAGATAGCTGTCGTCGGCGGACAAAGCGCAGGCAAAAGCTCTGTCTTGGAAAACTTTGTGGGCAGGTGAGAAAAATGCATTGAAGTGAACAGTACATGGACTGAATACTTAGCTAAGTTTAGACATAAAAAGGATCAGCCTTTACATGGATGCATTGCAGATCAGTCCTAAATAAACACCTGCTAAGCTGTATGGCAAATTTCACACTTAATAAAACATTTGTTTATGAAAAACTGAACACTCACTTTCAGAGCATATAAGTTTACCACCAAATAAAAGGAATATATACGTGGTAGGCATTAAAAGGTATGTTTTACAACCTTGCAACCCAAAATCAAGCTAATACTTCATAAAAACAGTCAATGAAGGGCTTAACCCTTTATAAATGAATACTTACTTGAAAGTAACACCAAAAAGTATTTGTATTAATTTAGAAGTATATCACTGCATTATATGGCCTTTTAGGACTGAGGTATGACAAATATGCAAGGATCAGTTTTGTATAATAAAATTAAATATAAAGAATAAATAAAAATAATGTACATCTGTCCGGCACTAAAAGCTGTTTCACAATTTTGCAACTCAAAATGATGCTAATCCTTTAAAAAAATAGTAAATTTAAAGTGTTTTATAAATTGAGGCTTATATGAAAGTGATGGAAAAAAATGTGGAGACGTACATCATTGCATTATATATTTTGGTGCTGATTAGGGCTGGGGTATGACAAGTATGCAAGGATCTGTATTCCACTAAATTAAAACCATACCTTCAGGTAGCTCTTGTAACCAATAAGGATATCCTTTGGAAATCCTGTGACATACTTAATGGTTCCCACCCAGCACCACTGATATGGATATATTTGACATCCTCAAGTAGTGGCTGCTAGATGTGTAAGAGTATGTATGACAATAACCAGCACAGCAGCTTATCTGACATACTCTGTGAGTTTTTGTAACAAACTGAAGGTTGGCACAGCTCATGGAAAGTTGAGGTATCTTTCTTTCAGCTAACCAGTGATTCATTGTATCCACAAATGTGAGCCCTGTTGAATCACATCTTATTGTAACCTTTAAAAGGTCTCATTTCCAAAAAAAAAAGCAATGTGGCCCACCTATTGTTGTGTGGGTGAAGTGTAAATCTAAGGAAGACAATGCTGCTAAATGTGTTGAGGGCTAAAGTACTTCCATCCTGTCAAGAGAGGAATGCTGGTGAGTAAGTCAGGAGTTTTCAAGCTGAAACAGTGGAGCTCTGTTGACTGAAGGAGCCTTATGTATTGTCCATGGCAGGATGCAGTCTGGTTTGAAATGTAAAGCTTCATCTTGGGGTCTCTGTGCTTGCTTTCAGACTATATATTGGCATATTGTTTCTCACACCCCAGTTCTTTGTCTCTGCAGTGTCTAGTTTAAGGCACTCCACAGCAGGAGAGTGTGCCAGCTTTTATATCCTGAGCAGGATGCAGTTGAACAAACTTCCTGAATTTTTTGTAATAGGAAAGGGGATGTTTTCTTGTTGATTTTTTTTTTTATTTTGCGTATTCGTTTTCCTCACTAGCAACACTGTATTCCATTATTAGTCTTAATATATGTATTTGGGTCGATCATAGCTTGGCATAGTAAACTACAATAAATAAATAATGAATCAGAAAATCAGATTGTTTCATAGTTTTGTTTGAGATTAAAGTATGCCGCCGCATCAAATGTCACTGGCAATTTGTGTTTGTGTGTTCATATCTACACTTCAGTCTTGCTTTTCCAACAGAGACTTCCTTCCAAGGGGTTCAGGAATTGTCACTCGTAGACCTTTAATCCTCCAGCTTCTCACTTCCAACACAGGTAGGTGTAGCATGCTTCTTTTAACGTATACTGAAATAGGCCACCAGGTGGCAGTGTGATATTTGCCAATTGCAAAGCCTGGTAAGGGAAAAGGTGCTAGCTTTCATCTAACATTAAGAACAAGCTGTCCCTAAAACCCTATGTGCAGAGAACAGTATTTGCATCAGAAGAATGTATAGTCACAGTATAAATGTAATGCATTATTTTTTCTGCTAATTGTGTTTTCAGAGTATGGTGAATTTCTTCATTGTAAAGGAAAGAAATTCACTGATTTTGATGACATTCGTGGAGAGATTGAAACAGAGACACAAAGACTTACAGGAATCAACAAAGGCATCTCTCCTATCCCTATTAATCTACGGATTTACTCACCATATGGTATAAACCCAGTGTGTATTTATGTGTTCCAAGTATAATTATTATTATTTTTTGACATGCCTATAACACATAACAGCTAACTCTTCTGTCATGTTTACAGTGCTCAATTTGACCCTTGTTGATCTGCCAGGCATCACCAAGGTGCCTGTTGGTGACCAGCCTGCAGACATAGAGTACCAGATAAGAGACATGATCATGCAGCATATCTGTAAGGAAAATTGTCTCATCCTGGCTGTCACTCCAGCCAATACTGACCTTGCTACTTCTGATGCACTCAAACTGGCCAAAGATGTTGACCCACAAGGTAAGCATTTGTATGTGGTGGGTTTATATATTGATCTTGTGAAAATATGTAAAATGTAGTTTTTCATACGTTATTCATACTTTAAAGATTTATCCTGTAAGACTAAAACTCTTTGTTGTTTGGCTCCTGTTAAGGCCAGCGCACGATAGGTGTAATCACTAAACTCGACCTCATGGATAAAGGAACAGATGCGCTGGAAATACTGGAGAACAGGCTGCTTCCCCTACGCAGAGGTGTGCAGTGTGTGTGCAGTGTGCATTCATGCTTTTATAGGTGGAGCCATCTTACAGCAATGAAGTCATTCTACATCTCCTGAGTTAAAGGATTTCCATTATTATTGTACCACTAATAGGGATGGAAGTTGATTTGATTTGATTTAAACTATGACATTCTTGATGCTGTCTTTTATTCCAGTTTTCTTTTAGCAATTTCTTTGTTTTTCATGGTAAATATTTTATTAGGGAAAAAGTACACTAGTACAAGTTTTCTGTGTCAACTAACAGTCAGAGTCTGAACACATAGTAAAAACAGACTACAAACTGCAAGTTTCCAGCAGCATAGACTGACATGTTTGCTGCCAGCATCCATTAAAAAGAATTACTTAGCTCTGATGAATCAGACAATTTGGAACATGTTTTTTATTCCCAGCCCTCACCATTAGCCAGAAACACCCTGTCGCTGCTTTTCGCGCTTTCTGTCTGTCCTAACGGATCCAGCGTAGAAAAATTACCATGCACGTTTGTATGACACAGTGTCTTATTCTACAGATAATCTTGTGCATGGATACTGCATACGTGTGAAAGAGATGAGACTGTTGGCTTTGTCTACCAGAAATTAACCAAGTTTTTTGTCTGTCTTCCAAATCGTGTGTGTGTGTGTGTCTGAGCAAGAGAGAGAGGGGGGAGAGGTAGAGAGAGAAAGAGGGAGAGATGGAGAGCAAAGAAAAAGTGAAGTCTTGGGGCAATGTCCATGCTGGGTAAAGCACCACCAGGTGCTGGCTCCTTCACAGTGCTAATGCATTATCTACGGAAGCCCACTGAAATAACTGCCTTAGTAGCAGAATAGAGCTGAAACATTAGATATGGAGCCTGTTGCTATTACATCTATTACTGTGTTAAATAGAGGATTATGCCTACTTTATAGCAAATGCTCTGCTGTTGCACAAACACACCCATTTCCTGCTTGTATGTCACAGTCTTAATGGAACAAATGATCATCTGGGAAGAGTTCCCAAGGATACGTCAGAACACATAAGTTGAACCTGTCTTACAACTGAGTCCTTGATTGTTCCTTTCCTTTGTTGCACATTGTCTTTTTTTACACTGAGCACATGGTCTTCCTTTCCCTTTTCATGTCTTTCCTTCCCAGGTTACATCGGGGTTGTGAACCGCAGTCAGAAGGACATTGATGGGAAAAAGGATATTAAGGCAGCTTTGCTTGCAGAGGAGCAGTTTTTCCTGTCTCATCCGGCCTATAGACACATGGCTGCAAGAATGGGAACCCCATATTTACAGAAAATGCTCAACCAGGTTAACACATGCACATACCTGCACACAAAGTTAATAGATTATTTTTATGTTTATGTGTTTGTGTGTTTTTATTCATGACATTTGTTTACAGCAACTGACAAACCACATCCGGGACACTCTGCCAGCCTTCCGGTGTCATCTGCAGAATCAGCTTCTGACCTTGAACAAAGAGGCAGAAGAGTACAGACAATACGGTCCAGATGACGCAGGACGTAGGACCAAGATACTGCTAAAGTCAGTCAGTCAGTCAAGGTTTCTGTGAATGTTCCATTTGTATTTTTATGTGTCAAACATTCTCCTTGTTTTTGTGTTTGTCCTCAAGGTCAGTTCAGCATTTGGCTGTTGACTTCGAGAAGCTAATCGAGGGTTCAGGAGACAAAGTAGACACTAATAATCTTTCAGGAGGTGCAAAGATCAACAGAATCTTCCATGAATGCTTCCCTTTTGAACTGATCAAGGTGTGTGTACTTCCATACCTACTTATGCTTGGTGTAACTGTACATTCACAACTCTAATGTTATTTAGCACTTATGGTTTGTGTTTGTCTACAGCTCGAGTTAGATGAGCAAAAGCTACGTCGGGAGATCACTTATGCTATCAGAAACATCCATGGTGTCAGGTGGAGAGCAATGTTCTGAGTGACAAATGTTTTATATCATTAAAATTTTTACTGCATTTTAAAAAAAAAACATTATATCTTTCATCTGATCTATTTTGCTTCAGGACAGGCCTGTTTACTCCTGATCTGGCCTTTGAAGCCATAGTGAAGAAACAGATCTCAAGGCTAAATGGGCCATGTATGAAATTGATTGACATGGTCAGTCAGGAACTTCTCACCACTGTGCATCAGTGCATCAACAAGGTACAATTATCTGTGTGATATGTTACTGTGCAGTTTTTTACTCTCAAAATTATGTTATAACTTATTTCTGGTTTATTTTCTCTGTAGTTGAATTCCTTTCCTAAACTGCGAGATGAAACAGAGAAAATTGTAACTACTGAAATACAAGAACAGGAGAGTAAATGCAGAGATCAGGTCATCCATCTTTCCTCTTTCTATGGCTGAGAGAATTACAGACTTATGTGTTTGGGTATTCTCTTCCTCTTCTCAGTATGTGTGTGCTCTTCTCAGGTTTTACTGCTTATTGATGTGCAACTTGCATACATAAATACCAAACATGAAGATTTTGTTGGTTTCACTAAGTGAGTGTTCTCTTATCAGCTTCAAACGTTGTCACTTAATATGGCATGTTAATGCTGATGTACTAAAAATTGTTATATTGTGTATGGTTTGCTCACTCTTAGTGCCCAGCAGGCGCACAATCAAAGCACTAAGAAGATTGCAGCAGGAATGGTAGGAAACCAGGTGAGACTACTTGTAGTACCACATTTAATAATAATCATGTTTGAAGATTAAGCTTTCATCAAGATTATCTATATTATATAAGCCAAGTGGCCTCTGTGTGCGTGTGTATGTGTCCGGGGATTCACACAAAATCTGGAAGCAGCTGACTGCTGCGGTTTGGTATACATATGTATTTTTGGCCAAGCAAGAGACAAGCAAAAATGACAAATTGATAGGACCAGTGTTTTGGGAGATATTAGTAATTTTGGAATACAACAGCCTTACAATCACATTGCTATGGCCATGGATGCTGTGGCGTTGACTGCCGGACAAATGCGGCATAAAAACAACCACATCTAGAACCCATCGATCCCCACAGGTCAACATACCAGTATCTTTTACTGCTCTAAAAATTTCAGCTGTTCCAGCAGTCAGTAACTTAAGAATAGGCAACAGGGGCGTAGTCCTTCTGTTCATTATTATGACAACATTTTGTCAAATCCTGGTCTTATTTTTGCACATTTCCACCCAAAGGTTAAACTGCATTTTAACTATATTAGTGATGACTCCATACCATATTCGCTCATCTACCAACTCCATCAGTCTAATGTTTTTCACTGATGTGTCAAACACATTATTATTATTATTATTATTATTATTATTATTATTATTTATCCTTATTGATGTGTGTATGTATTTTCTCTTTGCCGAAAAACAAAAAAAGTGTCCTGGTATTTGATGATACTTTTTTTTTCCCAAAGTGTCTTTGCATTTTGCATAATTGAAGCATGTTTTTAATTTTACAATGATATCAGTGCATTGTGTGTAAAATGTTTATCAGATAATTTTGTGATTTTTTGTGGTGCTCAACCTTTACTAAAAAGCATTTAGGTACCAATCATAGGTCTGGAATTGACATTACCTTTTCACAGATGCACTCACTTTCCAAAGACTAATGTGTGATGCTATGTTTATGGCACATAACTTTTGAAATTAGGCATAATTAAATACATGAATCCTAGTTTAATTTGGTTTAGTTTGTATTTGTGGATAACACACCTGTTACATGTTAACAATAAGTTTAAATGTAAAACTGTCAGTAATTTATGCATTATAATCAGTACTGAATAATAATGGTGAATATTCCTGTAATACTGCATAGATGTACTCTCTCCATATATACACTTTGTAAATATCATTGTATAGCTTCCTCTATTGTAATTTTGCCCCTTCATCTCCTGCTTTTCTCCAGGCTGTGACCCCTCTCTCCAGTCTAATAGTAGGAGACCATTCACTTTAAGTCTACTGACTCTCTTCTACCTCTTCTGGAGATATGTGTGTGCGGGACTCAAACTAAAGGGCTGTGGGTTGGCATGCTGATTGCAACAAACATATACACTGGCACTCTGCAGAATGGCTTGTTGGTCATATTTTTCATCCTTTGCCACTGTTGCATCACAGATTATTTTCCTCTCTTTGCCGTTTATGTCATCTGTAGAACTCTTTTCCCACTGCAGCTTAATATTCTTTACCTTCCTACCTTCTGCAACTCAGCTGCTTCATGAATAAGTAAAGATGTTGACACATACTTAGTTTGCAGGAGGCATATGTCATTTTTTTTGTATTTTTGTGCCGTGTCATGCTTATTTAGTCATATCTTTCTTTTGCAGTACCTCTTCCCTTCCCAGTCTTTCTTATTTCGAAATGTGTTTGATTACCGCTGTGTCTGTGCTTATTACTCCTTCTTTAACTTGACAGCTGGTCTTCATTACCTGGTTGAATGTTGTGGTGATTGTATGTTGTATAATCTTTTTTTCCTCAGTATCACCTGTTTCTGCTTCTTAGTTTTATGTTCATCATCAGTGTACATAAACCTGTCTTGTCAACATTATGATGCTAATCCTGTAAAACTTGCCATCTGAACTCCTTACCCTTGGCTGTTGTGCAGATTATACGCAAGGGTTGGCTGACCATCAGCAACATCGGCATCATGAAAGGTGGAGCAAAGGAGTACTGGTTCATCCTCACAGCAGAGTGTCTGTCCTGGTTCAAGGATGATGAGGTAAGGGATACACCTCCATTCAATTTACATTTTCTCATCTTACTTAATGGCACAGATACATCTTCCTATTTAGACTGATATTTAATTTCTGAAAAAACAGAATAGTGGAATCAAAACACATCAGTATAAGTAAGTATTTGTAAGTTTATTAACATGTGTCTCAGCATGAAACATGTCAATTTGGAAAATGAGAGATCATGACATAGATTTGTTAATGACGTTGCAGCAGATCTAGTAAACCTCTGAAGTTTTACTGAAGTAGATGTGAGAGTTGTCCTCTACTCTGATGTCAGTGGGGCTGCCATCTGTCTGCCTGTCTGTGCCTGCTGTACAGGAGCAGAAGGTCTGCACAGCAAGTGTAGACAGGCAGACACACCACAACAGTCATCCTGTCACAGTTGATGTCATGGGAAGAGAGGAATACAGGAAGTGAGATCACAGAACTGGAGCACATGCCCACAATTGTATATCAACAAAATCATTACCTGTAAAACTATACATGAAATCAATGTAGACCGAAAGCTGCATTTGTGGGAAAGCTGTTGTAGATGAAATCGAGTTATGTCGTTTGACAGAAACAGTTGTGTGATTCGTTGAAACAATGCGTAGAGGGCTTGTACAAATAAGTCATTGTTCTTGGTAACCACACTAAAATAGCTTGAAGGCTGCAGTGTGGTGAGAATTACATAGATGGTCCCTATCGTTACAGTACAATTGTGACATTAGAAAGTATTCTATGCAAAGTTGAAAAACATCTTCAACTCTGTATCTCTGTCCAGCTAACTATTTTATCTTCTACCACCTGGACCTGCAATTGAGCCCCTCCATTTCCCCCATTCATTCCTCTCCTACCCCCCTTTCCATTTGTCCCGCTCTCTGTTCACTCTTCCCTTGACTCCCCCTTTTCTTCCTCTTCTGGGAGTTCAGGCATTTGGAGCAGCTCACTCTGACACAGCTGGAGCTGCCCCAAGCCAAACTCAGACACACACTTACACACACACACACACACACACACACACACACACACGGTTGCACAAACACACAGTGGACAGACTTGTATATACAGTATACAGTACACATGCAGAGTCTGATGTAAACAAACTGGCATGCAAATAGAGGAGAAAAATATACACTCACTCAGACAGACGCACGGTCACTTTTCAGATAAACACTGGATTGCTTGAACACAGTGTTCTCAGACACAGCCCCAGGCATGCATATTGTACACACACACTGTTATAGGTTTCCTCTCACTGTCTTCCCCCTTACTAAGCATTTGCCAATCAGCTCACACATATACACACAGACTTAGCACATCTGTGACAAATAACAGACAAAGACAGGCAAGCAAATATCTTGTGACCACATCAGAGAAACAAAATTTGGCTGTCTGCGGATTACAATGAGCCACGTATGTTTCACTACAAAGGTTAAGAACATGTTAAGCTTTCCAGTTAATTTTGGTTCAGTTAGACTAGTCATAATGTAATCCTTACACCCCACTATGCTGGAATGTTTATGTGTTTTGAAGGCCTGAACTCATTGTCAATCACCCGTATTATCACAGAAGATCACATCTACTGCTTCACACACACACAAACGCACACAGTCATACAAGCCAAACTTCTGCTTCTACTCTCTTGCATTTCCCGCTCTCAATTTCCCCGCCCAAACTACATCCACAGACATTTCTTTTTTCTTTGACTTTGTCCCCCCCCCTTTTTTTTTTTTCTATTTTACCTCTGCTGCCTTTTCCTTCTCCTTTCTCTCTCATTCCCTCTGTCTGTCTCCCCCCTTTTTCTCTCTCCCTCTCCCCCTTTCTGCGGTTGGCAGTCTCCCTGGGACTGTGCACATTCCTGGCTGGAAAATCTGAAGCTTTGTCCAAACACCAGCTTCCAAGATCTGCCCAGAGAAATCCCACATGGCTGTTTCTACACTGCAGACCTCCCCCTTTGACTCCCCCCTCCTCCTCTTCTCCTCCATAGTCTCTCCCCCACTTACACCCCCACTGACTTTACTTTCAGCCTTCCATCTCCATCCCTGTGTCAATTGCTTCTATACACTGCAAATCTAAAAAAAAAATTGGAATATTGTATGACACACCTTTTGTTGTGTCCTACATCACTGAACTTGTGTTAAGGGTGTATCATAATACTTCAAAGTTTAATCTCCATAGCACACTGAACAGACATGCATTCCTTCACCCCTCGGCTGCCAGGGCTCCACCAGCAAGGTCTGAAGAAAAACAGACGACCCATGCTTATGCACTTAATCTACATGCTCCCCTCTGTGTGTAGGTATGCGTGAGGCCTGTTCCGTATCTTAAATCCATTAGCCTATAGGAAGAGAAGACACAGCTTCAGACACAGCAGCTCTGATGTATTATACCTCTCGACCACCCTGGCACCGCTGGGAATATGACGCTCACAAACACACACTCACACGAAGCAGTTATCCAGTCATATTCCAACACAAATGCACAAGCAGAATTTCACAATACACAATTTGGGAGAACTACTGTGTGCAAAAATCAGTTGTTGTAGAACTCTTCAGTTAATGCTGTGTTTAAAGAAACCTATAAGTTATTTTTGAACTGTCTGGCTCAAGTTGTACATTTTTATGCTGAAAGCAGGTCTTGCATGTAAAGCTCCACTCACTCTTCACGTATACTCTTAATTTAAGCCGTCAAACTCTACAAAATAATGTCATTTTGCTTGTAGATTGATTGCAGCTTGAAAGGATTAAAGTTAGAGTATGCACATTTAAAAGCATTTGCACACATTCGAGCAAGAACAATCAGATAGTAATAGAGCCTAAATTTGCCATCGAGTACATGCAGGTTTTTGTGATGTCCTGAGTCTTGTGTGTATGTTATAGTGAGTGTAGGCAGCTGAAGCACTTCCTTGCACAGTCTAACCAATGTGCAGACTACTGTACACCAGTAAGATCCTGAACAGGTAGTCTGAACACTGGGATGACGGAGCAGGACCCCTTCTCACTTTTTGTCCTCATCAGGCATCGCCTTTGCCCACTGGATGTTTGCTAGCTGTCCTGATGGTGGCGGAGGGAAGTCAGCAACAGTTTCCCTCTGTTGTTCTCTTCTTTCCTATCCGTTGTGTCACAGGGCGAAGGGGTCTCACACACATCAGGCATCCATTTCTGCAGTTGTCCCTCATCCGGAGATGTCAGTTTATCTTGAGTCGGTTGTCCGCAGGGCCGTGTCCCAGCGTAGTATCCAGTCTTGACGTGGCACATTCACGCGTTCAGCTAGGGATCTGCCCGTTCACTCAGGGAAGGCATAAGGAAATAAGGGGAGTGAAAGAAGGAGAGAGAGTTAGGGAGGAACTTAGCAGCCATATATGGGTTGATGTGACCCTTGGGGAATCAACTTTGGAGTGGTCTGCAATTTCTCCTCACTTCTCCTGCACACTCTCTCCGGCTCTCAATGTTCCTCAATCCTTCCTCTTCCACACTAGGAAAATTCACCTCTTCTATCCCTCTATCCCTCCTCTTCCTCTCTTCCCCATCTCTACTTTCTATTTCTACCTCATCAGAGCACCCTATACTCTCTCCAGTCTCCTCCCCCTTCGTCTAAAGCGATCCCAGATGTTGCTGTATGAGCGCCAATCCCGTTCTGTCATTTTTTTCAGCCTCTGTTACAGGAAGTGGGCCCCTCTGGAAAAAAGGAAAGAGGAACGAAGGAAGAGAGTCGTAGGGTTCAGGGGAGTACTCAGAGAGGGAAGACCAAAATGTACTACCTCATGCGCACTTGCTTAAACACACACCCATGCGTGCACACATATGCTGTGATTTTTAGGACATCTTTTCTTACAGGGATGCTTTAGTTCATCTTTTTAAGGAGGTCACCTTCCTGTTTCATCTTTCCTGTCTCACCTCCATCTCTACCTTAAGCAAAGCTGGAACTAAAACCAAAGCAGCTCTCTGAAAGCCCCCCGTCTCAAAGGGTAAAAAGAGGGAGCAGGCCGGGGAAGAGCGAAGAGGGGGATGGGCTTTACTTTAGGAGAAATGTTGTGTTAGAGCTCGAGTCTGAGTAATGACTTTCACATGTGGGCCCGGCCTCGCTCCATTTTTTTTTTTTTTCATAGTCCTTCTCTCATTCCCTCCCTCCCAGCTTTGCTTCTCTGAACCCTGCCTCCATACTGTCTGGTTCTCCTCACCCTGTCCTCTCTGCTTCTCCAACTGTTCTCTGTCATTCATAAGTCCCTATGGTGACGACAGACTATAGACTTATGGCATCTATTTTGCCTTCTCTCTCCCCCTTTTTCGCCATCCCTCTTTCACCCGTTAGCGATTTGTTAATGAGCCAGTCAGACAGTCAGACAGACGCATCATTTTATATGAACTCTGCTACAACAGTGTTCCAGATTCTGTGTGACACTTTGCTTTCCACAGGTTCACCGACTCTAGGCCTCTCTAGCAGAGCAGCTCCCTTTTCTAGACACAAACCCATAGTATCAGATGTACAACGGTTACAATTGAAGCATGTTTTTTTTTTGGTAACAACACCTGTGTTACCTCTCTATGATGTCATATTTTACTCTGCATACCACTGTCAACCTTTATCTCTCTGTATTCTGTCTTTTCCAGGAGAAAGAAAAGAAGTACATGCTTCCTCTGGACAACTTAAAAATGAGAGACACGGAGAAAGGCTTTATGTCC
>JAPTGW010261927.1:0-13058 GCA_029814545.1 Apogonichthyoides opercularis
TTTGTTTTTTACTATAATAACCCTGATGTAACCCTGTGTTAGACTTAAAAACGAAAATCTTACATAACCAAATTCCAGCACTAAATTTATTAAAACTTACTTTATTTGCCTTCCAAAAGAACAATTTAATAATTGTTTATACTTTTTCCCAGTTAACTTGAGGGATTATATATAATAACAACTTTTTTTTAATGCAGGAAAATGGCTTAAGCCCATACATTGGCAAATAGAAACAAAGAGAGGCAGCTGCAACAGTATGTAATTGATCAAATATTGCATAAAAAAACAACAGTCTGAATATCAAATCCGGAAAAGATCTTGCCATAATTCTAGTTGATTCTTGATGTAGGGTGTAATGATGAAAAGACATATCCCTGAGGCCTTTTATTTCTACATCAAAGATGCTTGAATACTGTCTAAACATTGTGGCATGACATGCAAACAGACCTTTTAAATCAGTGATATATGGAAAAATTGTCATTTCAATTCTCTTATTTTCTACAGCCAAGGAATATTTTCTTGCATGGTCATGAAAGTGATGTGAGGATTGGGGACTTTGGTTTGGCCTGCAGGGATCTAATAGTGGACAGCCATAGAAGCAGCCCCTCTCCCAATAGTGGTAAGACTTCACCTTTCAGCTTGTGATATTTCAACAACAGCAGCAGGTCTCATAATCACAAGTAGATGGCGCTATTTACTTGTAAGTCACCTTTCTGATGTGTTCTGCAGGTTCCTCACATACAACCGGTGTTGGTACATTTGTTTATGCTGCACCAGAGCAGTTGAACGGCTCCCACTATGACTCAAAGGTAAGTACAGAAAGACTATTGGCAGTACAGAACAACACTTTATCATTTGTTTTGCTCTGCATTGCTAATCTGCTATATTTATAACTGCAATGAATGTATGTCCAAGCTTTGTGTATTGTTACTTTTATTCTCAGTCAGATATGTACAGCATTGGTGTGCTGGCTTTTGAGTTGTTCCAGCCCTTTGGGACGGAAATGGAGCGGGTCCGGACCCTTGGCGACCTGAGAGAGGGGAAATTCCCCGAGCCATTCTGCCATAGATGGCCAGTCCTAGCCGAGCACATCACAAAGCTGACAAGTAAAGATCCCTGTGTTCGTCCCACTGCTAGCCAGCTTCTGCAGAGTGAACTCTTTTGTAGTAAAGACATGGTAAGAATGGATTCTTAATAGATGCAAAATGTCTCCATGAACCATTGTTTTTTGTGAATCTTATTTTTCCTAGATTTCCATAGATTATTCTTAAGATTGTGGCTGTTTCTTTTTACTTTGGTTGTAAAGTATTCATGTCATTATAAAGTAATTCAGGTTGCACCAAACTCAGTAACAAGAAAAGAATGAAAGTAAAAGTGAAAATTTCTGTTTTCAAAAAAAAATTTTTTTTTACATGTTTGTGACTAGTGGGAAGCCTTTTTGCTCTCATATTGTTTTTTTTTTGTTTGTTTGTTTTTTACTACTCTTACAAGTTCTTTTACCCAATGTAAAGGACTTTATAACTCAAGTTATGAAATGTGCAATATAAATAAAATTGAACTTATTTAGTAATGCTTACACAACAATTTTAACAAGACTTTTCTTAACAGGTGATCCATGGTTTGCAGAAACGAGTTGAAGAGCAGGAGGAAGAAATTATGGAACTAAGAAGACAGATCAGTCAGCTTCAGAGCTCACAAGTTACAGTTCACTTTTCTGTGTCTGATGACACCTGAGCCTTAAAGACGTTAACTCTCAAAGACTGTCAAAAATGTATTTATACAACCATAATATTGCTCTGTGTGTGTGTGTGTGCGTATGTAAGCATGTAAGTGTCTGACTGTCTTGTACACCTGGATGAAGTTGTTATTATTTATCTTCATTCAGTTGTTCAATAAAATGTTATTCTAATGATATTCATACATGGCAGTGTCATAATACATCACTTAAAATTCACTTTGAAATTGTCACATTTGCACTATGATTTTCTGCAGCATTAACTTGATTTATTCAAGTGAAGATGCCTAATTGTGAGCAGATAGTGCACATATAACCAGTAATGTTTGTGATTTAGGTGTTTAAACAGGTTTCACATCTTCTATGCATGTCAGAATACCCTGTTAATGGGAACTTTTGAAGCTGGAAATACCAAGGAGGGTGCTGCAATGTCCACTTTGTTTGAATGTTCAGATCAGGAGCTTTTTTTTAAATTGACCAATTATTTTTGTTAACTGTTGATTTAAAGCATACTTTTTTATTTGGCTGAACTAAAATGAACAAAATATGTGCAATTAGACTTCTTATTGGACTCCGTTAATCTTTTATTGAATACAGTGAGAGGAAATACAAAGTATGAGGAGCCAAAATGTATTTATGATACCATATCAGAAACTGAGACCACCTCTCAGCATTATTCCACATTGTCCCACACAAAATCATACTCAGTAGCCCCACATTTGGTTTAGTGGGACTTGTGGGCATCCAGTAAGTTGATTGAAGACAGGCATTTGAGCTCAGTTCATATTTCAACGCTGCATAAATGTTCTATAGCCAGTTTTTAAAGTCTAAACTATAATGGAATACCACACAAGTTGTTATTCGTACATCATGCACATAAAGGTCAGCAATGTGTACATGCAAAGGATCTTCCCGTAACACATTCCACACAGTGAAACTGCTAAATCAGCCAATCAGAAATGTCGTTTCATCGCCGGTACCCGGATGTACCCGTGGGGCAATTAGCTACGTCATTGTTCACCGCCGGACACCCGCTGGAAATAAGGAATGGATTTACAACAGCTATTAACGTATTCATAACAAATTCCAGGTGAGTGTATTGTCGTCTTTACGGTCGTAAGGGACTTTAACTGTGCAGCTGTAATATTTCGGTAGGCCCGGGACGCTGATTGCTGTTGTAGTAGCCTTACACCGGTTCTCTGTCATGTCGGAAAGAGCAGCGCAGTGAGCACACACAACCGCCGGTGTCGAGCCCCTCCTTTCTCAACGAGCTAAATGCCCCGTTACTTAGGCCCACACACTTCAGATTAAGTCTATTCTTAAACACGACCGGAAAGCGCTCTTTGATATTGTTGTAAAGGGCTGCTTTATCCTCTGTCTTGTCAACCAGCTATCATCGAGTCGAGCTAGCTAGTAGCGCTAGCATCAATATTGTCGCACGCAACGTTAGCCGCGTTCGGTAACAATGTTATGTTAGATTCGCCGTTTCCATGGTGCTCGTGGCTTCGTGAGCCGCTAGCCTTTGAAGCGTTAGAACAGTCACCCTGTCCTAGCATTCGACGAAAAATTTGAAGTTTTAATCGATGTTTTGTCTCCCACATTGCTCATCCAGAGTTTAATGCGTCTTTTTTGCGGGTTTAATAGCACTGCGTGTTAAAGGCCTAGCCGCCGTCTGTTAGCCAATGTGAGCCAGTCTGCCGGAGCAGGTGGGAGGGAACAGCTGCCGCTGTAAACGTGCTTCCGACCAGGACATTTCCTCTGACTGTTTGCTAAAATATTAAGAAGCGTTCATTACGCGTTAATGTTAGAGGTGAGTCCGAGAAAATTGGCTTTTCAAATACACTTAAACAGTCCGAGATAAAACATTTGTTTTATTAAGGACGCTTTGAAAGTTGGCTTTAAAAGTCTGGGTCACCACACGCTAAGATAACTTTAGTTAGTTTGCCACATGCGACTAAATAATGAAGAGTCCCTGCTTTGTTGTTGTTCACAGCCGTGAAAATATATCTTTCAATAAACTAGATCGACAAAGATGACCTAAGCAATATAAATGTGGGCGACCCAATTACGGTAGAAAATGTCTTTTTGTGTGTGTGTGTGTGTGTGTGTGTAATTCAACGAGTACTAGGCAGTGAATTGGGCATTGGCACTTGATTTAGACTTCTTAGTGTTTGCATTTTTTTTTTAAATTTACAGTTTACTGAAGGTGATGTTACTATATAGGCACGACGTTTTAATTGTTAGTGTTGCTTTTTGCTAAATTATAATGTGTATGTAACATTTAGTCCTTCTTATTCATAAGCACAGCATTGTAACCTGGTCGTTTAAATAGTCTCAGGAACCTGTAACACACTCCATTACTCTTATTTAATACTGCACATGACGTTTGTTAAATTGTATGTCTTCATAAATATAACTTTTTTTTGGGACGAGGACTTCAAAGTTTTCCTCGTATCAAGTCAGTTTTTACCCTTGGTATGTGTAAAAACTTTGATGTGGACTGACGGCCTTTCCAGTGCGGGCACGTTATGTTTTATTCTTAAAAGAATATTTGAGGTCAATTATGGAAAAGGTAACAAAACAAAACATGGGTTTTCTTTACACTATATTTTATAATGCATGTTTTTGTCACTTCAACAGCAATGAACAATGACCATAGTTGACAGATCTTCAGAAAAGTCTGACCACGAGTCAGTCGGGTGTAAGCGCTCCCCGTTCACCAGTGGAGACGTGGGGATGGATGGCAGCTGCTCCAGCAGCTGGGCAGTGGGCCCCACCATGCCCAGTGACTCTCCAAGACTGAAGGCTCCAGGAGGTTGCTTGGGGCCGACGCCTGGAGCTGCCGTCTACAATGGCACACTCTCTTCTGTGGACAGACCCAAAGAGCAAGGTACAAATAAAAATCTTTAATACATTTGTCCAATGAGTGTGTCTGAACTGACAGCAGAAGGTTATCAAGGATGATGCCTAATTTTATACATTGCATTGTAGGGTTTTCAGAGCCAGGCTTGGCCAAATTTTACAGTTGTGAGACTTCTATTTCCTTCACAGCACCTCTGGTTGTTACAAAGCAGTATTTCTACATGCAAAGCCAACATAGACTAAGTAATCCAAATGTAACCTTTAAAGCTTATGTGCCAAAAAGTATGGTATTTAGTTATGAGTATTTTATTTACATGAAAAATACTGTTGCTCTCACAAAACTTGGCTTTCTCTGAGAGTGTAACGCAACTGATTTTGTGGGTGTTCTGCTGCTTCGACTCACTTTATTCATCAGTTGCATAACTAAGCCAGTTTTAAAGTAAGAGCTTGATCAATCACTGGAGCTTATGATGCAATCACAATTTTTCTATGAAGTGCAACAGCCTGACTTGTTTTGCAGCCTGGCTTGTGCCATTCAAAAGCGAAAGCTAAACATGTCTTGTGTTTTTTGTTTTGGGTTTTTTTTTGTCTTCTGTTAATTTTCTATATGTACAGTAATAAGCGAAGGTGATGGTATAGACTTGCCCCAGAAGATCCTCTTCCCTCCAGAGCGTCTCAACCTAAAGTGGACCCAAGTTCACCGCATTGGTGCAGGCCTGCAGAACATGGGGAATACCTGCTTTCTCAACTCAGCCCTGCAGTGTCTCACCTACACGCCTCCATTTGCCAACTATATGCTTACAAGGGAGCACTCCAAAATGTGTATGTTATATAATTGCATGACATACAGTAGTTTTCATAAAAATCATCTTAATCACAGCACTTTTGGCAGCATCTGAAATGTTGTCTTTGATCGTATGATGCATTGCAATTCAGTGGTATATTTCTGTCTGTACTGTAGGTCATGAGCCGGGGTTCTGTATGATGTGCACCATGCAAAACCACATCATTCAGGTTTTCGCAAACTCTGGAAATGTAATTAAGCCCATTGGTGTGCTCAATGAGCTCAAAAGTAAGTTATTTTCAGTTGACACCAGTTCCCTGATCCAAAATGTGTTACCTGAAATGCATGACAGGAGGCGCTGTCTGACTGGTTACCTTTTAAATTTTGGAGGGAAATATTTTGTTGCTGTTAAATTTTATATTTAAGTGAGTTATCACTTAAAAAAGCTCTCATGTTTTTCCTCCAAGGAATTGCAAAGCACTTCCGCTATGGAAGCCAGGAGGATGCCCATGAATTCCTGCGGTACACAGTGGATGCTATGCAAAAGTCCTGCTTAGCTGGAACCAAGTAGGTTTCATTCTAAATTGTGCATATGCATGGATAAGACCAAATCATATGTTTACTTTAAATGGATTACTTATTTTTAGATGTGATCTGTGATGAGTAAATTAATCTTATGTAATTTTTATCAAAATGAAGCACGAAAACAGCACTGTTTTATATATGAAACCAGTGTAGTGGCATATCCAAGTAGGTTATGCACATATTTGAAGCCTACATGCATTTTGAACTAAAAGTACAGTATGACATGTTTAATAGATGCACGACCCTGAGCATTGTGGTTCTCAGGGGACTTCAAAAGAGATTTTAGGATCCTCAAGTATCAGTCTGTTCTTACACTGTAGAAACAGGTGGCCTCTCAAATAATTACTCTTGCTCTGATTCCTTTCTTTCTCACTCCCACTCTTTTGGCCGTCACAATTTGATACTTGTCAGTGAATTTCTGTTCACTTAACAATATAGCTACCAAACATATGTTCATTTGTTTCTTAATTATTAGGCAGTGAGTTAATCATCAGAAGTTTTGATGTTTAAGTATGCATGTGTTTGTTACAGATTGGACAGGCAAACGCAGGCAACCACTTTCATCCACCAAGTATTTGGCGGCTACTTGAGATCCAGAGGTAAGTTATTGGTGTTGATTTATTCTTTAATCAACTGTGCCTCATGTTTTTATTGAAGAGTTTTGTAAAACAAATTAACATAATTTTCCTTTTGTAGTCAAATGTTTAAATTGCAAAGGAGTTTCAGACACATTTGACCCTTTTCTGGACATTACTCTGGAAATTAAGGTAAATAAAATTGTGGATCTAATATGTATGTGTTTTACTGCAATACAAAACACCTGTCACATCTTCAGTTGCCCTAGACTAAATTTCCATTTTTCTTCATGCAGACTGCTCCCAGTGTCTCGAAGGCTCTGGAGCAATTTGTCAAGCCAGAACAACTGGATGGAGAAAATGCATACAAATGCACCAAGTGAGTACTTTTATAGACAAATTGAGTTAACCAGGATGATAGAAAGTTCCTGTTTTTTTTTTTGTTTGTTTTTTTGTCTTGTCAATTGTATCCCTAACCTTTATCTCCCCATAGGTGCAAAAAAATGGTCACAGCCTCAAAGAGATTTACCATCCACCGCAATGCCAATGTGCTTACCCTCTCACTTAAACGCTTTGCAAATTTTACTGGAGGCAAAATCACAAAGGTAATGACTAATTGCAACTAGAATATTTAGTAACATGATATATTCAATAGTAAGCACCCTTCTGTGTAATAAATAGCCTGTAGTCAGTGATTTATAGATTTTAGTTTGATATGACTAACTGTTCTTTGGACACCAGGATGTGAAATATCCTGAGTATCTGGACCTGCGGCCCTTCATGTCTCAGTCCCAAGGGGAGCCTCAGGTCTACGGGCTGTACGCTGTGCTGGTCCACTCTGGATTCAGCTGTCATGCTGGACACTACTTTTGCTATATTAAGGTACTGGTACTGAAACTGTATCAGGGTGTTTGTGTTATAAAGTGCACATGAACACATTTGTCTCTGCACTCCATCGCCTCACTTTTTTTTAACAGCTTAGTGCAGACAGAAGTCACAGTTTGGGTGAAACAATGTGATCGTAATGTTATTCTGTAATTTGTTTCTCTCAGGCAAGTAACGGTCAGTGGTATCAGATGAATGACTCCTCTGTGTCTGTCAGCGACATTAGGTCTGTTCTCAACCAACAGGCCTATGTTCTTTTCTACATCAAGTAAGTAAACCATAATTCAGATTTTCTTTTTAAATAATTATGTCTCTATCAAGAGTAATTAAGTTGTCCAAGCTATGGGACAATTTAATTATCGACACATACGCACTCCTGTGCTGGCCCTTCCTTTACGACTAACATACCCTGACTGTAGAGTGTGAAGATGAGTGGCTAATAAGTAGATAAATCGTATGCCTACATAAATTTACCAATAAAAATGGGAGTTTAAAAAATAATAAATTCTGCAACGACTCGAACAGTGGCTGGTTGACAGCAGAGGCGGATCTACATTTTACATTGTAGAGCCCCTAACTTTATGCTCTGAAAACTATACTAAACCAAAAAACAAAAACACATTGGGTCTATTCCCAAAAGCAAAGTACTGACACAAAAGATGAATTCACCCAAAAATTATAATTATAGAAATAATCTGGACCCCTTCAATGCTTAGCTATGCCCTTGTATAAAATTTACAGAGCCTGTGTAATGATTGAGCCTCCTGCGCTGCACACACAGTGTGTGTCTGGAAAAAGAGTCATACGTTTCAGTGACAGTGTGATCAATATCACAGCAATAAACCTGTACAATTAAACCAGGTTACATCCTTACTGTTAAACTGGGGAAATGACACAGTGAGGAAAAATACAGGGATTTTAACCCTGAAATTTTAATACCTTGACATTTGCAGGCCACAATGAAAAGAAAAACTAAAATCATTACTACTTATTTTGGGGAAAAAACTGAGGAAGAAGAAAGAATGGTAAAGAAACCAGGAGGGTCAGAGAGCTGAAGAGCGCCACTGAAAGAGGAACAGAAGAGGATGTATGAAGTGAGAATAAGAAAAATATGATGTCAGTGTGAGGGATGAAAATGTGGAAGTGTTGGTTTCTGAAAGAGAGACAGAAGCAGATGCTGAGGAGCCAGATGGAGAGTGATGGCAGGGAGTCAGAGGATCCACCCTTGATTTTTAGCTGGACCACACAATATTGTTTTATTTTCCATATAGATTCCAGTTCAGTGACATAACATGTTACTCAATAAAAGAACATTTTCACTTAAAAGCCTTTGTTATAAGGTTAGATATGTAAAACTTTACATGTATCTTATTTTATGAGTTATTATGATAAAACTAAAGATGAAGAACATTTCTATTCTATTGTATCACATTTAAAAAGTAGTTTGTCTTATTAACTCCATTTATACATGTATGGGGATTCCATGTAGCACACTGAGGACGTTCCCATACCACCCTGACAAGACCTACTGCCACCTCATTGCCACTCCATGTAAAATTTTCTAGATCCGCCAGTTGTTGACAGATGTGAAAAAAGGAAAAAAGAAATACTGTAGTTAAAGCGTTATTTCTGATGCAAAGGTGTTGTTGATCTAAAGGGATTTATTTAGCTTTTTTTCAAGAGAGTTAATGCATAGCATAGGTAGTTATAACTGGTTGTGCAGAGTTCTTCCTCTGTGTCATTCATTTAGAATCATCGCAGGTATTTGTAACTGGGGGATTGTTGTCGGAAGGTGATGCTGCAACATCGACCGTTTTGAGTGAGCACCTCTGTGGACCCAATCACATGTGTGTATTTGATGCAACTTGTGATTGTAGTATGATTATTCAGTTATGTTTGGTGTAAGCAAGGGTTACTGCTTAACTGTCCACTTTGTATACCCTGAAAACAGAACGGAAACATCATGTAAGATGGATTTGCTCCAAAGTCATTTATGTTGTTACATATATATTTACATTTCCTATTTACACTTTGTGATTGCTCAAAAGTTTGCTGAAAAATTATTTTATGAGTTACTTGTTTGTATTGGGACCTCAGCCTCCCCTATTTTGATGGATTTTATTTTAAAAAAATTGTTCCAGATACTTTTTTTAAAAACCTCTGGAGCTCTGGCATTTAAGGATATTTTTATTTATTTTTTTTTTTCATTGTAGAAACGCTGAGTATCAGTTTTTCTTAGCTCCTAAATGTGTGTCATTGATGTCCATCTCTTTTGTATCATTAGGTCCAGTGATGTGAAAAAAGTTGGAGAGTACAGCCACATGACTCATAACCCTGGCATCCCTGGTCAGTCGTCACCAAGGCCTGTCGTGATACCACGCATCAACACCACCGTCCACCACAACAATATTGGCTTCATAGGCCCTCAGCTGCCCCCACACATGAACAAGGTAGTGCATCCTCTTGAACAGTAGCGTCTCACTTCACGGTGTTTGATTACTGGAGATTAATGAATTTAAGGTTTGTATCCAGGTTCTGACCCAGAGAACGTGTTTTGTTTCTTTTCTCTCCTCTCTCAGAGCACTCTCCACATCAATGGGAATGGATCTCTGAGGGACTACCCTACCAGCTCCAAGCCCAGCACCAGCAGCAGTGTTGTTGGGAAGCCTAGCCACGGACTGGCCTCCTCTTCTTCCATTTCCCACTCAATCAGCCGGCCCACAATGATCCCAGACCATGACAAACGGCAAAAGCTTTCCTTCTTCATCGGACAAGGCAAACAAAACCGCCCGTCCTCTTCATCAGTGTCCTCCTACAGCCAGCCGTCCTCTGCCAGCAGCTCCTCCTCTAGCTCCTCGTCGTCCTCGCAGTCTACCTCAGATGTTCGCTTCGTCCCACGTCATCTTAATCATGTTAACGGCACATCTCGCAGTAACGGAGATCACCACGGCGGAGGGAATGGAGCATCATTCTTGGTGCCATACAGCCAAGAATCCTCTGAGGAATCAGACCAGGAGAACTGTGGCGCTCTGGATAATGGCAGTTTTAAGTCTCACGTTAATGGGAACAACAGAACATCAGACATCTTTGACACAGCTCCACATGCCACTAATGGGGAGACAGGATTACATCATAATGGTAACGGATTAAATGGATTAACCTATGGCATCTCTAAATCCAGCCAAAACGGGCACCATTATGGGCACCACAAAGTCAATGGGCATGAGAACTCTGAGGTAAATGTTAGTCTGGGTTTCTGCTGGAACTTAAGTCCTCAAATCCAATACTCAAAAATTCAGGCTTCAGAATGTCTTGTGCTTTTTAAAAATGAATGGAATTTAGTGCTCAGTTGAAGCCCACTGAAAATAACACATTTGAAAACATTCAAATTAGAAACTTATAATGGCATTATGGTTAAAAACATAAAGCTGTTGTAAAAAGCCAGGGACTGGATGTGAAACTGGGCTTCACTGTAAAAGGCTTCAAGTTAAAGTTAAACATAAACCCTGGTTAATTTTAAGTAACATTTTTATATCTTCAGAATCCATTGATACTTCATACTTTGTCATTTTATACCTTAAGTAATTATTGTTTTTTGGTTTGTGGTCAGATTTCTGGCAGTAATCATGGCAGTTTGTCCTCGGAGGGAAATGTTGCTACTAATGGAGTAGATACTAACCACAGTCAACCAAGGTAAGAGGCATGTCCACTTGTGACCTGTAAATTTTAGATTAAACAAAATTATATAACTTGCATCATTATTTTTCTTTCTCTTGTTTCTCTTTTGTGCTTCAGCAAAGAGGAACATAGTTGTGCCACAGCCCAGGCCAGTTCCTTTCAGAGCATCCATCCTGCTGCCACCGAAAGCCTGCACCTTTCCACGTGTGACTCAAGGGCTAAAACTGTGTCTGAACCCCTGCCCCAGCATGCAACGTCATCCTCTGTCAGCTCTATGCCTGCAGCCACTAAGATGCATTCAGTCGCTTCTGGAGAATCTGCTTCCTCTTCGCCACATCACAGCAAACCCGCGGCCTTACCTGCCCCACCTGACACATCCCAGAGCACCACTGGGGCCATCACTGCTCCACCAAAGGTTAGCACATGTGACGATAATTCCAAGGATCTGACACAAACCAATGGTCCGGCAGCAGCAACTGAAGGACTTACAGCTGCGAAGGAGCACCATCAGTCCAAGCCCAGTTCAAGAGGCAATGAAAGACAATCCTCCAGAGACCGGGATCGAAACAAACTGTACTCCTCTGATTGGAGCAGGGACAGAGAGAGACATTACAGGGACAGGAGTCAGGAGCGAGAAAGTGACGGGGATCGCTACAGATCCAGGAGGGACTACCGAGATCACCATCAACAACATCGATCACATAGGGACCGTGTGCCTCAGTATGATCGCTATCACAGGGATATGGAGTCTGAGCGTCGCTGGGAGCGAACTTATCACCCAAGGGAGCGTGATCGGGACAGGTGCTCTCACCATTACCACCATTACCGCCACCACCGCAGAGAGGACTGGGAACGTGAGCGCAGAGGACACGGTTACCCTTACCGAGACGACTCTCATGGCCGCTGGAGGTGGCAGGAGAATCGAGAGTCACGGATCATGAAGGACAAGAGCAACGGCAAGGACAGGGACTATTACTCTTCAAAAGACAGCACTTCCTTGCCCGCTGTGATGACAGAAAATACCAGTAGATCCAAGGCCTCGTCACCCAGAGCTTCATTCACCACATCTGCATCTGCTTCCAGTAGAGAAGAACAAAATTGCAAGACTGAAGTAGCTGTCAAGAAGGAGAGGGATGACAGCTCAGACAGCTATCTTGTTAAAAAACACAAGAAGAGCAAAAAGAAGAAGAAGTCAAAGGACAAAGACAGACATCGTGACAGTGGGCGAGTAATTGTTTTACATTGTTTAGGACAAGCTAAACTCTTAGCCATATTCTAGCTTAGAAAATTTCTTTCAGTTTTTGATTTCAGTCTTGGGGTTCTTCAGGTATTATAGCCTTGATTTGTGAAAGCTGAAAAAGTAGGATGAAATGGCATCAAATATCATATAGAAATGCAATGTTAAGGAAGAGTAAGTTTGTTTGTCTTTTTCACCTTTGCTAATAACAGTCTATCACCTTCTTGGATATAAACAGCAGGTTGAGAATAATGTTTTCCATCTTCCAATAGAAGCTCTGAGGTGGATTCAGACAAAGTCACTGAAACAAAAAAGAAGAAAAGAAAGAGGAGGCAGCGAGATAGCGAAGAAAGAGAGAGCCGCAAGCGGCGTCACTACAACACCCAGGATAGCAAATGCAACATTGGTTGTTCAATGGAAAAACGGCGCCGCACAGACTACGCTGACGATGGCAGCAACCGCCCACTCACCTCCTGCAACGTGTCACCCACAGCCCCTCCAAATGGTTCATCTCACCACCACCTCAATGGATACACAGGTAGGACAGATTTCAACAACTCGGCACTGATTAAAATAAATCCAGCTGCAGAGCGCGGCCGTGTTAAGGGTCAATCTTTTTTTTTTTTTTTTCTGTAGGAAACGGTTACAGTCGAACTAATGGCAACTCCCATTGATTCTCCAGCTGTGAAATCCCACCTGTGCGAGGAGGTGAGTCTG